>CM033795.1:30824838-31239838 GCA_019656835.1 Rhododendron ovatum | reverse complement strand
AAGAGAACTTTTTGCCCTGTGTATTTACTACTACTGTAATCGAATAGGCCTTGCATGCTTTGATAGTGGAAGTTTTCTATATATCGAATGGATCCATGCGGAGAGTTTTAATATTGTTTGGTGTACTTGAAGGACAACATGTTTGAATAACCATTAGGGAAGTTCAGTGTCCAATTGTAAGTTGAATTTGGTTGGCTTTTAAATCTCTTCCATTCAGAATAAATGCTTTCAAATCACGGGTTAAGCTGAATCCGCATTTTTGGTCTTTGATGTTTGATGATTTTGACCTAGTTCTCTATCTTATTATTTTCTGTAATTTCTGTGAGTTACCCATATGTGTCTATTAGTTTGTGTCAAAAAATTGGAGTAAAATTCCACAAGAATAATTTTAAACAATTAGATTACTAATCTGCGTTATGTTACTCAAGATGTTGAATTCTGCATACTTGGTCTGTGTTCTAAATTGTAAGCATAGTTCTTGACCTCATAAATTCATAAATAATTTTGATAACATTTGTATATGAGTCATCTTTACGTGATAAAATTCTCAAGACCTAAAACGTTATGGTTTGTTGACATAAATTCATAAAGTGAGTGTTGGTTAAATGGGTCATTTAAGGAATCATTCATCTACATCATTCTCATGAGTTTTATGCGTAAATGATGTATGTGCAATATAATACGTAGGATTTGGTGACCAAGAGAATGATATAAAGGACACAAGTTAAGTTAACTTGAAGAGTAAAGGAATGTGAGTAAAATTTTGTGAACTCTCGTTTCTATGAAATGTAATTTGGCTTTTCTATGTTAGGAAGTGATATATGTCTACGTGTTTTGCGTGATATGTAGTGGAAGTTTCTTTTAATGTTTGTGAAGTATGTATGCCATGCTCTTGCTTTAATGTATGTGCCCGCTGGTGGGTTCCACAATAGCCATCATTATGTGCCTTCCTAGAGGGTTCCATAATATCCAAGTATGTGCCTTTGCCAATGGGTACCAATTATTGGCCGGGATCCCGATGAATGTCATGTATGTATGTGGTAAGCATGGTGATATTGGCAATGTAAATGTGTCCAAGTACTTTATGTTTTCATGTGAAATGTCTTATGAATTCTATTTAATTGTTCACAATCAACGTGTTATATGAAGAGTTTATCCAAAACCCTAATTAGAGTATGAGCTTTACTCACTAAACTTTCAGTTGACAGATTATTTACCATTTTCAGGCAATGAAATGTGGTAGCTATGAATGTTTTAAAGTGCAATGTTTTGTGCAAGTTTGGACTTCATGAAGTGTTTTGCATATAGAATGAGTAAAAGAAGACTTATATTTTGGGCATGTTTTGTAATAGTTCCCTTATGGCTAATGATGTATATACTTTGACAAAGTGAACAAGTTGGGGACATGTTAAGGATGCTCATGCCAATGTAATTATGGTTTCATGTAGATTATCGATGTATGGATGCTCTGGACCAAATGGGTTGTCCTTATTTCACTTATTTATTTATGTTTATATTCACTTTTACTATGAGACCCCATATTATTTTTTTTTTATACACGCTCCCGCAAATGTTAGGTACTTTTTTATTTTTATTTAGAGCACTTGCCCATTTGGTTATGTACGAAGGCCTTGTTGGCCAGTCACGGGCCGTAATTCCCTTTTAAGGGGACTAGGGATAGCAGGACGTAACATCAAGCCCTCGCGAGCAGTTGAGCACTAGAGTCACCACGGTAATTCACAGGTCTTTTTCCTGATGACCAAAGTCACCACTATATTACAGGGGTCTTTTCTCTAATGGCCATACAAAACCCTGATCCCATACAAACAGGTACGCGGACAAACAAAAGCTCTATACCATTTGTAATGCCCCATGTATACCACTGGACCAGTAACTTGTTGGAGCCTAATAACATAGCGTGAAATGCTTACGCATAAGTTACTAGTAGTAGCTCACATGATTTACTATATTACCAAGATCCCACATATAGATTTCCGATGTGGGACGAGACGTTACAAACACCCCACTTTTAAAACCTCACGTCCCCTCAAGTTTTAGCACTAGAGTAACCATGGCGTTACTCGTAGACCGCAGTCTTTTCCTAGCGGCCAGAGTCACCTCAGCCTAACCTGAGTCTTTCTTTTGGGCTTCACCTCAGGTTCGCTGCAGCGTTGGGCTACTAAACTTCCTCGAACCCATACAAATGTGTATATGGGTTTCTCTAATACCATCAGTAATGCACTATGTAGACCACTAGCCCAGTAATTTGTTAGTGCCTAACAACACAACCAAAAATAATTAAGCTCAAATTAATAGTGGTAAGCCCACATTATATATCACACTCCACAATATCACCCATGTAAACTTCCGATGGTGGGACGGAGAGTTACATGAGTAGGGAAACGAATCCTTCTATTAAAGTATAATATATGCGTCTTAGAGTCATTCTTCTATCAACCACTCAAGCAGAGTCATCCTAGCAATTACAATGACGAGATCTTGATCCTCCTTGAATCTCTCTTTTGCTTGCAGGTCTCATTAAATATCTCTCAAGGAAGATATAAAGCAATGATAGTTGACATAAGTAGAGAAAGAAGTGTCGAAATTACCGCATCCAGAGAAATTAAGCAAACGGCCATTGTTGTTTGGATCCACCATGTAATAAACCTAAAGACCAGATTAGAAGCATTATAATTTGAGAAAAAGCAAAAAAGAGTAGTCAAAATCATTAAAGAATCCAGGTAAACAAGGACGCGGGGGGGCTGCTGTCCCCGAGGGGACAGCAGCGTGCTGCTGCCCCAATTTTGGGGCCCACCCCGGTCTCGCTCCGATGATCTGAATCGTTCACTTTGTAGAGCTCGTCGAGTAGAACAACTATGCAAAAAATCAGCTTAATTGGATATCATTAAGTACCTGATCAGAGCCCATAAAACTCTTAGTCCATGGGTTACAGTGGATTTAATCCAGTATTTCGGATCCATTCTTTTTAAAATAAAAAGGTTCCGATCAAGTACTTAATGATATCCAATTAAGCTGATTTTTTGCATAGATGTTATACTCGACGAGCTCTACGAAGTGAACGTTTCCGATCATCGGATCGAGACCGGAGTGGGCCCCGAATTCGGGGACAGCAGCCCGCTGCTGCCCCTAAGGGGACAGCAGCCCCCCGCCCTCCGGTAAACAAAGCATGCGTACACCAACGCCCTATAGGGCAGTGGGCTTCCTACATGTAATAAAAGACTAGCCATTGATAGGTAGTGTTGTGACATATGGACTAAAGAAGAAGGTCCAAACTTAGTTACTTGAATTGAAACCAGGTTAAGCATTGGAAGTTTGCCACTACCATAAGAGAAACAAAGATAAGTTCAACCAAGAGTTTTAAATTACAAGAAATGTTTGCAAGAGTTTTTCACTTAGGACATAAGAAACTTGGCAGAGTCAGATACTCATAATGTCCCGGAAAAGCAACAAAAAATAGAAGAGAGAGAGAGAGAGAGTTCCTCCATAGGTTTATCTAGGAAACTTACATTTATGCCCGAAATCATATTGGGCATGGTAGGTTATACGTATGGAAAATTATGTCCTCAAATACAGCAAAATAAATGAAAGAAAGTTTCTAATTTGTCCCAAAATACTGTTCTTCAATTGTAGCGCATGCCATCATGCAAACAAGGAATATGATGAACATTTTTTACTCCCATAAAAAAATGTTAGAAAAGCTCAGCCCATAAAGTCTCCTTAAAACCCAGGCATTAAGCAGAGGAAAGCTAGGGCCTTATAACCAGTATAGAAGGGGCTTGTCCAGGCGATGTGGGACACAATCCAACACACCACAAAGCGTGGCAACCAGACAAAGGTTCACCAACGAAAGGCCCAACCAAAACTCTGATACCATGTTAGAAAAGCTCAGCCCATAAAGTCTCCTAAGTCTCCTTAAAACCCAGGTATTAAGGAGAGGGAGGCTAAGGCCTTAAAACCAGCATAGAGGGGGCTTGTCCAGGCGATGTGGGACACAATCCAACAAAAAAAAATTAAAGCTCTGTTATGGTTCTTTTTACAAGATATGTTACAAACAAAACTGGAGAAGAACATGGAACAAACTACCTTTTTAAATGGGAAAAGCAATCAGGCCAAATTTATGCACTATAAATTTTTGTTTCGGGCTGGGTAAAATAGGTAAACCATGCAGCAAATAAATGAGTCCATATCCAAGCAAATGGTTGTGAATGCAACACATGGCCAAGGCTTGTAAGATCAAAGACCCTCCTGTTAAATGCCAATCGTATAGCTTAACAAGGTGAAGGTGGGCAAGAAAATCCTTACCAATTATTTCAAAAATTACCTACGATGACATCATCCATAAGATACTACCTTTGAAACTTAATCGATATTTGATCTTCAGCAAATTTCCAAATTATTCCGAAAAGGCATCTCTAAAGAATTATTCAATTTTAGCAATTCTTAACCGTCATATTTGGGTGACAGCAGTTTGTCAACTAACAAGAAACTTAATACAATTAACTTATACCAATAATCACATCTCATCAAATGATAAAGATCATCCAACAAACTCCACAGAGTTTTCTGGTACTCTGGACTACCATAAACTGCCTTGCATTTAACTTGAAAAAATTGAAGGAAATTACCTTGTTATCTATGCCACGAAATGAAATTGTGTAAGGGTTGTCATCATCAGCCTCATTAGTATGGTTATAGACCACATCCAAAATGACCTGTTAAACAAAGTGGCATCACAATAGTGAAATATCAACTGCTTCTACCTTGTGGCATACTAAGCAACAAAATAAAAATCATATCATGTGCATGAAGTACAGAGCATACCTCTATTCCAGCACCATGCAATGCTTTGACCATCTCTTTAAACTCCCTGGAAGCATTAGCTGGTCCTCCGCCAGCACTTGCATAGCGACTCATAGGAGCAAAGAAATTAATTGTTGAATAGCCCCATGTGTTCATCTTGGTGGATTAGATATCCAAAACAATATATGGCACGTGTTAGTTTCCAATAAGAACCATGTCAAGAATTAAAGCATGAAAGAGTGCTAAACTTCTAATGGCAAATTATGTTCCAACAGGGAAAAAGGGATTGCAAACAACACACGATATGGGTTTTTGTAAAATAATGATGTAATAGCACAGGAGTGATGGGTGTCGCACTGTACTCCTTAATAGAATCAACCAATCAGATTGTCTAGTATGTTCTTGTTCACAGTTAGCATGAAGACACTTCATCAGCTGGATTTTCATGAGTAAAAGGTGCGCAGGAAATGAGGCATTCCAACCTTAGTGACTGCTCATAATTATCTTCCATAAAGGCAGAGTCATAACAAGTCACGTGAACTAGAACGAGAGAAAGTTTCACTAATAGGAGGGAGGATGCAGTGAAACGAGTCCTTCCAAAATGTGGATTTGCATACAGAATCAGGTACGACCACCAGTTGATCAAAATGACGTAGGATCTTGTCAACACCCATAAACAATTAATCAAGGGTGGAGAAATTGGGTCCAATCATTTAGCTTTGTATTCCCTTAATTAACTAGTTAAAGCCTGAGATACCAGTCCATCCCCAAGTAATTAGAAATTCCTTCATCACAACTCCAAGACTAGTAGAAAACATTTTCCACTACCTTCAATATTACATTTATCTACATTTTCTACTTAAAGAGGTTCAGGGTGTTACAACATAAAACAGTACCGATCAGCAACAAAAATGCTAAATCTACTGGAGTTCTTCGAAAACAACTTATCGTTAAACAAGCTCAGGGTCGGCCCTGGGGTGAGCCCAGCAAGCCCTCGGTCTTGGGCAATCCCTTGGGCTAGGGCAACCCCAAAAAAAAAAAAAATTTAAGTTAGGTATAAATATAAAATAGTCACCCATACTAACGCAAACCATCTGCTGGCTGTTGTGGTCGCCACAAGCTGGCAAAGTTTCAGGGCTGTTGAGTTCGATTCCCGTTATCCCCACCTTGCCTCTTTTTCTTTATTTCTCCTTTTTTTTTTCTTTTGATCTTCTTTACTTCTCCATTTTTGTTCCACCTTTTTTTGTTTTCCTCCCAATCCATTTCTCTATTTTTGTTCTACCTTTTTTTGTTTTTCTCCAACTAATTCACAATATTACGAAATTCAAATTACTTTGTTGAAAATTTGTGATTTAACAAATACAACAGTAATGTATATGTGATATGTTCTTACATTTAATTTAAAAAAGTCATAGTTAAAATAAATCGAGCGAGCTAACATGGTTTTTATTCTTACCTTCGAACTACCATTTTGCAAGAGAGATTAAAGAGATTGCCGATGATCTCAATTGGAAATGAGGCTCCGTTCCACTAAGAGCATTTTGGGGCATTTGGGTATTTTTTTAACTTTTTACGCTTTTCGAGACAGACTATTCTCCTCACATATATCAACTAAAAATCCCAAAAAATCAAAAGTTCGCAGAACGGGCCCCGAATTCTTGGATAAGTAAAGTACGATGACTCAATTGAAAATTTTGCTTCAAAAAATGCATGAAGTTGTTTTCTTCGAATCGGATCATGCTAAAGTTTGTAAAGTAGTAATAAATGTAAAGTAGTAGTCTGCAAAGCTAACTAGTACTAGTAGTCAGTAATTATAGTCCTACGTAATAGTAACCGATAATAATGGTGACACTGTACTATGATGTAAGCGGAAGGTTTCGTGATGTAATCAGAGAACCCTTTATGCCTATAAAAAGGGTACTCTCCCCGTTGTAAATCAAGTCAGTCGAAATATATCCCAGCCAGTGTTTTATAATATCTCTCCTCTTGTTTTCTCTAATAATATGCACTGTAACCAAGGTTTACATTTTGATGTTCAAGCTAACAGAACAATGTAATTTTGATTTTTTTTTGGTACTTGTATGTTTTTTTATGTTGTATAATTTATTAGCAAGTGGGCAGCAAAGCATGAGGTTGGGCTAGGGCAACTCAAATGTCGGGGCCGGCACTGAACAAGCTTACGCATCCTAGTTTGGCATTTTGGACAACAATGCCTTAAGGACACATTGTGGCTAAATGAGGAGCTTCCACATGAACATTACTTAGATCATGTTATCCTCCTTGAAGCAGGATGTATAGGTTAGTAGGGACCTTGTATCTTCACTCGATTATTTATTTTGGTTCTTGTAGTTTCTTGTGAGTTACCAAGCAGATAATATCCCATGTTTACCCTTATCCGATCCTTCGAACACGATTTAACCCAATGCTCGATTGTGGGGTAGATTACAGGTTAAAATCATTTTCTTGTTCTGCGTTCAGATATCTGTTACGGAGTAATGATTAATTGAATTTGACCCTTTAACAGAGTCTATGTAGAGAACACCATATATGTCAGTGTAGCATCATATTGACTTAATACTGTATTTTGCTAATAGCAAATGTTGTATTTGCCCTAGTTCTAGTATTCTTCAGATGAAATGTACAATTATCAGAGTTATAAAAATAAGACAGAACTCCCTAAGCGGTGTTAAGATGATGAACTTCTGAGTTGCACCAAATTCGTCCCATAACCAACAAAAGTATAGATTGCTTAATCTTAACACCAGGAGTTTCTCATTCAGCAACTAACTGATTTGAATCTCATTGGTGCATCCATGCATCTGCAGGGGAAAAAAGGCCCTACAGAATTCATGTCTGGTGGGACCCTCCAGGAATCTGGAATGCACATAGATTACTTTTGATACTAGCTTACTAAAGGGTTCTTGGGCACAAGTGATGGTTAGGTCAATGGGTGTCCATGAGGATTCAAATCTGTTAAGCCTATACTTTCTCATCAATATGTTTAGCTTAAAGCTCTCACCTCATCCAAAACAGTGTTTAGTCTGACCAAAGTCCAGACTTTGGTATACTCAAGGAAGACAAGCCTTCAAGATAATTGTACCTCAAAGCTACAAAAAAAAAAAAACCATATACAGTTAGTTAACCCTTTGTAACAAACTTCACCCATCAGATACAGAAAAACTCCCTCTCAAACTTCAAAACCTGGAGTTTTAAATCCAATTCATCCTTTTCACTCATTCTTTCAGTTTGAAACTGTGTTAATAGACCCTTCTCACATCATGGCAGGGAGCATAATCCTTCAAGAATTTAAACTTCGTCATAAAAATCTACCTGCAAGAAAATAGACTTGAAGTACGAGGAAATTGGTACCACTGGGAGGATTGCAACTCTGCGCATCTGACTATGTACTCTGGCCACTATCCTTACGTTGCCATTCAGAGTGAAACTGTCAGATCTATCGTTTCCAACGGAGATCTACTTGCACTCCATTTGCATGAGCTATTTACCCAAAAACACATGAACTTGTGGTTAAGGGAAGTGCAACAGCACACGATAGTTGATAACTAGTTACCATCCTGTTGGGTCAATCATTAGCTTACCCTCTTAAAGTAGTTTTTCCTCTACTTTCATGAACCTTCCTCGTTCTGTCATAGGTTAATGGAAGCTATTCTCAAAGTCATAAAGCTTCATGCCAAATCAACAAACCGAACACATACAAGAGAGGTGGGAAAAGAGGGAAGCTTTCAAGTAATGCAAACTGGGTACCAAAAAATATCACAAGTATAACATAAGTAGAAACACATAATGATACTTAAATTTACCAAGTCACACTATTAGTAGAAACAATTACCAAGTGATCTCTAGGGTTTGGACGCCTCTGGAATTCAAACTCATCAAACTCAAAGACAGGAAGCAACTCCACCGCATTGATACCAAGCTCAAGAAGATGTGGTATCTTCAAATAGGCAAAAAATAAATGTCAAGAAAAGACCTTGATAATCAGAAAGAATTTAAGTCACCATGGCCCCATCCCATGTGATTGCTATTCGATAGCACGCACAAATATAATCAGAAAAGCCTGATAGAAAAGGGACATTAATTCAAACAGGAAAGCAATATACAATTTATTAAACGAAAAAGTTCCTTGCTAGCATAATTCTTGTTTCCCGAGGACAATCGCACGATAAAGAGGGAAAGTGTTCAATTACAGAAACAATCAATCACTGAATAAACCAGACATTGTTGGGGGATAAAAGATTTGAATGGAAGATCAAGAGGTAATGCACCAGATTAGTTTCATTACTGAATCTACCCATTGACCCAAAAGAAAAATGAAACAAAGCCATTCCTTGATTACCCTGCTAATTGCCACGTGACAGGTAAATATTGCACACAGCTTTAGACAATTTTCAGCTTATCCGCATGCAAGGTTCAAAAAATTTATCTTCGCAGACTTTTTATGCCCGTAGGACAAAAACTCAAGTGGAAAATCAAGATTCCAGAAGTCTGCAATCAAGTTTGTTCCATCAGTTAATTGAAGAGATACAATCAATACCAAAAGAATAAGTGGCAAAGCACATCAGGCATCCAGACAATTGACCTGATATCCTCGGCACTGAAACAGGATGGGTATCCTGATCAGATGGTACATAACATAAAGTGGTTGATGTTTTCTGGAACCAAGTAGTGTATGAGCCAGTTTAAGTAAAAAAAAATAAAAAATTAGAAACTTAAATCAAATGTCTACAATCAGATCTATACAACCTAGGCAACAGCTCTATTTGTTAAATCTACAAAGAAACATAACAAGAATTAACCAAAAGAAATCAAGGTGTCCCAATGCAACTATTATTAAGCTTGATCATCATTACTATCCGTTTCCAATCTCCAATCACATGTGTGCTTCTACATATACAGTGATTCAGTATCGTGGTCAACAAAAAACGTGGCTGAACTTTGAAAAAAACAAGCATAAACATGTCCAAGAAATCCTATGGTGATCCAACATAAATACATTTTAGCACTCGTTCGCCAAACTCAAAATGAATAGATCTGAATGTTTTCCCAGCCACTCACCAAGAATTGGACAAATCTAGATACGTGAGATTTGAGTTTCAAGAACAGATAACTTGTTTACACAAACAAATCATCTCACAAAAGTAAGCCCTAGTGATTAAAGCATCTACTTGCCATTGAATAATCAGTTACCACTTGTCCAGAAACAGTGGAGCGAGACCCCTCATCCGAAAAAATAAGCAGTCTGCTGAAAGAAGGCCAAACAGTAGAACCATTCTGAAGGTAATATCTTGTGTATGTGGAGATTACTTGTTTAGCAATATTAGAATGTTTTGATATCATAAACAAGAGTTAACCTTCTCAATAATGCCAAGGTAGCTGCCACGTATACTTGGATCCATCCCACTGGATTCATCAGCAGTAAAAGCACGAACATTCATTTCATATATGATAAGATCTTTCTGCAAATAAAAAAGGGAAATAAGTAGCAAGCCAAAGATTACAAAGAGGCACCTAGGCAGTAGGTAAAAGTAACTGGGACACCTGACATTGAAATGCTTAATCAGGCAAGCGTTACCAACAACAACAACAACATAACATAACCCATCTAGTCCCCAATCATTGGGGGTATGGCTGGGGGATGATTGGAGACAAACCTAACCTTTGGCAATATATGCACAAAGTGGCTGCTCTCAGAATACCACTAAAATAGTGGCCCCCCTAAACCTCCAAGAACCGAGGAGCTACAAGGACATTTTGTTGTAAAACCATGCCCCCAAATCAAAGCCAAATGGCATCAGAGAGGGTAGGCCTAGAGACCCAAATCAATTTATATGCACATTACCATGCTTCCTTCATTGATAGTCCAGAGCATCGGTATGCACAATAGCAACAACAAAAGAGAAAATAACAAAATACCAACAACAAAATAAATGAGAGCATATGGAGAAGCGGCCAACCAATTGTAAGATGAGACAACCACTCAAAAAACTAATCTCTCACTTTTATAAGTTAAGATCTATGATAATTGGAACGCGAACTGTTCCAATACAAGGTATGGCAAGGGAACGGTGTTGTGTGACCTGCCCTAAAATGTGGTATGATAGAGGTAGTGTATTGTAACTACGAGAGGCAAAGGAACGAGTGATGTGATATGTTCATAATTGTGATATGATAAGATGTGAGTTATGCAATTACAAATATCTGAATGTGATTCTTTCAAGGCATAAACATCGTATAAAAAAAAGTATAATTTTTTAGACAATTTGTGAAACCCCATTTCTAGGAGTTTGATGACCTATTTTTACTCAGTCTTGTCGAAGGTCCACTCCTCCTTTTTTCAGAGTTTTTTAATCTATGAAAATTGATAAGTAAATAAATAGCAAAACTTTGGCGATCACCAAATTTGCCATTTCGGAATAAAGATGTATCATGATTCAGAGCGTGCTCCAAAAACTTAAATTGCTATGGTTTTAGCATTCTGGTAACCCAGGTCACAAGATTTACCTCTGGGATATTGGGAAGCTTGTAATTGTCTCCCCAATTGAACGGCAAGCTACTGAAATTATAAGTTCCAAAGAATTTAGCCATCTTATTGCTTGAATCACCAAAAACTCGACGGCCTTCAATTAATTTGGCATAAGGATCTATAAGAATAATGCTTCTGTCAAATCGATGCCCTTGATGCCATCCTCGAGGACCATCTACCCGGTAACCATACAAGACATCATCCCGAGGCAGATCCTGGATTTTTCAGTTGCATGAAACAGTTAAACAATCAACACATAATTACAGATATTGATATTCCATGAAATGGAAAAGAAGTAGCATTTTTTGCAGCAGGAAAGTTAGAAGATAAACAACAACAAAAAGTAATGCAAGAAAGAAGATAGGACACCTTGAATGTTGCAGGGGAAGAAACCCAGAATTTATAATACCTTATGCTAACTGTAAGGAAGACCAAAAAAATATGGCAATTGGTTAAAATGAAAAGGGAATTTATGTATGTTCACTGGTGATGACAGCACCCTCCCAGAAGTATGTTACTATGTTTATATAAATAATTTGTATGGAATGTATGTAACGATCCGCACCAGCTAACCTGCTAACCCTTAGCCTAACCACGTGACTCAAAAGGTTAACCTCAGGCTATACAGTAGCTCAACGCATTCCCTTATATACGAGATTAAAGTTTACTCACCTACCGATGTGGGATCTTGGAGCCTCACAGTCTCACCACCTTATGATGCAACATCCATGTTACATTGGCCCAACAACCTTTCCCCTGGTGGTCATGGTGTGGCACTTAGCTGTGTACAACAAATCATCATGCTCATACCACACACACACACTAGAGGGAGCCCCCACCATGTAGACCAAGGTTGTGCTCTAATACCAACTGTAACGACCTGCGCCACCTACTAACCCTTAACCTAACCACATGACTCAAAAGGTTAACCTCAGGCTATACAGTAGTTCAAAGTGTTCCCTTATACAAGATTAAAGTTTCCTCACCCACCGATGTGGGATCTTGGAGCCTCACGATGTTCCTCATCCTTCAAGAGGAAATATAAAATCAAGACTGGCGGATTTCTTGGCTCCAACTCCTCAATGGGAAGAAATTATAGACTAAAGTACCTGACGGCAAGGGCAGACCGTGTAAGGACATGTCCCAAATCCACATAAAAAAATTCTACTAGCATTCCAAATGTTTTCAATAATCGCGTTAGTTCCCACTAAATTGCAACATCCCACCCTCATATATAACTCGAAAATAGAGCAATATTGATCATTCTATGACACAACTCTCTCCCTAATTTTGGTTGATTTGTACTTTTTGGTTTAGGATTGTTAGTCTAGTTAGGGAATTCTGATATTGTTTTTTTACTATTCTTTGGGAAATAGTTTAAAAGAAAGTCATAGATCTGACCATCTTATTCTGAATATCCTTCCAAGTCAATTGCAGAAATATACTTTTAGAAACTTTATGATGAAAGTCTAAGATTTTGGGCTTACTCAAAGACACCTTTGGAAAAAGCACCCATTATACACTTTTGAGGTTAGTAATGAAAATCTAAGTTAAATATTATCTCATGGGGTTGATTATGCAAACTAGTTTTCATGACTAACATTAACAGAGTTCCCCCACTACATTAAAAAACTGGGTCTGCGACAGCCCGTGGGAGTGCAGCGTGCAAAGGCAATAAAACCTATGAATGAGGAAGAGGAGACAGTAGACCATCAAATCTTCACCTTTACACTTGAAGTCCCTTGTTTAGACTTCAGAGTAAATGCGCTTCACCTCAGTCGCTAAAACCTAGTTCTACTCGTGATACTACAGGCAAAATGATTATTCAAAAATGAATAATCAGACATTGCTTGACCATGAACTAACCAAGGAGTTGCTGCACAATTTAAGGTATTAACTTCTAGCACATTTGAAGGCACATGAATTACTTTCAATCGTCTAGATCCGGTGGGATGACATCGAGCATCTTTGGCGATTCAAGAATTTTATCTGCTGATGCTTAGAATCATTACGACGATGATATCTTGCTTTGTCTGTTTGCAGAGATGCTTTAGGTTCTACTGCTTTTACTTTCTTTTCTTTTTTTCCCCTATCCACAGTGCTTCAGTTATTAGGGCAACTTTTGCAGGTTATATCGCTCAATCAATCCCAACTTCTGTGTATGTTCAAGGTTTTCCAATCCATGGTCGACTAGGCAGGCTAAGGCTGCTGATCACTATTTGGTGTGTGGCCAATCGTCTTTGGTCTAGAGGAGATAGAAAAATGCTCCTACCACTTGGAAAACGAAGTCAAGGTTTGATGGCTTTCAAGCCCGAATGTTCCAGTAAATGTCTACATGTTTCTAGTAGAGGGAACAAGCTTGCTCATAGTGCAGCACAGGCAACTCTTCTTTCTCTGGAAATTATTAGAGCTTAGTCTTACGCTCTTAGGTTTGACCAACTTTCAGCTGGAGCATGGCTTGTCTATTGTAGTCCTCCTCCCATACCACAATTACCTCAGTATATATATTACAGAAATCAAAACCATTCATTAGAAAAAATCAACTCATGGTAATGCTATGCATATGGAAACTCTATTAGCAAAGATTTTAACAATGATAATAAAGATGCAACAGTAGGTTGAAAATTGATAACGTGAACGAAGCCGGTATCCTACTAATATACAATCTACTTTTGAGCAAATTTATCACAAACTAGGTGGCTTTGACAGAATCCAAAATCGAAGACTACCTCAATACATATGTGCCATATATCCCCAGTTTTATTCACACGAGGATCCAATGTCAGCTCTACCATTCCACCATCTAGCTTGTCATGCTCTTCCCTAGAGAATGGACCATTTATGTCATACACAAATAGTAGACTGGGAAAAGGTGAAAAATATTTGCAGGGAAAAAAATGATTGATAAGTCCAAAACTAAAAAAATGTGATGCACACGATTTTTAATTTTGTAGCTACTCGTATGGGATACTTATTAAAACAACAATAGCTTTACCGCAGAAACCTAAAAATTACTGTTATGGCAACTTGAGCAAACGTTTCACAATGACACTATCATACAAGTAGGCAGATGTGGGTTTTTGTTCATCTTGGGTCTCTCTTAACTTCAATCTACTATTAATTAAGGGCGATCACTGTCGGGATTTTAGGTCCAAATCTGGCAATTACTCTTAAGCTACCAATTATCCAAAAAGCTTAAGGAGTTAGGAAATAGGCCCAACAATGTATTTTTCAAGCTATTTAACCCCCTCCCTCACGTGCAACCCCCTCTTACACATGGAGATGCAAATATAGATAAATACACAAGGGAGAAGCAGAATGTAAACGGGGACCAAGTGCAAGTAAAGTGACTAGAACCCAAGACCTTTCCTAGTCTGAGCTCTGATACTATGTTAAGTTATCAATTATCCTTGTTGTAATGAAATGGACCCACCAATTTTATCAAGCTATTCAACATTTTTAAATCCAGGGTCATGATTAGACCCTTCATCTCTACCAATTTTATCAAGCTATTCAACATTTTTAAATCCAGGGTCATGATTGGACCCTTCATCTCTAGCACTTGGAACAACAATTAGATTGATAAACAAATGGGTGAGATTGACAACAACGAGGCTTAATTCACCTTCCTTCTCTGCTATGTCTTTGCATTAGTTTCTGCATAGCTAAATACATTTATGCTGCTTTGGGGCACCCTTTATTCATCACTATTCTTAACTTCTTGATTCACAAATACAAAATAAGGATTGATGAGAAAATTCATGCAAAAAGAAGTTGTAATATCCAAATCTTTGAAAGGAAATTACAATATATAATTGCTTAACAAATGGAACACAAGCTTCTCTAACATATAGGACATAATACATATGTCATGACTACACATTAACTTAATTGCATATAAGGAAGTTTTTTCTAACCTCTCTGGAAGTGACAAGCAAAGCATAACGCCAGTTGCATGCTGTGAGAAAATAGCAAAATTGACTCCATTTTCAAGTTCTGAAACTCCCAGAGGATATGCCTGACCAGGAAAGGTTCTGAATGACGGCCGGCTCTCTACCATTTGAGGAACCTCTTCCTAAGTCAATTGACACTAAGCATAAAAATAGGAAATACCAACTCCTTTGAAATGGAAGCTACAACTCAGCTGATAATGACATATCACACTACGAGCAATATACAAAGCTATAAAGAATCGGATTCATCATATAAACGAATAGCAATAGGCCATGGGCAATCCAAAAACCATTGCAAATAAAGCAGAACCAACTTCTTTTGATATCAATCAAAATCTTGAATCAATGGTATTACATTCCCTACTTTGTTTTGGGTACTATTGCTTTTTATTTGCTCGGCTTTTGGCCTTTTAGGTACTATTGTTGGTACCACTTTTTGTCAACAGCGATGCCGACTTAGATATAAATCTGCATTAGTAAGCCATGTAGTACATGGACGGATGTAGGAAGAGACTAGGGTTAATTCAAGTGAAAGTCAAACGAGCTACTTCCTCTCAACAAGTAATGTAATAAAAAGTACACACTTAAAAAGGGACAGCACTCAATTTCAAAAACTCCATGCTTTGTTTGGTTTAGTTTTTGAAAAAAAAAATTATGAGAGTAGTAGGGGTAATAAATGGAGAGAGATAGAGAGAGAAATGATTGGAAGTAGGGGAAATCTAGAGGGAATCTTTTGAAAAATACTTTTCAAAAAGTAAAACAAACAAGGCACAAATATACCTATTTCAAGAGAGTACAAAAAAAAAAAAACACTTTCCCGAACAAAAATGTTACTTGCCAGATACTTTGAATACTGTTTGGGTCACTTTAAGTAGTTTTAACCTTTGTAAAAATACACAAAACCTGGCTTTTCTTATACCAACAAAGTAACAAACCATGGCTATTAAAGAACGGAAGCCAAACGACTATATCAACGAATAACCAAGAGGGTAAGATGGCATATACTTATCGGGCCCCTCCTCACCTACAACTACAAGACCTTAAGCAGCCATTAGAAAAGATTTGACACCATGTTGCCGGTCAGCAAACGCCCGCTCAGCGCTAGTTGGCAATGAGTTATTCAACTGGATGGCAGTTACCAAAATATAATTCAATCCAACACACCCCATTTGTAAATTTCCATCTGTTAATAGTACGAGCCAGGAAAACAAAAAACAAATGGCAGGTAAACATAAAGGAAATTAATTAGTACCTCAAGCACACGTTCTTCTGCACGGCGACCATATGCACTCACAATCTTAAATCTGCCGCGACCTCTTTGTCTACCCTAAGCAACGTAAGTGTCAAGTTAACTATTGAAGATGCAGAGTGGCGAAAAAATAAGTGCTAGACAAGTTGATTCTCAAAACATTTTTAGTGTTCCAGAAATATAGCTCACCTTGTAAATAACTCTTGGGTCTGTGGTGTCACTTGACCCTTCCTTACTCCACTTCAGCCTAATGGAACAATAACATTTCAGTCATCAAATTGGCCAAACCCTTACTTCAGTGAAGTCTCAGTCACTAAAACAAGAAACCTCACTCAAATATTAATAAAACAGTTTGAAAATTTTGATTTTCCTTCTTTAGATGTAATAAAACAACCACTATCTCTGTCCCAAAGATCATCTGGTCCACAAAACGAGAACTTAAAAATAATTTGTCTTCGTCAACAAAAATTTTAAATTATCATTCGCAAGTTAGGACTAGATATCAATGAGTTCTTTCAATTTATGTAACAAAGTTAGTATTATCTTTTACAATTGTACATTATTGTTAAGTTTTCGCCCTACGGACCGGACAAACTCTTTGGGCGGAGGGAGTATGTCACAGCTCACCAAATATATCAACTTCTGGATCAGATCCTCTCCAGGCCAAATTTTGGACTTGGACTAGAGGAAACAGTCCAAATCTGGAACATACATTGATGGTTCACGCAAAGAGTGTCGGAGCAAATCCGAACTATTGATCACAGCAATGGACGGTTCAAAATTGGATTGTCTCCTCCAGTCCAAAACGTGGATGGGAGAGGATCCAATTGCATCAACGCCTAATAGTCTAATACCCTAAGGACTCAAATTGTCTAGTTTTTTCAATTTGCAGATAGTTTCGTCATTCTTATCGACTGGCTTAATCTTGAAATTCCCAGTAAATTCCGTATAATTTGCCTCTATAAATTCCTTGTTACTCATTTCGAGCTACTTTTCCTGGATTTTGAGAAAGATTACTAATACGCAAAGGTTTCAGAAAGAGGAAGAAGTTATTTCCAAATTGCTAATGCACAAATTTAGACTAGCAAAACAGAAGTGTGATACAGCACTGCGTGATTGCATCTAATCCGAGTGATATAAATTCACAGTGGGAGATATTGAAATACTTTTTTTTTCTTTTCCAGAGGAACGAACCATTAAAGGCGGAGGTGTGGAATTGTTACCCAGTGATGGAGGGACGATGTGCTGCAATGAAAGAACGATTCGCTGTGGAAGCAGTAGAAACAGCAAAAGCGAAGGAAGTAGACTTTGTTATTGTAGAAGAATCGAGGAGTGGTGTGGCGAGCATGTTTATTCCCTGCTGATGTGATGAAACCAGAGCATCTGTGGGCATGTAGTAAATTTGTGCGTGTGTGTGTGAGAGAGAGGGGAGAGAGAGAGAGAGAGAGAGAGTGTGTGTGTGTACAGGGGAGAGTGAACGGAAAAGGCGCCTTTTTGGTGAGATTTGTGAACAAACTTTTTGGCTATGTGATGATTCAGACTCTTTTTCCTTCTTTTTTTTTATTTGACGGTTACAAGTTAACTTATGCGTGGATCAATAAATTTTTAATTATTCTAGGACCATACTTAAATATGCACCAATACATACAAATATGTGGACAGGTGTGTATTTGAGTGTGTGTTTTGGGTGTAAAGATAGAATTACTCATAAATTTTTACGAGAATCGGGTTAATGACAAAGCAGTTATATATCGAGACTAAAGAATTTATAAAAAATAATAATTTTCTTATGACTTGAGCCTAAAAATTCAATCATCATCAATTGTGATGGAAGCAAATTCAACGGACCAATAACAATTAGGGCTATAATTCGACTCTTCCCCACGGGTTTCCAGAGGTGTGTATCGAAGCAGGTGGATTTCTTTCGTTTTCGTTTTGTGTGTGCCACGTGAACGGGGTAGGCGAGACGAGCCTCCATGTCTGGACACCTGTTGTTTCGTTATTTTGGAGCGTTTTGGATCCATTCCCCTGGAATTATTAACAGAAATATCAGTGCACTGCAGAATCTTATGTGATCCAGCAATTTTAGCGATGGATCTAAGAACACAATTTCCAAACAACTCCGGACACAATTATGATATGTAGGTGGGACCATGTGCATAGCAATTTTGTTCGGAGTCGGTGGCGGCTCCAACAATTTTTAACGATGTGTTCAAGAATTACATTAAGTTTTACCTCACAGTAAAATATACACAAAATTTTATATAGAATCACCTCTATGAACGAGTGTAATATATACAGAATTTTATATAGTAGTACGAATATTGTGATTGGAAAACAAAATTTGGATTTTTTTCCAAAAGAATAAATTTATATTAATAAAAAAATAGGATAAAAATAATAAATATATATATTGAAAAAATTCACAAAATTTTAAACATGCTACACATTAATTATGTAAGTATATTAGGTTGATAAATGAGGCAACTATAATACACAATGTATGAATTAAAATTTAATAACATGTAAAATTAAAAATTAAAAAAGATAAATAAAAAAAACTCACATTGTGGAATCCCACAATGTGAGTAAAATCGTCAGAATACTTCATTGTGTAAAATTGTCAGAAAACTAGATTATTTAGGCCATAAGTGGTACTAACCCTTGGTTCGAACCTTCCGTTTAATACTTGGAATCCGTAGTTTAAGCTTGAGTTAGGAAATCATAGATGATAATCACCAAAATCAAACCACCAAATGGTTTGCTACCTATAGCTAAAATCCCTTATAGCCCGATAAAGCAATACATACGTGAGTTAGGATTTTCTGTTAGCATGATATAATAACTTCGATATCGGAGAACCATTGCCGACAAGAGGCAAAGGTGCTTCTAACTTGGGTTTGTGCTGTTGGTCTAGGGTTCCAGCGAGGTGACAGCAATTCTCAAAGGGCATTGAACAACACCATGCGGATTTTCTCCCTCGAAAATGATACAGGTACAGAAAAGAGAGAAGAGATATCGTACCGACGGCCGCCGGTGGGCCGTCTCCGGCCACCGGACGCCCGATCCGAGCCGTTCAAAAATTCTAAAAAAAAAAACCGAGGGGCCCTACGCGGGAATCAATGTCATCCGAGGTGTGTAGGGTGCTTGATCGGAGCACCCCTTTTCGTGTGTATAACTATACATATACACACGAAAAGGGGTGCTCCGATCAAACACCCTACACACCTCGGATGACATTGATTCCCGCGTTAGGCCCCTCGGTTTTTTTTTTTAGAATTTTTGAACGGCTCGGATCGGCCGTCCGGTGGCCAGAGACGGCCTACCGGCGGCCGTCGGTACGATATCTCTCCTCTCTTTTCTGTACATATAGCAGTACTCTTTCTCCCTGTACACGTCCACCATTGAACGCAGCTACAAAGCTATCCCAAAGTGCTATGGTGTACTAAAATGGAAAGAAAATGAATCTTTCAAAGCGTTCAAAGATCTTGTTTCACTATCATAGAGAAAGTTCTCTTCTATCAAACAAACACCCTCAATTCAAGATTCGCAACCTTCGGGAAATCCCATCTGGGATTTATTAGTTTCAGTTCCTTAACTGACCTTGCTTGTTCGGAAGGTATGCCTTGGTACTTTTTAAGATGGTTTCTTTCAAATGGAATTCCTAGAACCAACCAAAAAAGGAAAAGAGAATCAATGAAGACCACTATTGGAAACTCAATTGACTCTGGCGTGAAAATTTGCAGGGGAAAACATCAATAAACTAAATTGGGGAGACAAAAATTCTTTCACCAGATTCTCTCTCTTAACATTTTCGAATTGCAAAGACTGCCGGATGCTCATTGTTGTAAGAAGTGAAATGGAGCCCCTCCAAGAGGACCATTTTCTTAGCACAAAGTCCTCATTTGCCTAAATATATTTTTTGCAAAGACAAAGTCAGTCACTTCAAATAAACTTGATTCACTTTCATCATGCATATGTGCAATCGTTGAACAAACTTTTCCCTGGTGGGGTTACCATTGGATCACGGGGGCAATGTCACCAAATCATTAGCGGACTTATTACTACGAATAACAACATTCCCTTTGTTTTTCCACTGGTGCCCTTTTTTGTGGTTGGTCTTCCACATAGCTTGACAGACTCGAAGCGCCACACCTGCACGGACAAAGTAACCAGCTTATAAGTGAATTAACCAGTTAAACAAAATCGGGGGGGGGGGGGGGGGGGGGGGGGGGGCGGGCGCGGCGGCGGTGGAGGGGGCGGTGTGGGAACTATATCCCACAACGCATTTAGTTTGAAAAGATTCACTTCGAATACAAATTTCAAAAATAGGCTGAAACGATTCACTAGGCATGTGAAATATCACAGTAGGCATTCAGAAGACTTTTGTGGGACGGAAATGGTGGTAAACAGAACATTTGCTGCAATTTAAATTATTTCCCTCTCGAGTTCAAGAGCAAGTGCCTTGCAAAATGTACACAACTGTCACCTTCAGGAAACACTATAGGAATATAACAGTGATCCTGCCTGAATTATTGACCACAAAAATTTTTTCTGCTTCGCTAAAAACGAGTTATTCAATCCTTTCCTAGTGCAGAATGCATACTGATGGTTACCTTGATGACAAGAAGTTAATCTTGTAGCATAGCAACTGATACGTACTCCATGGTACCTACTCCACTAATCACAGACTTTAAACTTAAGACCTCCTACATTACTGAAGGAAAACCTATATGTTTTAACTGCCTAGTGTTCAATAAAGGTCACAAATCCAATCACATCCGGCTACTTAATAACGAAATAGATAAATAGCCAATATGACCATCCTACCATCTGTGACGAAAAGGCAGCAACATAAAACATAGGATTTACAAAAACAACGCATGTTACTGTACAAGAAGACTGAATGTCGGATATTCTTCTCCTACCAATATCCTAACGGGTTTTGGAGAGAGACTTTGAAGGTGATTTTAGATTCTCCATTACAATCTCAAGTACATGTAAGATGAATATGCATAATATCATGAGGGAAAATGACATTATATTAATGGTAATTTCTAAGCAGAGGTGTGAGCTGTGCGGCAGGAGATGGAGTTTGATTTGGTGAAGGGGAAACAGTCATAGGCAGAGTCATAAGCAGGTGTAAATGCTTTGGTAAGAACATAATTTGCTGAAAGGTGAGGCGCAAAATGGTCATCAATCATTGAGAATCCAAAAACACCTATGGACCTCTATTCTTCATATCGTAGCACCTTACGGTTGTTTTGGGAAGGCAGTCTCAAAATCTCTCACAAACACCAACTCAGAATTTGACAATGGTCACTATCTAAAAAAGTTTGGGGAGATGTGCAAAGAATTATGTAACAGAGTAGTACGTGGAAGTATATTCGTAGAATTTTCTGGATCTTGCTTCTAGAAAAGAACTTGAGAATGAGTTCTGGATAATCACTTCAAAAAAATTGGGAACAGCTCAGATTGCATTATGAGAAATCCACAATCCACAAGCCACCCAAACATGTGTCAAGAACAAGTTACCTTGAACAGAGAAGATCCATCGGGAAGCAGATAATTATGACTAAAACTTTAACAGATCAATAAAAAGGATGCTTCTACTTACCAATTACCATGAACATCACCCTCAGCTTGTGCAAGATGTCAGACCTCACAGTTGAAGCAGAATCATCAAATCAGCAACAATGAAGACTATACGGGGTAAACTCCCAATATACTATTTTAACTGTATCTCACAAACCTATTGAATTGCAGAAGATAGAGCAGAAGCCTCTGCTATTAAAGAAACTGGTTGGCGAGCCTGTAGACATGCACCTATGTCGAACGGGCGCAACTCAGACCCATCAAAGAGTAGATTAAGACCAGGAAGGATTACTTCTTGGCTGTCTGCATCATCTAATTCAACTTTTCCAGTACTGACTGGAGCAGATTCATCAATGGGCCTTGTGGCAGCCTCATACACAGGAGTAAGAGCATATGATCTGCAGATGGGATACAACATTATGGTGGTTTAAAAGTTTGGTGCTAGCACAATATCTTTTCTTTTCTCTTCATTCATGTGTTATACAACTCATGTGTATTACATAAATGACTGCAAAAAGTTAATCGAACATAAAATGAAAGACAGCCATCCATGTACATCTTCTTTCTTATTAATTTAATGCAAATGAAATCATCTTACTTTCCATAAACAAGTTTTGGCCTTTTAGGGAATTGATTTTCACACTCCCTTTTTAGCCATCCGCACTCTTTTTTTTGTCTTTATCCACTTGAATTTACTATCTTGCCCTATATTCAATACAATTTTTCACACATGTAAGGACAATATTGTAAATTCATGTGGATAAAAACAAAAGAAGGAGTGTGGAAATCATTTTCCATATATAATTACGTAAAAAATTCAAATCATATCATTCTTGGTCTATTTTTCATAAATCATTTTTGTCATTTCACCGATGTAAACATAATACAGTAAAGCTTTGTGAGCACAAAAATATTATGGAATCGACGAAACCATAAAGGTGAAATTTGTTGCCAACATAGGATCGTCTCTGGTTCGATACATCATAGCTAAAAAGGAACTAGTCAATTGAAGCTGGAAAGTTGTTCAGACCAGTAGTAAGGAACAACAGATCAGAACTCCACATTTGCTATGTGTAATGAGGTGTCTTACAAAGAAATGAAGCTCGGAAACATCACCGAGGACCACCCACCCAACGAATGCCAAGGGTCCAATTATAAACACTGTTTAGGTCTGAGAATTTAGTTAACATAGGGCACGGTGGTTCATATTCCGAGTCAGATTAAGTACCCCAGCAGCCCATGTCCTTAATTGAAAATATCCGAAACTACCCTTGAAAGTTTTTTTCTCAAAAAAAAAATTAAAAAAATCAACACCCTTGGAAGCTTGAATTATGCAAAACCTAACTGAACATTAAGCACTGAGTTCAGCAGCATCCTTTGGAATATGGATAATCAAAGAAAGAAACAAATCAATATGACTTAAATAAACCCCAAAGACAATTATAGACTGTCTGAGGCATGCACCATGTGAAATTCCAAACTTTCCTTTTTTCATCTTTTTCTTGCTTCGTATCAATAAAGCTACTAGAAAATCAATGCTCACATCTGCCAACAGGATACCACTTAAAACACCATAAGGTGCACCTCAGGTCCTCAATAATCACACTCCTGAAATATTATGCACCATACAGAATCATATGCGCCCTACAAGCAGCTGTGGGTAAGTGGAGTCATCGGAGTTAAAAAGCTTTGCCAGATTTAACCTCCCTTGGTGTACGCATGATATGCTTGGTCTTCAATTGTCTCGTACTACCAACATAAAATGAGCCATCAATAAGCCTCATTTCCCAGGCTGAAATAACATTCTACCGGCATAAGATCTGGCTACTGTCACTAAGGGCTAGCCAGGGAAAATTGGTTTGACAAGCAGTGGTGTTTGAAAATCAAAAAATAAATCATGGAAAAGAAAGCACGAATTATAAAAGAAAAATAAGCATAGAAAAATCTTCATCCACTAAAAAATGGTTTAGAACAGTGATGTATGAACATGATATGCATACTAGCCATAATTCCTATAACATAACAGCAAAGCATCAGGCAGATGCCTACGCATATAATGACAGATTTCTGGACGCACCTTAGAATGTTCCCATCAAAGCTTAAAACTTCGGTCCGGCAACGTTGTCGATTAGCTAGTTTCAATCTCTGATGCTCACTCAAGGCTCCAGAAATAGGAGAAGAAGGGTCCACAAGAGGATTCCACCTTCCACTTGCGTAGTTCATAAGTTGACGAGATGAATCCTTTGGTTGCTCCCTTTGGTAAAGAAATCTTGCAGCTGGACCGGTTGCTTGATACTCGGCACAAATGTCCCGCAATCTTTTCCTCAAGTCTTGCATTGAATCACGATGTCCAATGAGCAAATCACTTTGGAGTAATTGTGAGGAAACTACTCTTTTACATATGCTGTTGCATAACTTTGGACTAAATAGTGGAATCCCGAATTCCACACTTAATGGGACCCATTCATACTTCTCATCATCTGGTGAAAATTGATCCGACTCTCTTTCCTTGAATAGTTTTAATAAGCGAATATAGCCAATTGTCCATAAATTTATCTTATTCGCCAGCACAGTTAACAGAGAGTTTAAATTTGAACTCTCCTCTGTGCATAGACCCAATTCCTCACTGATGCAAACAATTGAACCATCTGAATTCTTCAAAGGCAATGGAATATCTATAGTTACTGTTCTTCCACGCTCATCAAGGTCATACCTGCTAAGGGGCTGCACAAGAACAGCTGAATGTTTGAGAAGTGAATTTAAACAATGCAGAAGTATACTTCCTTTTACTAAATTGCCTTCGAACTTTCCCCCCAACCCTCCAATCGTAGACCCATCCCAAGACCAAATAAACGCTTTCTCGCAACCGGCCAACGGTGCAGGAAGCAAGCGTAGACACTGGCCTTTCATCAGAACAACCGATAATGGTCCGCTATCTACAGCTGAATACAGTACCAACTTCATCCAAGGTGCCATAGACGAATGACAAGGCGGACCAAAATGAATGGGACCTTTTGGTCCAGGTAGAACTGAAGAATGAGGAAGTGGGACCATGGATACAACAATATCATAGTCGCGAAGAAACAGCCGGTCTAGTGTTGCCGGCGAAAGAGCAGCCAAGCTTTCACATCGGAGAATATCAACACGATATTTTATTTTCCTTTTTGAAAGACCTTTCTCAACATCCAAAACTTCAGCAGATTCTAAAATCTCATCATTTTGGAGACTAGGATCTGATTTAGAATCCTGCTCAAGGAAATTTTCTTCGCTGGACATATTTACAGAAACAATCTGATTATCAATACTTCTGGTCATAGGCTCAGTGTGAACAGAATCTTCTTCACCATTTCCTGAATGTACAGAATCGTCACTACATAGAGTAGCTTCATTCGAAGCAACATCAGCTGTCAAAGCAGTGGGATCCTCATTGCTTGATGATATCATGATTTTCGTTTCACAACCATCTTCGACTCTTTCATCAGTAGCAATTCCACCGGCTGTCAAGCACTCTAGAACACAACGGAGACTAAATGCATGATTGGCAAATTCCTGCAGTTCCCCCTCGAATTTTGTTCCCTCTAAAGAACTCAAATCCTTGCAAAGATCTGAAATGCTTGTGTGACCTAATTTTCCTGCCTCATACAATGTTACTGCATGAGATTTCAAGCCTGTGAAGGACATAAAAGAGCAATATGAAGTCAGAAACATAGATAATGACAACCACTAAGGCAGCAGTAATAGATGCCTTTCGAAAAAATCCGAAGTACAAAAAAATGGAAATACCCACCAAGACCTACTGCATATTCAAGGCACAGAATAAGATGGACCTTAGTTGCAGGATCCTTCTACGGGTATCTCGAACAGGGGTCCGATCCCTAAGAAGCACGGACACGTCTACCTGCCTCGCGTACTTGTCACAGACACGACACTCTCGGGACATGTATTGAACATGTCTAAATACTTGTCCAATGTTTTTATTATATTTCTTTTACTTGGACACATTGTGGATACTCTAGGACATGTTGGCAACACTCTTGGAACATGCTAAGGGCTCATTAAAATGTATCTGACGACTGATGTTTATATAAAATCATAACATACCTATAAAATTCTAATACACTTTACATTTGACGTGTCCCCAACAAGTCTGTGTCCTAATTTTCCGAGAAATGACATGTCCGCGTGTGGGTGTCGTGTCCATATCCCGTATCTGTGTCCATGCTTCTTAGTCCGATCCAATCAAGAGAGAATCGCACTCCTAATTGGGATGGTACCACAGAAAACAGAAAAGCTACCAAGCAAGAGAAGATCTAATATTGTTCCGCTCCCATCAAGAGAAAATCTCACTCCTAATTAGGATGGATACCGAAAAAAAAAAAAAAACTACCAAGCAAGAGTTTATATTAAGCCAACATAATCTCAAATGTGGCCCTGTACACAGGAAACACATCCCTACTTTGTCGGTTCACGTACAACTGCTGCAGTTACTGCAGCGAGTAGCTATAATTGCAGACACGTAGGGATAAAAGGTTGGAGATAACGTTCAGTTCTGATAAGGAGGCTGAGACTAAGAGCCAGTGGCAACTCTAGGAATTTTGACTAGTGGTGTCATTCAATATTTTTGCTGCAAAGTCACAATTAACATATCTACCCAATAGACAAATGAATCTCCACTTCTTAAACCGTAAGCAAAAAGAATAATTTCATTAATAACTGTGCAAGCAAGTACATGGAAACTACAAATAATTACTAAGAATTACTTGATCATTACATACTTCTCCATCCTTAAGGACTATAACCTTTCAGATAAAATGTGTTTGATTTGCTTAAACTAATGGATTAGAGAAAAAGGAAAGGAGACAAACGTTCTTGGTGTTGTCCTCTTTGGTTTTGATTTGGCAAAGTGTGAGAGAGGGAGAAAAAGGTTTAGACCATTGTAGGTAAATGTAAACAGCAGTACTCCAAAGTTTGGTACATACAAGTAAACATACAAATACAGAAAAGTCAAAAAGCTTTTCAGAAGTCGCTGTATAGAATCCGTAAGTTACCGGTACTTTTTAGCTATTGATTTGTCACCTAGCACATGCAAGATACACTTTGTAGATGTATCATGTATGTATGGGTTCAATAACTTTCCGTAGTGGTGTCATGTAGGGAGAGGTCCAAAAAATAGAAAAGAAATATACTGAGTACTTGTCTGGATTTTTTGGTTAGTGGCTTCAGTTGACACCATAGTGTCCTACACAGTGAACATATAGCTGATTCGGGATTTCTGTAGACGCATATATGAGGTTCTACTAAGTAAGAGCTCCCCGAAGATTGGAGGACGCTCCAGGCCTTCAATGCCTTCAAGGAGAAACAGGCTTTACATCTCTCTACCCTGAACAACATAGCTTTTGTCTCCCATCTCCATCAGAAGACCCAACGCCAAAAAACTGGAAGAAAATTGAAGATAATTCTTTACCTATAAAGAACTCCAGAAAGGGTAGAGCAAAGACAGTCCTCTGAGGAATGCCTCAACAATCAACCAAAAATATGATGGTGAGGGTTGCATGTAACAACTCACAGACTCCATAGGATAGGAACTATACGGTACAACTGATGCAGGACAGTTTTAGGACATTACGAGTATTGTGGCCTACAATAAGAATCGTAGGTTTTTTTTTTTTTTTTTTTTTTGGGGGGGGGGGGGGGGGGGGAGAGGGAGAGAGAGAGCGAGAGAATAAGAATACTACTTGGGTAGGTGCGCAAAGAACACAAAATGAAAGAATGAGAAGAAGAGAGAGAAAGAGTGCTTCACCCTTGCAAGGGTTAGGCGATTTCTGCAAGGACCATAGCCCCAAGCACGATGACCACAGCCTCAATATTCAACTTCATTAATCAACTCTATAAAATGAAAGATTGCATTCCAATTTATAATCCATGGCAAAGACTCTTCAAATTCCTAGAAGTCAAAATGAAATGAACCTAATCCATGAATACATCAAATACGATGTGAATGAAGATAAATATAAATGTATACATTGCATAAGTTCATACATTGAACCTACTAACAATTAGATTTGATGAACTAAAAATATGTGCAATGCATACATTGAACCTTCTAAAAAGTATTTAATGCATCTAAAAGCATTATGAATATAACTTCTAATTCATGATGACCTTTGAACTACCATCTACCATGGACACTTATTTTTGGACCAAAAATACTTTTCGATGCTCATGCTACCCATAGCCTTTGGTTTAGGCTTTCCAAAACCTATGAGACCTATCTAACCACTCCATGGCTATGTCATCAACAACAGCCAGCTCCAGTGTTAGGTAGTTGATACCCAAGCCAAAATATCTTGTTATCACCCAATAAATAAACCCCTTCAAAGAGGAAGTTAACTATAACTACTCACCACAAGAATTAGTTTCTCTTTCCAATTTCCAGCACTGCTGACAATTGAATAGCACAATTACAAAAGGGCCTTGTCATGGCCAACACCGGGGAAGAATTCAAAATCCATGAAGTGGATGTCCTTGATATACGTAGTTGCACCTATTTCCAGTCAACTTAAGCTTTGGGACAATTGGTGATCTGCCATCATATATCTTTTGGGATGTCTTGGGTTCAAGTCTCTCACTCATTTGGTCCCTGCTTGCATGGAAGTTTGACGTTTAATCTTTTGGGTATGAAAGTGAAGTGCAGTGTAGGGTGTGTGCGCTCTAACTTTCTTGTTGAATTCTCTCATGAAATTGTCGTCCTACATGAACTTTTGTTCGTCAAACTCTTTTGGATTATTTGCTCGTCTCAACGAGAGGAATCGGAAAAGGGAAAAAAATCAAATTCACTTTTCAAAATGTTAATGAAACACAAATAATCCAAAAAAATCTCTCTTGGGATTAGTGAACTCTCAGTTTTTTGTCATGATTTTTTACTTTTTCGATTCCTTTTGTCAAGGCAAATAAACAGGTGAATATTCTTGTACTAGCCCTTGTTGGCCCTACCTTACTCCAACTTGGTAGTTTCCACCGCCTGTCTAAAAAAATCTGACGCAAAAGATGACAAAAATTGTATGAAAAAATAGTTCAAGAATAAAGTTAGGCCAAACCCAACTACATAGACCCTCACTTCAACCGCTCGCTTTTGGGGTGGAGTTCTACCAAAGACCATGTGAAAAATATATACGAGGAGTACAAGGGATGGGTTGGGTGTATGTCCCTGGCCTGTGTGTTGCGACCAACCACAGTTGCCAATCCTAACTCTAACCTGAAGTCTAAACTAAACTGCCCCTTTATCCTCATCTCCCCTCTTTCTTTCTCATCTCTCTTGCAACACTCACTCTAATGCACAAGTCCGATCGTCTACCTAAAAGACAACCATGTCACGTACTCTCTCCTGTCAAACTTGTAGCCTCTCTCTAATTTGTAACGCTAACCTGCAGTCTAAACTAAGCTATCCATTCACCCTCATTTCCTCTATCTTTCTTTCTCATCTCTGTTGCAACCCTCAGTCCAGCACCCAAGCCCAGTGTCGTTTTCCACCTAAAAGACCACTATGTCAACAACATACTCTCTCCTTTCTAATTTGTAGTGTCACATACCTGTTTTCCTAAAATCATTTTGTATTTATTTTAATAAGGTAGTGAGATAAGTAAGTGTTCCAAGTTTGTAGGGTAGTGGGTTAGTGGGATGTTGTCCTTCATTATTATATATAAATATATCATTTGTGTATCATTTAAGGGAGTTGAATATTGATAAAAAGTCTTCCATTGTGAAGTACAGAGGTCAGACTCTCCTCTATCAGAGCCAATTGGAGGTCTTCCCCCCTCAAAGTGGGACTCTTCTCTCCACTCGTCTATTACTTGTGTAACGAGAAACTTTGTAACAAGTGGTATCAGAGCTTAGGCATGGAGCAGTGGGTAGATCAACTAGAGAAATCTATGGAGTCACTGTCCACGACTCCACGGGGCAGCGAGATATCATGAATCAAATGAAGGAGATGTTTGGTCAACTCACTGCTCGAGTAGATCAACTAGTAAATCAATCCCCTCGGCAGGGCGGAGGCTCTTGGCAAGCTAGTGCTCGAGTTCTCGGAGGGCGAAATAACGGCAGTGGCTGACATCAACCAACAAGCTCGGGGAGTTCCTACGCACCTAAGCTTTTGAAGTTGGAGTACACATACGTACATACACCCACACGGACTATTAACGCCCACATATGCACACACATGAGATTCCCTCAATTTAATGGGGAAGAAGACCTAACTAGTTGGTTATAAAGAGCCGACAATTTAAGGGCAATGGGTTTATTGCGAGAAGTCTTGGATTTACTGCGCGAAGATTTAGAAAAAACAATGGTGATTGTCACGAAGATGATCGAGACCACCACACAGTTTCACAAAGCTTCCGATGGATTTATGGTGCCAATCAAAGGAACTGATATTGATGAGAAGCCAATCAATTCCAAGGCGAAATCCAATTTGGAAAAAAGTTGATTTTGTTGTTTATGAAGAACATGGGTTGAAGCCACTGACCATAGTTTACTTGATCAACTTATTTTATCATTCATCAACACAAAGAGGCAAGTGGCATTAAAGTTCAAGATTAGTGCTTCCGAAGAGTTGGTTGTTGTGATCCCAAAAAAAGACCTCATTCACATGCTTGCAGGGTTCTTCTTTATTAAAATGTGGGATCCAGGTGGATTTCCAATGTGTTTCGTATTTCAACCTTGAAGACAAGGTTGATCTTTAAGGGAATAGGATTGTTACATATCTGTTTCCCTAAAATCATTTTGTATTTATTTTAATTAAGGTAGTGGTAGAAGATACGGTTAGTGGGATAAGTAACAGTTCCTAGTTTGTAGGGTAGTGGTTTAGTGGGGTGTTGTCCTTCATTGTATAAAAATAACCTTTGTGTATCATTTAAGGGAGTTGAATATTGATAAAAAGTCTTCCATTGTGAAGTACAGAGGTCAGGCTCTCCTCTATCAGAGCCAATTGGAGGTCTTCCCACCTCGAAGTGGGACTCTTCTCTCCTCTCATTCTCTTTTTATTTTGTGTTATGAGAAACTTCATAACATGTAGCTTCTCTCTGATTCGTAACTCCCACCCTCAGGATCTGTAACTCCCCCTCCATCTCTGCTAAATCACATAATGTCATCAGAGGAAACAATAAAATAAGCTCGAAGTACAGTAGGGACAAGAGGACTTATCAACTGACTCGGCAGCTGGGAAGAAAGACCAAAAAAAGAAAGAACCAGGGGACAAACCTGGTGAAACAGATCCCATCATAAGATAAGATGTTATATTAGCATCAACGACAAAAGCAACACGCGTGTAGGCAGAAGTTGGCCCATAATTTTCTGCTCCAAAAAGATCTCCTTGCTGAAGAGAACTCCCATCAATAGACGTGTTCAATGAGCTCACATTAGCATGAGAACCATCTTCTTCATCACTGAGGTTAATGTTGGGAATGCCAGGTGCGGTTGACTCATGAAGAGCCGATGCTGGATCAATTAGTTTTACTGCCCAACCTAATCGACAAGCAAATGATGCAGCGGCCTGCAGCTGAGAAAGATCAGTCTGTAAGGTGGCTGCCAACTCAGCCACAGTTGAATTCTCACTTGAAACTACAAACACAGCATACAGCAACCTGGACAATGCACTCAATCTCGTTAACATCTTAGTTCCTCAACTTGGAAGATAAATTCAATTGAAACAAGGCAACAGTGGATTAAAACAACTGCCTTACTCTTCAATAGGATCTTCATATGACTGCTCCCTGTTGGATACAAATCCTTCAAGCCTGGAAACTGCAACACCGTGTACATTAGCAATGCAAGTTAAAAATGCAGAGGAAAAGAAACAAAAAGCAGGAGAAATGGAGCAAGGACATACAAAAAGTTCAAAACCCTATATTTCATCAACACACCTTTTAGCGTTTGCTATTTTCATAACAATCAAAACAAGTCAGAACAATTTATCATTTCCCTTGTTTTTCAAGCTCATAAACAAATAGTAAAGGGCCAAAATGTATCTAACTTCTCAAATGAAACAGATATCTTTGCAAATTAAGGTTGGCTTGAATAACAACATGCAAGTTTCAAAATCAAAACAAACCATCAGTCTAGTTGAAAATAGAATATTGATATGTGGCAGGGATAGACATCCTAAATAAACATGTATATCAGATGAAAATGTCTAGATGACAACTCAAAGTCAACGGGCCCGAATAATGACTTATGTATCCTCCACAACCAAGGTTCTCGCTTCCAGAAGGAAACCACAAGTTCTTATACTAACTGAAAAAGAAGAATGTTAATGCAAGGTCATAACCTATGGCTCCACGCTTATTTCCAACATTGAACTCAAAACAAAAACAATCAGCCTCTTCTTTATTCTCCAAAACCAGACCAGTGACCCCTATCTACCTTTCCTCCACTCCACTATCTCAACAAACCGAGATCAGAAAGCCACCAGCACCAATGGTTGGTGAGCACATCCCCAACCGATTAAAAAGTTCCCAATCAGCACCCTTTTGGGGTGTGGGACACATTAGAATATTGATTAGTGTCCAATGAGCTCTGCTTTGAGTCATCCTTGTTGGGAGTTGTTTAGTTCGTGTCTAAAACAGTTGCAATTTGGCACTATTTGGCTCGTATGTGCTTTTCATAATTTAAGTAGTAAACAATATCAGTCTGATTTTAGTATTGAGCTTCATTTGTGTAACACTTTTGGACCAATTTTATGGTTTCCAATTCCTTATATATGTGAGATTTTGGATTTCTCACTGAATTCACGACACTGGAACAAAATTTAATGACAGCAATTTCTGTTGGGGGAAGGAGATCTGGGTTTGTATAGAGAAGGAGAGGGGTTGAGTGCTATAAATTTAGACAGAGAGGCAAAGAGCTGGGGCAATTGTTGATGGAGAAAGGGAAAGGCGATGGGTTTGCACTTTGCACAACAAAGAGAAAGTGAACATTGTGCATTGGAATTGGGATAGTTTGGTGACAAAAATGTCAATTTGGCTTGGTTATGCGTGGAAGCATAAGTATGGCTGTGGCATAAGGGCATTCCATTGCAAAATAAGACTCAAAGTATTGTTCCAACAAATGATCCTCCATTCTCCCAGTACTCTTCCAAGTTTATCTCCCTTAAGCCCTGACTTAATTGCAGGAAGCTCTTCTACTGAGAGAAGCTCTCTCACTCCCAGACAAGGAAGAGAAATACCCATGGACAGAAAAAGCAAAAAATATTTACTCCTTAAAACGAGGTTAAACTTAAGAAGAAGAAAAAAGAACCTAATTGGCACAAAAAATTTGAATGCGCTGAAACTACCTTTAAAACGATCTTCAGGATAAACAGGGACATCAAAGTATATTAACCCCCTTCTAAAAAGACCCTTTACAATTTCAGGATCAAAAAGGATGAATGCATTTGCTTCCTCCTTACAAACTTTATCAATTGTTGCCATTTCTTCTTCTGAGAGTTTCTGAAGGTGGGGGGAGAAAAACAACACAAAAAAAAAAATTAATCACATAAAGCTTGAAGTGGAGCATACGCTACCAAAACAAGTACATAATAGAGGGCTATGTGACTGCAATTCACTGCTGATGAATTTAAAGAAGCACAGACGGAGCATGCCAAACTGCTAATTCAAAAACAAGGACCAGGACCAGACAGCTTACCTTGAATTCTTCCAATGTGAAGTTGACAAGACAAACTCCCCACCATGGCTCGATCACAAAGTCCACAGGTTGTGTAGGTAATAAATCTTTTGCAATTGACTTGTTAAGCTTCCACATAATTTTCTGGATGGCTCCAAAACAGTAGGAAGCAAGAAACAATGAGTAACCCATCTATGGATAAACTTGCCATGAAGCACCAAAACAGGCTTTTTAAAGCTAATTAATCTCCAGTTTCAAGAAATTTGAAAGAACCCAAAATATTATCGCAGGATTAGAGAATCATGAAGCCTGCTACAGGTGACCAGAAACAAATAAGCTCATAAGGATTAAACCGATGTATCTCAATATAATCACTATGCCGTGAACCTGTCACAAAGGAAATACAATGTCATCCAAAGATGGAACTAACATCAGGCTAAAAGCACCGACACAGGACACACCAATTCCAAAGCAACAGGGACACTAACACAGCACAAAATATATATCCCTATTGTTCCAGTTTATTAAGTTCTTTTTCATCTGAATACACCAGAATTTGTATTATATTTTGCAATTTTTAACTTTTACTATGTAGATATTACAATGAAAAAGAGGGTCTTCCTGGTTGAAGTTTTTTATTTGTAAATTTTGCCTCTCATTATCTAACCCTTGAAATAAGTTTTAAACATACAAATTCACCCATGCCGTGTCCCCTTTGTGTCTAACTGAAACCATGCGTGTCTCCAAGCGTGTCCCGACATGTCCTGTGTGTCCCCGCTTAAAGATTAACAAAGAACTGATTATTCACGCCATGTGGCATGTCTTGAACCTGTCCCTGGCGCATCTGACACTCAAGTAGTGACCGGCTGGGGGTGTTGGGGCTTCATCTACGTCTGGAAATGATTTTATGTCTGTTTCTTTCTTATTAATACAAGGTAGTGAAGGCAGCTCTAAGATGCATGTGACGGCCAAATGAGATAACTAATCAGCTTAGACAACTAACTTGGGCTTTCAGCATTGATCATATGATCACACTGGTTCCATTCCTTAAACACATCTTTCCATCCAAGTTCCATTATTGTCTTCCTCTTGCAATCGACGAAGGCAAATGGGTAGAATCAGGATTTAGTATGGGGCTATGCGAGGAGCAAGACCGTACGCATTCACTGCCAAATTTTCTTTTCACCTTATGGCAAAGAGGATTCTTCAAAATATTCGAAGCGGTGAGTCTGCAACAAGAATGGAGTATTCTAAAGCATTCACTTCTAAATACATTTGAGCTAATTGTGCCACAGACGGTTGAGTGTTTCTGTCCAATTACCCAATTACTTTAGAAAGGAGACAATGTTAGGACATTAGTATTTCCAGGCAGAGGATTCTCCACATTACTGAAAGTTTCTAATAAAAAATTGGTCCGGATTAACACACAACCCCCCCACCCTCCATTTTTCTTTTTCCCTCCCTGCCTTAATCATTGTCTGAGGCGTAGTCTTAATTGTACTGCTCATGCACCACCTCTTACATCTTCTTTCCAGTAACCAAATTCTTTCCCGTCGTAAAGAAAGAGAAGAAAATAAAAGGGAACATTATGGGTAGTGGCATCATAAATCCTGTACGGTGCCAATTGGAATGCTATATGATGAGACCCACAGTAAGCATATGTTGAATAATAAATAAAAGCAATATGCATAACACTAGTAATACCATCAAGACTTCAAATCCCCACAACCACTGACTAATCGGATTCCAAGATATGAGAATTCTACCAGCATGGCACAAAAAGAATCATGACTAGATCACAGACTAAAAAACATTAGCAGTAAAGGTGCATTCGGCTCCATTTGAATGGGGAGAACAACAGTAGGAATTGGTCTAAAAAGATAGAGGGACAGCTTTAAGACAGAACTCTCAAAGCTTCGTAAACAAGTATCTGGTTGTAGATATACGAAGATGTGGTAATCATGGTAATGAATCAAGAGAAGTACCTCATATGTTTGGAAATCATAGACATGCAGGCATACATAGGTACTCATAAGACACATAAACGTGCAAAAGTTCTTGAAAAGTACCTTAGACCTGCACTTGTTCATGATATCAATAAATTCATTTCTTCCTATTCCTGTAAGACGCAAGGCATCTGCAGCACTAAAGTTTGGTATGCTATCATAAGGTTGCTCTGCAGATAACAGGAAATCATGGGACTGGTAAGACACCTGTGAAAGCTGACTTGTATTGATGCATCTAACTGGCTACGCATTTAAACAAACCTATGCGCACTACTTGGAGCAGGAAACAAGAAAGGTCAAGTAACCACACAAACATAGGACTCAGTGATAACAACAGTTTAAAGAGAAAATAATGTATTGAAGACGATAAAAAAGTCTAACTTCAACCAGGTATTGAATCAATTAGTTGTTTATGTAACAAATCCTAGTAAGTGAAAAACAACCAGGCACATTCTGCTAGCTAGTCAAAAATCATGTGTGCCATAGGAGAATAAATAACTTTCCTCCATCTCCTCTGACTTGATTAACCAAGAACTAACTGAAATGTGATTCATCATAACATCAAAGATTCGGCTTCAAGTCCGCCAAGCAATATGTTTGCAATAGTGCAAACAAACAAGCTACTAATCAGTTTACTTATTAAATCCAACATTCCAAAGCATTAAACACAGCTACACTTGGCGAATTTTGCATGGAAATCATACAGCAGATCATATGCAGAAATTTAGTTTCCATCAGGGAAGGTCAAGGACATCTTGAACTAACATACTAGTTACAAAAAAAAAAAAAATTACTTGATTGAAGGACAGCACATAAAGAAATGGCACCTAAATTGATCTACTACATCTTCTGTGTATATAACCAACCAACATAACTAATGAAATGGAAGAACCTTTAGCAGAATCATATGACATGTTGAAAAGAATAACCAAGTACCATTTTTCATGACTTCAAAAATCATATCGCAATAATATCTGAAAGGTGATACCCTCATTACCCGGCAAACATACTCCGCAAGGTGATAGGGAAACAGCTGCAAATTAAAAACAGCAAACTGCATAAATCCAAAGACAGAAAATCAAGGCATCATTTATAACTGGACAATTTTCTGTGGGCATCAACCTTAGTTTTGGGTATAGAAACATCAAGGTGTCACCAATAGGCAATAACTAGACAAGTTTCTAAGGGCATCAGACCCTTTTAGGTTCTAAAAAACATTGATTTCTCTCGACCAGAGGATGCACCTAAAAGTTATAGCATGCCAAGGTCTTAATAATTGACAGTGTTGACCAAATTGGTGGAACATTTCCAGTATCAGCAACTTACTGTTGCTGCATTCCCTATACACTTAACTTTTTCTCCAAGAAGTAAGAGACAGCATGTTGGAAAGACTAAGACCCGTACTATAAATCATGTATACAACTAACAATTTAGCACTAAGCTCATATAATTTCCTGAGCAGCATGAACAACTTCTCAAGATACTAGAAAAGAATGAAGTTCCCTAGATTACGCACTGCTAAATTCTTTCGCAAGTAACGCATCATCTCCTCATAATATTCGCCTTCTTTGATAACTTTTCGAGCAAAACAAGTGTTCCATTGGATTCTCTTCTTTATACAATGCTCAATTATCCTGCACAAAGAGTATTAACAGACACATAAGTATGGGTCAACCTAACCTATTCCACAAGCATTTAGTTATTAAACCATCAGAAAATTCTACATGTGTCCTTAAAACAAAAGAAATATCTCAAAAAAGCTTATGTTAATATTATTGCATCAGAAGATTCAGAACCAAGGACAGTCAACCATTTATATCAACGCAATACATTCATAATGTGATCATTTTCCCACGTCTAAGAACCACAGACAAGTTTGCCAGCCTCACGTATCCTTGTCCAACACGTATCAGTCACAGACACGACACTCTCCTGACACGTGGTGGACATGCCCAAATACGTGTCTGACTTTTTTGTTATATTTCTTTGACTCGGACACATTGTGGTTCTCTAGGACACATTGAGGATACAATTGGGACATGCTAAGGACACACATTAGGTGGTTAAAATGAAATTTTTATAACTTTCTTTTTTGATAGGCAATTTTTATAACTTCACCCAAGTAAAATTTCCATCAACGTATAGTTCATGTATTCATATACGGATATTTGATGTGTATCTTCATAGTGTTGCTCTTAATTTGATAGAGATAATGTTTTTCAGCTTTTGTATGAATTCATTAGATGGGTCTGTACCATCAACATAGTTCATATTCGACATGTCGCCAACATGTCCATGTCCTCATTATTTGAGAAATGATGTGTCCATGCCATGTAATGCCCATATTCCATGCCCATGCTTCTTAGTCCCACATAATCAAATGTCCATGCATGCTTAGGCATCTATGCCCTAATGATTGGCAGGTGCACAGGTAGGCAAAAATTAGGCTAGGCAGTGTTTAAGTATTCCATTTTAACAGTTAAGTCCCTTTCCAATAATGATTTGCTAGCATTGGTATATACTATATAACCTGCAATGATTGCGACGGATGTGCAATTTCCACAGGATGTAAGATTACAGATCACAAAGGCAAGGCGTATGTTTGAACCAACAAACGACTCAGCTAAATACTCTTAATACTGCTCTTACTTCCGACTTGATGTTATTTATGGATATATATGTTACTACTAAGGATGTTTCAGTAACTCACAAACAAATTTCTCCCCACACAGATTGAATGAGGTCATCAGATCATACATTTTGGTCTGCATTATTTGCATGGCCATACCCTCTGTGTGTGTGTGTCTGATTGAGTAGGTTCCCACTTCCTTATCCAATGAGGTATTGCTTCATTTCATTGTCATGCGGGCGCAAGGAACTTCATGTCTCTTTAAAAAAATTCATTATTCGCTTTAAGATATGACATTGATCCAAAAGAAGAAAAGGAGGGAGCAAACAAAAAATGAATGGGAAGGAGAAAAAAGGTGTGTTATGGCTTTCAATGGATTCCTCTTCAAGTGGACATTTACAAATTCTTTACAACAAAGGGAGGGTTTTAAACACAATTATTTGCTTAGTGACTGCTCTGTAGTATTGCAAAATACTTACTTGCACAGTTCCATTCTCTCTAAAGTAGGTTTTCATACTGCGTCAGGTCCAGCCAAGTTGGGGATAGCCCAACAAGAACGTTTGTAAATATAAAGTATCAATTGAAATGTCAAAATAATCCACAAATGAAGCTACTTTAAGTTTGGGAGACTTAGCCAAAAATCCCTCATATTTACATTTTTTGAGCTCAAGGACAAGGACCTTTTGCAATCAAACATAAGGACAAATGTACCTATGAAAGTGCCTAAAACCCTAGGGTACCCTATGAAAGTACCTAAAACCCTAGGGTAGCCTATGAAAGTGCCTAAAACCCTAGAGTACTGAAAATTCCTAAAACCCCAAGGTACCCTATGAAAATACATAAACCACTAAAACCCTATAATAGGAAAGTGCACCCTAAAACCCTATGAAAGTGCCTAAACATATTTTGGCCTTATAGTTATAGCTAAAAAACTCAAAAAGTTGAAGGACCTCCACTGAAAACTATTTTGTTGGCGTCCTTCCCCTAAATGAAAACTATTTTACCGTCCTTATGGCTAATTTTCCCTTTTAAGGTTTTATAGGAATCAATATAACTATAAGTCCCAGGTGCATGTCGGTGAACAAGCTCTCTTGAACCAAAAGTCCTTCGAAATGAACAGGAGAACTTTTGCTTTTACAGAGTTTATTAGAAAATGGGAAAATTACAAACCGATACAGAATAAACGGAAAAAAAAAACTACGCAGTGCCCACCAAGTCCGACCAAAATAAGAAGGGTCCACTCAAGGAGAATGGGCAATTCCATTTTAAATTCCCTTACTGAAAAAAGCACAATGGAGCCGATTAACCTTATCTTTCCCGTCATTGAACTTTGGTCACTTCACTTAACAGTTTGCTACGTTTAGCACTCTGAATTCACAGATTGACTATGTGTCTGCTTCCTTGATCCAAAACTGAATTGAAGCTAATCTCAATCACTCTACCACACTGTCAATTGTTCGAACAATATCACGTATTCCATTTACCAGGTAAGCTGCCTCATTTCACAGGTAGCGTATATTGCCATTCTATTTATAGAGGTTCATCTTGTTTTTTGTTCATTAAGTTTCTAATTTGTCATCAAGCATTTGGAATGTGAGTGAGAGAATCGATACTAGTTCAATAGCGACTTTCCGTGAATTGGCAAACTTGACTCTGCAATCAGTTTGGAGTTGTGATTACTGATTACAGAGGCAGTTGTATGGAAAATGTCCTTGGATATCAACACTAACCAAATTCTTACCGTTCTTTCCACGAGAAAAAAGGAACAGCCTTATAGGGGGAAAAGTAATCATACGAAAACTTGATACAGACATCAATAAACAAATTTCGCAACTAAACTGGGGGCAAAAAAAGTCCGCACACTAACCTTCTGTGCCACTCTTCCTTAGAATTCAAAGTGGATTGCACCCGCTTAGGAAGATTCTCCCAGGGGCATTCCTCCTTGATTGCTTTCAGTACCAACTGGTCCTCAATCGTCGCTGAAGCGTGCTGCATATTACCTTCTCGAGAAAAAAATAAACACCGCTACTCTCTCCAAATCAACCTACCATAACCAACCTTCAGAAATGTGATCCAAATTAATCAACAAAATTCGAGTCCAAGCATATAACACGTAAACCAAATGATCGAGATAATTCGAGAACCATTTCGGCTAATCCTTTCAATGGTCAACTGTATAACACAATGTACATCAAATTTGAGGAGTTTTTCGTAAAATGATCGGGCCAATTGGCGATGGAGTTCTGTGAATCCACGAATCAGATACAATTGCAGCATTTAAGACGGTGGAAAAGGAAATTGGTACCTTAATTTGGAGGCAATGGCCGTGGAAACTCTGGAGGGATTAAGCTAGGGCTTGGAATTTGGAGATTGGTGGGGGGAGATCTAGACGCAGGAGGAGAGCCGGAGGAGTTGAATTTTACGCGCAGACTCGGATTATAAAAGTGGGGGCCACGTTCTACCTTGGCTCTGTCGGCGTGTTTGGAAATGGGAGAAAAGAAAAAAAAGGGGGAATTGCATTTCTGTGGAGAGTGGGGCAAAAAATGCCCAACTCATGGACCATATTTTTGGAATTGCTCAATCATGGAAAGGAAAACAATAATTCTCAAGACATAGAATTGAAGACAAAAATACCCATTCCTTCTACCATGAATCAGGGGCAACTTAGGTTCATACACGGGGCAATTTAAATTCATACACAGGACAACTTAAGTTCATACACGGGGCAATTTAGGTTCATACATTGGGCAGTTTAGATTCATACGCAGGACAACTAAGAAGGCAACTTAGATTCATATACGGGGCAATTTAGATTCATATACGGGGCAACTTAGAGGACAATTTAGGTTCATACATAGAGCAATTTAAATTCATACATGGGGCAACTTAGAGGACAATTTAAGCTTATACACGGGGCAACTTAGATTCATATATGGGGCAATTTAGATTCATACACGAGGCAACTGAAAGGACAACTTAGATTCATACACAAGACAACTTAGAGGGCAATTTAGGTTCATACACGGGGCAACTTAGATTCATACACTGGGCAATTTAGATTCATACACAGGGCAACTTAGAGGACAACTTAGGTTCATACAGGAGGCAACTTAGATTCATATATGGGACAACTTAAATTAACACACCTTGATACCTTGATACAAGGTACATCTTATTTTCATATCATCTTTGCACCGGCTCAAACGGATTGAAAATTGAAACACTTATTTTCGAACTATATTTTTTAATATGTATATAGGAAAAAAAGGAGGAAAAAAAATAGTCGGATTCATTAGAGGCAATACTTACACCTCATACTTAGAGTTTTGATTCGTGTGTCAAAAATGTTATTTCTGGAGGCTATAAAAGGAGGATTTTGTGTTTCAACTATATTTTTAATATATAAATGGTATAAAAAAATGTTTTAAATTTTAATCCGTTTGAACCGGTACAAAGATATTATTTTTCTGATCATTTCATCCTAAATGGTCGTAGTAAATTTTTGGCTCTAAGGTCTTTCAACGAACACCCTAAGATTTCTTATTTAGTTTTAGAGTTCCCTTAGGGTGCATATTGAAAGTCCTTAGAGTGAAAATTTTACTACGACCATTTAGGATGAAATGATAAAAAAATAATATCTTTGTACCGGTTCAACAGATTGGAAATTGAAACACTTATTTTTGTAACTATATTTTTTAATCTGTAAAGGACAAAAAAGGAAAAAAAACAGTTGGATAGAAAGAGAGAAAAGGAAATAAAGAGGAAAAAAACGAAAAAAAAAAGAAGAAGATTCAAACTGGAAAGAAAGAAAAGGAAATAAAGAGAAAAAAGAAAAAGAAAAAAAATAATCAAACTAGAAAGAGGGGGAATGTGGAAATGGGGTTGTGGGGTCAGGGTCGGGCGTCAGGGAAAAAAACACAAAGTAAGAACTTAATTTTTAGGGTTTCAAATATGTATGGGTATATTAGTCCTTTTACATAGCATTTTCCATGCATTGGGAATTACTTTTCTCCTTTTCATATTTAGATGAATTTTCAAAAAAGTGATCCATGAGTTGGGCATTTTTTGCCCCTTTCTCCACTGAATTGTAATTCTCCCAAAAGAAAATTTTGACTGTGTTCGAAAATTTGGAATTATTAGAAAATAAAAAGTATTTTCTAGGTGAGATAGAATATTTAATTACTATTAGATTTATTTTTTACAAAATATATTTACTATTAATAGAAGTGTCACCTAAGACACCTTAGGTTTTAGAGATTATTATCCGGGCTATAGAAAATAAAAAGTATTTCTCATTAAGGTGAGATAGAATACTTAATTACTATTAGGTCTATTTTTTACAAAATATATTTACCATTAATGAAAGTGTCACCCTAGAACACCTTAGGATTTTAGGGTATCTTAAAACCTTAGGGTACCCTAGGGTTTTATGATACCATAGAATTTTAGGGTGCCCTAAAATTTTAGGGTTTATGATATCCTAAGGTTTAAGTTTAGGCGCTTTCATAGAATTTTAGGGTTTAGGTTTAGGCACTTTTATAGGATACCTTAGGTTTTAGACATTTTCATAAGATACCCAATGGTTTAGGTACTTTTATAAGGTACTCTAGGGTTTGGGTACTTTCATAAAGTATCCTACGGTTTAAGCACTTTCAGGGTTTAGAGTTTTAGGTACTTTTATAGGATTTTAGTGTTTTATTAATTGGAGATGACCTGGCTTGCACAGTTGCAGCGAATCATCCACGAAAGTTTCCCAATCTCATTGCTACTCGGCGTCACTTTGGGGTTTGGTTTGGTGCTTGACCTTAGGATTGACGTAAAAATTATTGATAACGTGGGCGGCGTTGACATTGACATTGGTTTTCACACGGAGTTAGGGATAGAGTTCCTAATTATGGAAATGTGACAAAGATTTTGAAGTTGCAAGAGTAAAATAGATTTTGAATATTCGCATACAACGACATGTAATCTTTTATAAAAAGGCAATTGAGAGTATCTATACAAAAAATGTCACATAAGCCAGACAAGCGTGCTTGCTATAATTAGCCCTAAGTGTTAGTCTTACATGCAAAACTTAAGTTTTCTCACGATACGTTCTCATAATAGCCCTACCCTTTCCAACCTATCTATGATCGCAATCTAGCTCCTCTTCCAACAGGTACTCCATCTCCTAGGTAGTCTCTTCATCAGCCTCAGTCTCTTCTTCACGATTGTCAAAGTCTATTTCCTCGTCGTCGAACCAGAACCCTTTTTTTTTTTTTTTGACAACATTGATAGACTCTACATATACAATAGGAGTAAAATTTTTTACCTCTTTCTTAGAGTCGTTGACTTCGGTACTTTGATGGAGTGCTTCAGGTGACAAGACATATTTATATACTACTCTTATAATATAATAAAATATTGTACAGTAGCTAAGACAATAGATAGATTAAACGCATAATTACCCCGGATAACACTCTTGAAAAATGATCTACCCAATCTATCCAAGGTCGAGGGTTTGAACCTAGAGCTCTGATACCATTTGTAATGCTCAGAAAATTTGAAGACATTTAAAAAATTAAAAAGAGATTTCCAATAATATTTTTCTTTTTTCAGGCTTTAATTTTTCTTTTTCCAAGCTTTAAAATTTCTAAAGACAATTTTCGAAAGAGAAATTCATAGATTTACCACGTCATTGTTCCAAAAACCCATTTCACCATATTACAACCATATCAAATGTAATTTAAGTTTTTTTAATTTGTCAAAATATTACAATTCCCAATAAACCAGAAAGCTCTCAAAATAAGGTCGATTTAAATTAGTCAGAGCAACTAAATGACAGAATTCAGAGTCGACAATTTCTACATTGGTTGTCATTAAATCATTCTTTGCCTACGGCCCTTTGGTTCCGTCTTCAATACTTGGTGTTCGAGTTACCAGGGCAATATAGTACCGTGAGCGATGACGCTCAATAACCAAAACCCACCTGAAACTCATAACTTACAAGCAACAAGATAAATATTTTGAAATGGAGTAAAATAACACAAGAAGAGAACAAACAATTATTTTTATTTCTATTCTTCAACCTTCATGAAATCTCAAATCTTATCCACAGATCTACTCCTACCCTTAACCACTAAGCTATGGCCATGACATGATTCAACTCCCTCCTTGTGCCCCAATGAAAGACCCCAAGTTATCTACTTAGGAGAATTCATCGCGGTAAATTCCACAACTTGCTCTAACACAAGAAGAACGAACACGGTAAATTCCATCCCTTACTTTATACCACCCCCTGCGCTTCAATTTCGTTTCTCAAAATTTAATCATAGCCAAGTCATACTTAGGGTCCCATAACCTCGGTAATCAAATCCAAATCCATCATCGTGACCACCCATCCAGATGTCTACCGAGGCTCGACTCCAGAGCCCGGACTCAACCTGGCTATGGGGCATCACACACGTCTTACCATCATCTCACCCATTTTATTTTTCTATTTATCCTATTATCACATCTTATATGTTAGATCCGCATGTCGTAACCAATCCCGAGAACTTATTTGTCCAAACTATCAGTACAACAACATATTACGCAATCCAACATTTTTACGAAACATGCTAACAGGCTAACCATAATTAATTTTACGATAGTAACAAATCATGCGATAAAACCACTCATGTGATAAAATTTATCATGCTATAGAATTAATCATGCGAGTAAACTAACATCGAAACGAAACCATTTAACTTAGGGTCTTGTAATATATTTTTCTTATTCGCTAGGGGTTATTTATAAGTTATTCAAACATGGAAGGCTAAACCGTAGTTAAACTAAACAGGATTTCAAATTTCCAGTGTCCATCATTTTTCTTGGAAAAACAGTGGGCTTCGGCCGAAATCGATTTACGATGTCGGGTTCGAATACAAACACACCGAACTTTAAAACCAACATATATACACGATAAATATACATAGGGAGGTAAGTTTCGGACTACTTCTCGTCTGGCGAAACTGGTTTCGGAGTGATTTGGTGACGGGTTGGAGCGGTGGCGGAGCTCGGTCGGATGGTGATGGTGAGCACGGCAGGAGGTGATGGTGTCCGGCAGTAATGTAAGAGGTTTGGGGAATGGAGCTACGGTGGTGAGGTGAGCTTCGGGTGGCGTCCGGTTACCGCGGAGAGGAGGAGATGGTGGTGCACGACTGGGGTTGGAGAATGGAGGAGGTGGTGAAAGCTCCGGCAATGGTGATTTCGGTGGTGGTGATGAGTAGCTCGGTGGTGGTTATGGCCGATCGGTGGTGGGTTGGCTCCGGCCCCTCTCTCTCTCTCTCTCTCTATCGTGTGTGCTTGCTGGGAACAAGAAGGATATAAACTTGAGGGGGATTATTTTAATGGGTTTTGGATTATTATATATGAAGGATATAAACTCTAGGACAACAATGAGTTGTCTCATTGGGAGGGAATTAAGGAGGAAATGTGGGATTTTGGTACTCCGGCTCTCCGCCGAAACAAATGAAGGATGGGGAAGGGTCTGGTCCAGTGTAACACACGCACACACTAAAAAAAATGACTCGTTGAATACACATGTACACAAACGATTACGGAATAAAATTTTGTGTAACAACATAAATATTTTTTTTTTGCATTAAATAAACTTAACAAAACAAAAATTATATTTGCAAATAAAATTGTTACTTAAAAATTCGGACAGTTACAACAAGTGCATCTTTGCGGAGGCTTAGCTCATTGTAACCAGTAATTTTAACTTGGTTCCGTTGCATTATATCTTGTGTTTAGATGGTTGCATATTTGTAATACTTGTTTGTTTGGAAAACCCATTTTGGGTTTCATTAAATTTTGAAAAAAAAAAAATAGCAGGAGTAATTCATAACGTTAATCTTGGAGTTCATAACTTTTGTACAAAAAATTCAGAACACAAATCCAAAATGCTATGAATTCAACAGTCCATTGCATATCATACGCACTGAAATAGTTAGATGGCTGCATTAGCATATTTGTAACATACTTGTTTGTTTTTGAGAAACCCATTTAGGTGTGTACGATATGCATCCTTGATTCACAACATTTTGAATAAAATTCAAATTGAATTCCTAACTTTTGTACAAAAAATTCAATTCAGAACACAAATCCAAAATGTTATGAATCGTCTATGTTGCTCAGACTTAGGTACAGAAATCGGGTGAGGGTGTGAATCTATGTGTCGGACACCTCAAATTGAAAAATATAGAATACGTGGATATGGATCCAGATTTGAACATGGGTACGGGATACGTGGCTTGTTTGTCCTCCCTGGCACATCCGGCAGCCGGCTCATGCACCCACCCACGCACACGTGCACACATGCGTAAACTTTTTAACATATTATTAAAAAATATAGTTAAAAAATTAAGTGTTTCAATTTTCAATCCGTTTAAATCAGTACGAAGATCTTAATTTTCTGATTATTTTATCCTACGTGGTCATAATGAATTTTTGTTTCTAAGGTCTTTCAACAAGCATCCTAACATTCTTCAATTAGTTGCATGATTCTCTTAGGGTGCCCATTGAAAGCCCTTAAAGTCAAAAATTCATTATGACCTTTTAGGATAAAATGATCAGAAAAATCTGATCTTCATACCGGCTCAAACGAATTGAAAATTGGAACACTTAATTTTTTTTAACTATATTTTTTAGTAATATAAAAACAGTAAACCCCGTCACTATTTGAATGATTAAAAAATTAAGTGTTCTAATTTTCAATTTGATTGAACCGGTGCAAAGATCTTATTTTTCTGATCATTTTATCCTACTTGGTCATAATAGATCCGACTGAACGACGGCCCTTATCTCGCTCTCGCTGTCTCGCGAGCTCTCTCTCTCGCTTACTCTCTCTGTCGCTTACTCTCTCTAGCTCTTTGAAACTGGTCTTTCCTAGGGTTTTGTTTGGAATGACGAAGACCCACACCAACGACGAACAAGGACAACGAAGACTCGACCTTCGTTGAGGTATCTCTCTCTTTCTCTCTTTCTTGGTCAATCTGTTCAACCCCCAATTTTTAGGGTTTTTTTGTTTTAGAAAATCTGGTTTTTTGTTTAGAGTTTTTGTTTTTTTGAAAATTTGATTCTGCTCAAATGTTTCTCTCTCTCTCTCTTTCTCTCTCTTGGTTTATTTACTGCTAATTGTGTATTCAATTGGATAATCAACGGAATTCGTTTTAGTTCATCTGTTTTGAGCAGAGAATTTTCCAAGCTGCATGCCTAAATGTGACAAAATCAAAAAACCCAAATGTTGCTCTTCTAAACTGATTAAGCTATGTTCTGGGTTTTTTTTGTTTTTTTTCCCCATGTATGTGTTGTATTTTATTGTGTTGAATAAGTTTTGAGCCAAAGAATTTTTTGATTTATGTTATTTTTTGAAATTAGGGTTAATAGGGAAATCAGATTGAAAATCAATTTGTGGATTTTGTCGTGGAGCGAGAGTTGCACAAAGAGGTCGCAATCGATGCTTGTTTTGATTCTTTCTTTAATTGGCATTGCTGGTTTTTTTTTCTTTTTATAGTACTAATTTCTCACTTATTGTGCTAGTTAGCCAAGTCTGTAGTTTTTGTAGTATCAATTGCATAATTATCTATGTAGCTAGCTTGCTTTGGTTGCCTAGTTTGTTCTTTGATTTTGATCTGGTAGGATTTAGTCTATTTAGTTTTCTCCTTTGTTGTGATTTTATTCAAAACAAGTTGAAGAGGATTTTACTGGATTTTACAGTTTGTAGATGAATCGAGGAAATTTTGTTCATTTTTTGCATGCATGTTAAGTACTAAAATCCTGTTTTCTGTTTATTTGCATACCAAGTTGATTTTTTTCTAGGAATGATAGAAAAGAGGTTCTAGTATGTTGTTTTTGTTGGGAAAGTCCCCGGAATCTATGATAGTTAGATAGCTTGTAGCGAACAAGTAACTCGCTTCTCTAGGGTCATGTTTAAAAGTATCCCTTATTGGAAGAGGCAAATAATGCTTGGACTGCGTATGTTGAGCTCATTCCAATGTGCAATTGATGTCTCCTTAACTTGCTCAACTCCCGACCAATTATCCACCTTTGCTCGTACCCGTGCAAGCAAACATGGATGACCAAACTTCTTCCAAGCTGCCATAACATTGCGTGTACATTGCAATGCTCAGTTAGTTTAGTAATTGATATAATGTAATACTAGTAGGTTGTGGGAGGTGTTGGTTTAAGACTAATTATTGGTGTTTTGGGTTGTTTTGACTCCCGAAATGGCATGGTGAATGCCGCTTTTGTGTATGAAAGAGATGTCACAACTTTGCCTCGGCTTCTATACAACAAAATGTGATATTTATGTGTATGGTTGGCGTATGTTTTAGCACTTCTTATCCAGTTTTTGGTTGGTTGTGTTCCATAAGTGGATACTCATAGAAATGTTTTGTTTAATCCAATCCTGCAATTTTTATACGTTCTTCTAAACATGGTGCTGTTTTGTTTAATTTTAGAGGCACAACCTTAACCAGAAAATGAAGCTAACAAGAACTTCAAATCATTAAGTTACATCATCAATCGGGGGTAACCTTTTGTCCATATTCACAGTGAACTCAATACGAAAGTAAAAAAAAGAAGAGGAAATTGGATATACCCATTTGCTTTTTGAACACCTGCATTACAGAATTCAGATAGCCATGCATTACTCCTAGTCCAAGAAATCAAAACACTTTTCTTCTCATTATGTGCCCAATACTAATTAGGACACAACAAGGATACACAGAATGCAGTTTTACAAATCCATATCAACGCACTAATTTCACTTAGAGTTGGGCTCCATTTGAAACATCAGTAGTCGTCCCAACTGTGACAACAACAGTTCCAAATAGCAATTCCAAACTGTTACACCAATCGATTCTGCAAGCCGAATAGACAATATTACCAATCCATCCTGCAAGCCGAATAGACAATATTATCAATAGAAGAACAGTGCAAGTTATATTAGAATCATTTTATAATAAACACTTACAATCATCGGCATCGGCATAGTCAATGCCGTCGTCGTTGTCTTCGTCTTCGTCATTCAACCTAGCATTTTGCGAAGAGCTAACAAAAAAGAGAGAGAATTAAAATGCAAACAATGAAATAATTATATTTACATTACAAATATTAAACACATACGTGCTGAGAAGTTTTGGACAATTCCTTTTGTCGTGCAATTGCCCTATTAACCCATAACCGTAACAACGCCTAGCCTTCTTAGCAGCCTTCTCTTTCCCTCCCTTGAGTCGTTTACCACAACCCTTTGCTCTCACTTAAAGCGGTTCTTTCAAACCATGGTCACGAATATTCGGCACTTGGATAGCACTCCCTTCACCATCTTGGCTTACTTTTTTCATGTCACACAGCTTCTTATGACCCGAACTCAAAAGTTCTTCCACAAATTCTATTCTGTCCTCAGATACCATGGCCTCATCAAATAAAATTGAAGCAAGTTGGAAGAGTCTATTTCGCCGCTCTAACAAAGATGTGTCACATATTTCTTTCATGCCCGAACCCAAGTCATCTCTAACTCGCATTGCCTTTGTTGATTTTGTCCACCTCCGCAAGATGTATTCATTAGGCAAATCTTCCATTTGCATTCTACAAAAGTAAGCCAACATGTGCCAACAAGGAATTCTGGCACACTCAAACATCTTGCAACTACAACTGACATGGTTTGACAACTTATCTACCACAACCTCACGAACCCTCGAACCACTCCCCTTTATCCTATGAACGGCGTACACAACCCGATGTTCGTCCTTATTTGTTGCCATCACCTTATAAGCAGTATTTTGAAATAGCTCATCTTGAAACATGTAAAATATCTCAATTGTATACAATTCACTCATCGTCGACTCCATGGGGTACATAGTTTTCAAGTTTGGCCTCTCATTGACATATTTATAATCCTTATCCAACTCATTATGCCGTAGACGTGCAAGTGCCCTCTCAAACTGCGTCACAAAGTCCAATAATGAATTTTCTTTAGACATATCCCTTTTGAAGAATGAATGAGTAATTTCGGCTCTTTGACTACTAGTCATGTTAGCAGAAAAAATGTGTTTCACGTACGTTGGAATCCATCTCTCACGAATTTCGTATAAGTTTTGTAACCAATCATTGCCAGATAAGTTAGATTTCTTTACAACCTCTACCCATCCAACCTCGAACTGTTCAGGAGTCTCGGAATTCCATATACAATTCTTGAATTCCTCATAATGTTCTTTATAGGCTAATGCACTTAATCTTTCAGAAAACTTATTTGTGATGTGCCACATGCAATACCTGTGAAACATATTCAGAAGAGCACTAGAATTGCTTTTGCCATTGCAAGATCCTGATCAGTTATGATCATTTTGGGAGGGCCTGCATGTCACACCCCATCCCGGAAAACACCATGCTAAATTATTTTCCAAATGGGATGAACCCACACCTTGGCCCAGCTCAAACAGTAAATAAAAACACTAGCCAAGTGTCCAACTCACAAAAAAAAAACTTAACTTGCATATATACAGAAATAATTGTCATACAAGACGTGCCCATAGGTATTTACAACATATACAAGCTCCAAAAATAGGCACATAACCAAAAGAGTAAAAAAAAAACTAGACTACTATATCAATAACTCTTGTCTAGACTCTGCAGTGGACCCGCGTGCCATCACGCACCGGAAAAGAAAACACTGTGGGGGTGTGAGCTATCAACTTGCTCAGTGAATGTTCTTATCCGTAATAAGAGAAGCAATAAAGACAAGTGCTATCAAACAATTTAAACAAGAATATTCAGCCCCACAATAATGTTCCATTACGTAATATTCATAATGCTACTAAGGCAATACTCTTTACACCACTAAGGCAAGAGTCCTCACGCCACTAAGGCAATATTTATCCACGTCACTAAGGCAATATTCAATAACGCCACTAAGGCTTCGACCATATTCTCGCTTAGGAGCTCAAGCTAAATATTAATCATTTCAATATGAAAAAAAATAACTTTACACCGTGTTTCATCTTCCGCTATTAAAAATAAGAACATCCACCTCGAGGCACAGCCAAAAAGGTACCGACATGAGCTCACTCCCTACGTGGAGTCGCGATGCTCGTTGCCGCTTCCGAACCTAATGACTAACACATAAATCCATACATGTGAGTACGATTACAGAGATACCCATAAATTGAAAGGATTGCAACCATTACTCTAGCATCAAATTCCTTTTACACTAACCACGTAATAAAATTCAGCACATCGGATCACATAAGAGAGTGTCATTTTCATAATCAAAAAGTTACCCGATTAGACGAATAGCAATTAGTGTGTAACATCCTTCCATAAGCTCGACCACACATGATAAAAAAATATTTATTTGGCAGCCATGGAGGAGCTACTGTTCCAGGTTGCAAACCAAACCCAGTTTAGGCACCGGACAAATTATTTATAGCATTTTGGCGCACATCCTAGCGGATTACAATGAAGTTCAACACTTAACGTTCATTTACAGCATCTATGGAGGTTATTTTCAGCATTCAAGCACACCATTCTTGCACCTAAATAACCGGTTTCAGCATTCCAACATAGTTTCAGCAACCTAAAAATCCATTTTTCAGCACCGGATTCAAATTTCCAGCAACTAATTTAAAATTTCAGCACCCATTACTCACAGTTTTAGCACCCAAAAACTATTCCCAGCACCTAATAGCATGATTGGTACAATTCCAACAAGAAAATTTATACACGTAATCAACTTATAACAAATTAGACACCAAAATCAACTCTTAACATGTAATTCTTTTGCTTCTAGTCACAAATAACAATTTCAATAGGGGAAAAATAGCATAGAGTAGCCCTAATTAGGGTATTTGAACCCAACTGAAATCAAACCCCCAAAATTACCCATTTCAATTGCAAGATATATGTTAACCAATCAATATGAAAATAAAGGCTAAGAATTACCTACCGAAATTAAGGCTTCCGCTAACACTAATCCTCTCTTCCCCGTTCCCTCTCTCCTGCGCCTTGTTTCTTCTCCTGAACGTTTCTTTCATTCTTTCTTTTCTTCCGTTTAGATCTTCTTCCTTTTTTCTCTTTAGCTATGTCTAGCCACATGCACACTAGCACTTCCCTAATCATCCACGTGCACACTAGCACACATATTTTGTGTTTTTTTTTATAACTACATCCCTATAGTTTTAGGAATCTACATTGGAAACCCACATAAAGAAAATGAAACTCACTTTTAAGAAGCCTACTTCTTTTCTTTTCTTTTAAAAAAATAAGAGTCGGGTCTCACAATTATCCTCCCGTTAAAAGAATTTCGGCCCGAAATTCACTTACCTTCAGAAAATAGATGTGGTTATTGAGCTCTCATACTTTCTTCAGTCTCCCATGTTGCCTCCTCAATCGTTTGACTCCTCCACAAGACTTTCACCAATGGAATAGTCTTATTGCACAAAACTTGATCTCTGCGATCTAAAATTTCCACTGGCTACTCTACATAAGTTAGATCCTTTTTTAGCTCTATCGGCTCAGAAGTCAACACATGAGATGGATCCACAACGCACTTTTGTAACATGGATGCATGAAACACATCATGAAGTCGGGTCAACTCCGGTGGCAATGCCAAGCGATACGCTGTAGACCCAATCCGCTTAATGATCTCATACGGCCCAATATATCGTGGACTCAACTTGCCTTTCTTTTTTAACCTCATAACCCCTTTCCATGGTGATACTCGAAGAAACACCCAATCACCCACTGCGAATTCTAAGTCTCTCCTCTACTTATCTGCATAACTTTTCTAGCGACTTTGTGCAATTTTCAAACGAACACAAATAACTTTAATTTTATCGACAGTGACTTGAACCAACTCTGGTTTCGACAACCACCTTTCCCCAACTTCACTCCAACATACAGGAGTTCTACACCTCCGGCCATATAAAGCCTCGTAGGGTGCCATGCCAATGCTAGTCTGATAGCTATTATTATAAGCAAATTCCATCAACGATATATAAGCATCCCAGTTGCCCTTGAAGTCCAATACACAAGCACGCAACGTATCCTCCAGAGTTTGAATAGTCTGCTCAGATTGCCCGTCGGTCTGAGGGTGAAAAGTTGTACTAAACTTCAAAGTAATACCCATAGCTTGTTGTAAACTCGGCCAAAATTTGGAAGTAAATCTAGGATCCCGGTCAGCAACAATCGACACTAGAGCCCCGTGCAAATGAATAATCTCATCAACATACAATTTAGCATACATATCAATCGTATCGGTAGTATTAACAAGCAAAAAATGCGCGGCCTTCGTCAATCGATCCACAATCACCCAAATAGAATCATAGGTTTTTTGAGAACGAGGAAGTCCAGTCACAAAATCCATTGTGATATGCTCACACTTCCACACAGGAATAGGAAAAGGTTGCAATAAACCTACGGGTAGTTGATGCTCGGCCTTTACTTGTTGACAAACCAAACATCGAGACACAAATTGAGCTGTCGCCCTTTTCATCCCAATCCACCAATAGTGCTCCCTAAGATTGCGATACATTTTTGTACTACCCAGATGCATAGTATAAGCTGAACTATGCGCCTCCTCCAAAATCTCTCTCTTCAAAGCTTGGTCTCTAGGTACACATGCACAATCGATTTTCAAATAACAATAACCCGTCCCGTATAACAAAGTCAATCCGTGTCCCATCTCTCATTCCATCGATAAATTTCTTCAACTTCCGATCTCGATATTGAGTCTCCCGAATCCAATCAATCAATAGAGGTCTCACTCTAAAATGAGCTATCAAAGCATTAGTATTTGTCAAGGCTAACTGCACACCCATCAAAGTCAACTCTGTAAAAATATCAACACGAGTACATTGAACACATGCCAATCTACCTGAAGATTTTCTGCTCAAAGCATCTGCTACAACATTAGTTTTCCTCGGATGGTAGTGAATACTGCAATCATAATCGTTAATTAACTCCATCCATCGCCTTTGTCTTAAGTTCAAGTCCTTCTGTGTAAATAAATACTTCAAACTCTAATGGTCGATAAAAATCTCACAAGCTTCGCCATATAAGTAATGCCTCCACAGCTTGAGAGCAAACACAACTGCTGCTAACTTCAAATCATGAGTTGGATAATTGCGTTCATGGTTCTTTAATTGTCTTGAAGCATAAGCAATTACCTTTCTGCGCTACATCAACACGCATCCCAATCCTTGGTGTGAAGCATCACTATAGATTACAAAGTCTCCCGCACCAGAAGGAATGGTCAAAACTGGAGCTGTCACCAATCTAGCCTTTAACTCCTAAAAGCTCTGCTCACAAGCACTAGTCCATTCAAACTTCACTGTTTTCTGAGTCAATCTAGTCAATGGTCTATTAATTGCTGAGAAACCTTTAATAATTCGACGATAATAGCCCGCCAAACCCAAGATACTTTGGATCTTTGAGACATTCGTTGGGCATTCCCATTTAACTACAGCTTCCACCTTCACACAAATTCCATCTCCAGATATCACATGTCCCAAGAAAACCACCTATCCAACCAGAACTCACATTTGCTCAACTTTGCAAATAGTCGTTTCTCTCATAGAGTCTATAATGCAATGCGTAGGTGATTCAGATGTTCCTCCCTGCTTCGTGAGTATATCAAGATATCATCAATAAAGACAATAATAAACGAGTTAAGATAAGGCTGAAATACCCGATTCATTAAGTCCATGAACACAGCTGGAGCATTAGTCAACCCGAAAGGCATAACTAGGAATTCATAGTGCCCGTATCTCGTAGGAAAAACAGCCTTTGGAACATCACTATCTTTCACTTTTATTTGATGATACCCCAATCGGAGATCAATTTTTGAAAACACCGTAGCTCTTTGTACTAATCAAATAAATCATCAATCCGAGGTAAAGGATACTTGTTGCGCACTGTTACCTTATTGAGCTGATGGTAATCAACACACAATCTCAATGTGCCATCCTTCTTTTTAACAAACAACACTGGCGTTCCCCAGGGCGACACACTAGGTTGGATAAAACCTCGGTCAAGCAAATCTTGCAACTGAATTTTTAATTCTTTCAACTTGGTAGGAGCCATTTGGTACAGTGCTATAGATATAGGAGCAGTCTTTGAAAGTAACTCAACAGAAAACTCTACCTCTCTGTCCGATACAATCCCCGACAACTCCTCTGGAAACACATCTGTAAATTCTCGCACAACTGGAATATCCTCCAATTTAATCTCTAATTTTGTTGTATCTAAATGCGCCAAATAACATTCACAACCCTTCTTGAGTAATTTCCTGGCTCAATTGCTAATATAAGACAAGTACGGCCCGTTTGGATGAAGAATTTGTTTTGGGTGGATATAGAATGAGGGTGGATTTGAAGATGGATATGTAATGAGGAGTGATATGTTAAGAAGGGTGGCCCCACCTCTTAAGAATGGTGGATTTGTAATGAGGTGTTTGGATGAATTTTTGATAAGGGGGATTTGAAAGGTGGATATGATGGGATAAGGTGTTAAATGACTTATTTGTCCCCACATTAGTATTTTAATGGACAAATTACGTTATTTCATTATAATTACATTAAATACAAATATACAAATAATTATTGCATAAATTTGAATCAAATTATCTTTAAAATATTTTAACCTTTTCTGATTTATTATTATTTTAAATCTGAATTATTTATTTTCAATTTAGTAATTGAAAAGTACATTTCGTAATTACAGTAAATACATACCAACTAATTATTGCATAAATTAAAATATAATTATATTGAAAAAATTTAACATTATTTGAATTTTTTTTAAGAAATCTGAATTATATATTTTCAATTTAGTAATTTAAAAAGTACATTTTGTGGTAGTTGAAAAAGAAAAGTAGGTGCACCAAATTTTGTTGGGTAAAAACGTTTTTACCAAAAGTGTTTGGTAAAGTGGTCTATAAATACCACTACCTATCTCATATCATTACACACACACAGCTATCTCCCTTTAAAAAATTATTTTGTAATTTTGATTTTTCATTCCTTCAAATGGCACGCCGGGCTTGGAGCGAGGTGGAGGAGGAAATATTACTTACAAATCTTACGAGCCTTGTAAATCAAGGGGTTTGGCAAGCTGAGAATGGGTTTCATTTGTGCTACTTAGGAGTTCTTGAGAATCAAATGCGAGTTTCTTTCCCCGAAGTAGGTATTAAACAAAATCATATCGAAGGAAAGATAAAAAAATGGAAGCGTGATTATTTTGATCTAGACGCTATGCTTCAAAGTCCGGGTTTGGGTGGAATCCAAATGAAAATAAACCGGTGGTGGAAAATAATATTTGGAATGAATTTGTTCTCAATTTGTTTCCAATTTCATATTAAATCTTGTTTAGTAAATTTATTAATTGTTGACCTTAATTTTATGTAGGATCGGCCACAACTGAGACATTTCCGGGACATGGAATTTCCCAATTTTAATCGTTGGGGCCATTGCTTTGTTTGACAAGAAAACTAGAAGTTTGAAGTTGTAAGAGGGTGGTCGAAGAATAAGTTCATACTTTTGATTATAAATTTTTGAGGAATAAATTTGTACCATTCCGGTTTGTATCTCAAGTTATTATATTTATTTGAAATTACTAATGTTTGTCTACATAATGCAGTCTTCATTTCTGAATTGGAGAAATTAAACTTACAACTTCATTCCGAATCGAATAGAAGTGCAAACAAAATACAAGCTACGAAACCTAAAAAAAAACTAAAACAAAGTACGTTGATAGACTTTGTTGATGTTGAACTTGCAAAGAACTTGTTGATGTGGAAGCATCGTCACTTGATTGATCTTCGGTTCGGACCGATTGCATTTGAATGAGACGGTATCTTTCCTCATGAAATTGTAACAATGCTCCTTCTGCTTCATCGAACGTATTGTATCTTTTCTTCAAGTTCCCCGAGTATCCATTAATTTGCAATTCCGCGGTCTCCCAACTTGTATAGATTCCCAGATTGCGGCCAACGAAAACCACACAATAGTATTGTCTATCTTCACTTGTTATTGTAAAATCGACGAGAATAGAGGAATGGACACATTTATACCATAACGAATACTAATATTATGTTTATATATACTTGGCTCAGATATTTTTTTGACTAGCACATAGTGCACCACTTGGCTACAACTTATGTTGCCAAATGGTGATTCAACCATTGACCCTCATAAGTTGCCCTGCCAAGACAAGTGCCTCGCCTTCAAATTTGTCTGTCATATCATCATAGCCTATGGAACATGTAGCAAGAAACAGATTGCAAGGCAGCCAAGAAACAGAATACCACCATGTAGCAAGCAATAATAGCCACACCGCAGAGTAAACAGCAGAACTGGACTGCTCTGATAGCAGCCAAGAAACAGATTGTAAGGCAGCTAAGAAACAAGCAACAAATAGCAAAAACCTGCCCAACAAACAGCACCAACATTGCCCAATAAATAGCACCAAAACTGGCCAATAATTGCCTTTAAAAATGGCCAAAAACCAGCAACAAAACAGGCCACAAAGCTTGCCAAACTTGCCATAACAATAACCCCAAGAAAGTGCTTCATATCTGTCCAAGAAATAGCCAAAAAACTGCCAAAGAGACAGGAAAAAAACTGCCAGAAAGTAGCCAGAAAGGTGTCCAAAAAAATTAGACCAAATCTGTCCAAGAAACAGCCAGAAAGCAGCAATAAAACAGCCCACAAAACAGTCACATAACATACCTAAAACCTTCATGTTGACAGCAAATACAATATCAAAATTTAGGCTCAGATATAATTAGCATATAATCATAGTAGTACTACCATGCAACTAAGTTGTCATTAAGGCCTCATAGTTGCCAAAGGCAATACCAACTTATAAATATTATTACAATTGCATCGTCATTGCCCAAAATAGCACCAGATTTCCCATTAAAACAGCAATAAAATAGCCATAGAATGCAGCACCCAAACTGTCCAAAAAACAGCCAATAAACTACCCAGAATGCAGAACCAAAATTGTAAAAAAAAACAGCCACAAAACAGTCACATAATGCAGCACCCAAACTGTCGACAAAACAGCCATTTAACTGCCACATAATGGAGCACAAAAACTGTCCACAAATAGCACAAAAACTGTCCAACAAATAGCACCAAAACTATCCAACAAATAGCAAAAAATAGGAAGTTACCATTAAGTAGCATATCAACACTTGGGCTTAGACAAGAAGACACAATAATCAAAGTAACACTACCATTTGCAACTAAGATGCCATGAAGGCCGTCAAAATTGGCAAAAGCAATACCAACTAATACATGCAATTATCATTGCATCATTCCCAATAAAACAACACAGAAAACAGAGATGATTCCAGCAGAATATAGCACAAAAAAGGCCTTCATTGTTGCCAATATCAGTACCAACTAATACAATTTCGGGCTATTAACATTGCATCATCATTGTTGCCCTACAACATTCCACAAAAAGGGCCCTGTACCCCTCATTGTATCACATGGATCATCATCGTTGCCTAATTAGCACCCAAGATTGTATAATCTTGGGGCTTAAATCCTCTAATTTGTAGCTTTGATGCATTTAAGTAGTTGTTTTTATCCCATAATGCACGTAAGGTACGTTTTTGTGTATTTCAGATAAAACGTGCTAATAAGGCGGTTTTGATGCCAATAAACGTTCCAGGATGAACCAAGTGTCCAAATGCCCGCCAGTACTCATTTCATTGTCACCGGAGCCTAACGGTGCCACAAGAAGCCTCGGAGATTGGCCAGAGGTCAAGGTTGGCAAGGAACATGCCAAAGTGGTTCAAGCGAGCCTAATGCATCGAAGATAGTCCTCGAGGGCATCCAAGAGTACAAGGCCATAAGGCATACCTCCGCCAAGTCCCGTTGATCATGTAATGAAGCATTGGAAGGCCGTCGGGGCACGACAAGGCATGATGGCCCAAGCTGACCCTGTTCTGCAGTTTGCACACAGAGGTACCAATACCTGATTTTTTAGGTATTGGTACCATCATGCCGAATTAGAAGACAGTTGAATTGGTACCAATACCTCATTTTATCAGTTTAAGGCTAGGACTAGTATTATCTACTAGCCTGGGCCTTACTGACCCCCCTCAGGAGCTGAAAACAGAAAAGAACGTAAAGGTGGAATACCTTTTGTATTGAGGTTTGGAGGTGGTTTTGAGCTTTGGAGGTTGGAGATGGAGGCTGAGATGATGACTGAATGGCAGTAGAGTGTATGGAAGTGGGCTGATCTCCTTTCTCTCTCAATGGAAGAAGAGAGATAGAGAGCTTGAGGAGAAGAGAGGAAGAGAGATTACACCTCTTTATGTGGCTAACCCCTTGCAAATGAATGCAAGGGGGGTATTTATAGAGGAAAGAGACTGAGATCAGTTAAGGCCAAAGGGCTGTTTGGCTGGTGGGAAGAGGAGGGGAGCCTCCCATGCATTAAACGCATGGGACTTGCCTTGATGGGGGTGTATGAGAGAAGGGGAGCATCCCTGCAGAATGTAATCATCAGGGAGACTGTAGCCGACGTCAGGGTGGCACAAAAGTCTCGTCCATGTGGCTGAATAAAGTTGATTTGACTGGGTTTGACTGGCGTGCGCCATGTACGGAGTGGCGTGCGCCAGTAAAAGCTGGGCCACTGGTCGATGACTGACACGTGGCAGCTAACTAGCGTACGTCACCAATGTACTGGCGTATGCCAGTTGGGTTTTGCTGGGGCCGTTTGGCTCTGGTTTGAAGGGTTTGAAATGGGTTTGAAAGGGGTTTGGGACGCTCAAAGGTCAAACACACCTTTGTCCTTGAACTGTTTCCGACTATAATCATCATTGGGGAAATAAACGATTGACATATAACGTTATCTGGACAGTCCAGAATGGGGTGTCTACAGAAGCCCCCCTTTGACGTCACTTGAAGCACCATTGACTGGAGACAAGTAACGTCAAAGATTTTCCTAAACACCCTCTTCAAGGCTATCTAGAATGCATGAGTTTTGAAGAACCTGTTTGATTTGAAATTTGGACGAGTGGATCGTCGTTGATTTGAAATTGGACGGATAGATCGTCGTTGATTTGAAATTGGACGAGTGGATCGTCGTTGATTTGAATTGGACAAGCGGATCGTCGTTGATTTGAAATTGGACGAGGGGATTGTCGTTGATTTGAAATTGGACGAGGGGATCGTCATTGATTCGAAATTGGACGAGCGGATCGTCGTTGATTTGAAATTGGACGAGCGGATCGTCGTTGATTTGAAATTAGACGAGCGGATCGTCGTTTGATTTGAAATTGGACGAGCGGATCGTCGTTGATTTGAAATTGGATGAGTCTCTGCTTGGGGACGGGCCCAAAACTCCCCAGAATGAGTTGGGCTTTTATTTGAGGATGAATTCTAACCCAGGACAAGAATTGGGCCTGAGGCCCAAAACTTACTGGCGTACGGTAGTCGAAACTGGCGTGCGCCACTATCTGGAAAGACCCGAGCCCAGACCCGGCCCAGATCCGGCCCAATCGCCCTTTTACATCATATGAGCTGCCGAACCAGTGCAGAAAATCGCCATTCGTCCCGTTTTGAACTCCGAACTCTCAAAAACTCTCTCAAAACTCATCAAACTCTCACTCAATCTCTCATTTCCTCCATTACCCACTCAAACCGTTCCATCCATGGCTGAACCCGGCGAAGGTGGCGGCAATGGTGGAGCCGGAGAAGAAAGGAACCAACCAAGGGGTGAAATCGAGGCCCCAGGGCCACGAATCGACGATCAAACGACGGTAGGGGCTTCATCGAGCATTGGTGCAAACAGTACAGGCGGCGATGATGGTAGTGGTGGCCATGCAGTCGAGGTTGGCGGTGGTGATGGGCGGCGTACGCCAGGAGCAGTGGGGCATACGCCAGGTGCTGTGGGTACAGTGGTTCCTCAGGTTCGGCGATTGGACCCACGGAGTGGTGTAGAAGGCGTGGTGATTACGGGTCTAGGCTCGGTTGGGGCCGGCAGCAGTGGTGGTGGCAGTGGTGACGTTGGTGCTGATGGTGGTGATGGTGGTGATCGACCGGGGACACCACCGAGGGATCCGGCGAGGGGCAAGGGTCCCGTGGTTGATGAGGGTGTATCCGGAGAGGTACCCATGGAAGGGGTTGAGTTTCGGCCAGCAGTGGGGTCCTCGGTTCACGTACCCATCACTCGGGGGGACTTTGCCGAGTTTGTGTCCGAGGAGGAACTCGGTCGGTTGCTCCGGGAGAACCCGGGGGTGGTGGCCGCAGTGTTAGCAGCGTGCGAGGATAGAGCCCGGCAAGTTAAGAGGGCGCAGGAGGAGGAGCGCTTGAGGGAGGAGGCCGAGAGGGCCAGGGCCGAGGAGGAGGCCTATGTGAGCGAGGCCAGGGCAGCAGAGGAGGCTCAGGGGGAGGTGTGGTCCTTTGAGCGGGCGGTGACGCTTGCAGAGTCCATACGGCTGGCACCCCGTGCTAGGTTTGACGCGGCCACGTACGTTTTGCCTGAGCCACACGTGTTTATCCCGTCTGGGGTCGAGAGCCTTACACCTTTGAGGGATAGCTACGACGCGGAGCTGGTTTTGAGAGACCCCCAGCGGCACTTGTCCGTGGACTGGGCACATGTATTCTTTTGAACTTACCTTAATATTTCATGCTTTGGCCTTTGTAACAATACGTAGCTTTGAACTGTTGTAGCTTAACTTGTAATGCATGTAGGCTAGAACCTTGAACTGTAACCTGACTAAGAAAGTAGAACTTTGAATAGCATGCCTCGACTTTGAAACTTGACTTGGATGATAGAACACTTGATGTAGTTGAATCGACTTGTAGGATGCCCATGACTTCGACAAAACCGTTAGTGCCAAACCCGAATCGATCATAAGTGGCCTTGACTTGATAGGGTTGTCCTTTGAACTTGAACTCGACTAGATAGATTGCCTTGACTTGATAGGGTTGTCCTTTGAACTTGAACTCGACTAGATAGATTGCCATGACATGTTGAATGCCCGGATGGCGTGCCTCGTAGTTTGATAAGCTGAATGCTTGTGAAATCGACTGAGAGATGTACCCTGAGAGAGATAGAGCCTTGGAGCCCAAGACTTGACTGAAAAATACCTTTGAATTGATTCGACTGATAGCAGAACTGGATAGGATAATACAAGTGCCCGGTAGCTTTGCTCGACCTTTACGGTAACTGTTTCGACTGTAGAGCTACTTTCTTTTTGAGATTCTGAATTCGACTAACTGTTTGGATTGCCGTTACTGATGAAACTCTATCTGTTGTCTGTCTTTGTTGTGCAGAGAGGAGCAGCCAGCACTCGGGGCCATGGAGGCCCGGCGAGCTCACTTGAGTTGTACAGGAGCTTGCCCGAGCGAGTCAGGGCTCTGGTTAACGCGGCAGGGTTCCGGCCGTTTATTCTCACGCTGACGGCCGTGAAGAGCGACCACGCTCTGCTGACAGCATTGGCCGAGAGGTGGTGGGATTCCTCAAACACCTTTCACTTGCCGATTGGGGAGATGACGGTGACTCCGTCTGACTTTGCAGCACTCACCGGCTTGAGGGTAGGAGGAGAGCCTATCCCGTTCGACTCAGAGATTCACAGGGATCCCAAGGCTCTGGCGTGGTTTTTGGGGCAGGCGCCGGCGGGTGAGGCAGAGACCGTCCACTATGATCAGTTCAAGCGGTATTTGCATGGGAGGGAGCCGGAGTCAGACTTGGAGGCAGAGCAGATGGCGAGGGCCTACTTGCTGTACTTGTTCGGGGCTACATTGTACCCGAACAAGCGATCCACGGTGCACCTGTCCTACTTGCCGGCCCTCTATGACTTGAGCACAGCGTCGAGGTTCGACTAGGGAGGAGCAGCTCTGGGCACCTACTATGGCTTCATGGGGGCGTTCTCGCGCGGTAAGAAGGCGACGGCCGGCTAATGGAGGGTGTGGGAGGTAAGAAACAAGGCTTGTCATTTATGTCCCGCTTTCCCATTTCTTGCACTTGTATTTGATTTGCATATAAATTGTACTCTGATGCTTTAAATGTCTGACTATTTGCAGTTGTGGGCCTATGAGGTGCTGAAGATGTACCCACCGGAGAACAAGTGCCCGAACCTGCGGATGCTCCCTCGTGCTATGATCTGGGGTCCCATGTACAGTGGTAAGAAGAAGTCGAGAGGGAGCCTACTAGCCTTTCGGACATACCTCGACGAGCTGTCCGGTACTCAGGTAAGCAATTTGTCAAATTGATTATTCTACCCTTAGAATTTTTTTAATGTTGTCGCTGATGCCTTACAATCTGTGTCATTGTCTTACAGGTAGAGTGGAACCCATGGAGCGGCGCCGAGCCTGAGCCTGAGTACCTAGCACAGAGCAGGGTGGTGACAGCGAGCCGGGTGCTGTTGGAGTCGGCCTTCGGGTGGCGGTGGTACCTAGGTGACCGGGTGACACGGCAGTCACTGGGCTCTCTTGACTTCCAGGTCTCAGGGCCATTGCCTCCTCATGCTTCTCACACGGACAAGTATACTCTGGCCGAGCTGAGGCGCTTCACTGTTCCAGCCGGGCTTGCTGCTTTTCTGAGGCCCGAGCGTGACTACGCTGTATACCGGAGGCAGCGCTTGGCGAGGCCGCTTGGAGTGCTGGAGCATGTCGCCGTGCAGAGCGAGGCGATTGAGGCTGGCGAGGAGAGGCGGAGCTGGGAGAGCAGGGCAGCTCAGCCAAGAGAGAGGAGCGACTATGCCACAGCGATCGGGCTGCCTCGGCTTTCTTGGACCTTAGCAGTGCGGGACGCCAAAGGAGAGGAGGCCGTAGTTCAGTTCGAACCTGCCAGGACAGACCCGGCAGAGATCACAGGGCCTGTAAGACATTCCCTATCCCTTTGTAGTTTCCGTATTTTGCTTTCAACATGTATACTTGGCTTGAATTCTGACTTTGCCCAAAATTGTCCCACAGGCTCCGATGGAATGGGTGTGGGAGGCGGCTCGACTGATATAGGCCATGGAGAAGGAGTTCCACAAGATAGCTGGCGGCGCCTCCTTGCAGTTGCAATACCCACCTCCAGCTCCGGCTCCTGCCGTGCAGCCTCAGGTATAACTCTTCGTTCTGCTTTTGAATAAAGTTGCTTTTGAACCTTCCTGCACTTTGCATTTCAATATATACAATATGCACAATGTATGTTTAAATGACTTGAATGACCATGCAGGGACACGCTAGGGCAGCTCCTAGGAGGAAGAGCGTGCGGCCTCCTCCAGCGAAGAAGGTAGCTTCGAGCTCCTCTCAGCCAGCAGCTAGGGTGGAACGGGGAGTGCAGATCACTCCGGTTAGCGAGGGGCTCCAGTTCCGCCGAGAGCTGAGGAAGAGGCCTGCAGAGAAGAGGCTTGCCAAGGGACCCTCACAGAAGAAGAGGAGAGAGGAGGAAGAACAGAAGAAGAAGAAGAAGAAGAAGAGGAGACGTCCCTCAGCAGCGGCTCTGACTCAGCGAGCGACCCCAGGTTCCGCATAAACCCTCGAGAGGTGGAGGATAGCGAGGAGGACGACGAGGAGGAGGACCTTTTTGACGACTGAGGGCTATCATCGAACCTTAGTCTATTTTGCTGCTACTTGACACTTGATACTCTTGATACAGATACTTTGGTACTTTGATGTTTTGGATGGGGCCTGCGTGCCTCTTTGACCTTTAGGCGAGTGTGCCCTGCTACTTTTAGTTCTGCCTGGGCCATTGTGCCGTTTGATACTTGATACATTCCTACCGTTGGGCTTTTGACACAATAGTATATAACATATGCATTTTCGGTTTATCGTTTTTCCCTTGCTTTGATGAGATTGGATAAAGGAAAGTAATAAACTATCCGCTAATATCTAACATGCATTGATGAACGCCTTGAATCGACAAAAGACACTTACATATGTACAAAATCAACTTAGCTCGAAGAAAAGACGGACTGAAAAGTCCTAGGATACGACACGTATCCCAGACACGCGGGGGATACGGGAGATTTGGGCGTTAGCACGCCAAACTCTGAGATTCTCCCCGGGGAAAGAAACTGACCCTTTTGAAAGGTGACATAGGTGCATAATGACTTGCACGAACTTCAAAAATCGGTAGAATTGCCCCGGTGCAAGGAAAAATACCAACAAAAGCTAAAATGCCACAAAAACGGGCATAAGACGCCAAAGATGACTTGATATGGTCCCGGACTGAAACCGACACCCCCACACAGTCATATAAGTCCTATGTAACTTGCATGGTATGACAGAACTTGGCAAAAGCCCCTGAAACGAGATTTGACCTCCCGTATCCTTGATTTTAGCTTGAAACGGGCCACCGAGGGTCCGAAATCTTCATCGGGCATGGCTTTTGGGATTTGACGCCTTGCCATAGTCTTAAATGGCCTTTGTGACTTGTAAGAACCAACAAACGGCCAAAGCCATCCCCGGAGCTGAAAATGAACATGCGAAGGCAGTAGCTACTGCAGACTGGTTTCTGGTGAACCATACTGGCGTACGCCAGAAGTTGAGGGCAGTACGCCAGTAGGTGGGGACACGGACACGCCAGTTATCAACTGGCGTACGCCAGGTTCTTGAGTGCCAGATCCACTTGACTGACAAACTGTCCTTTTTCGGGGGCCACTTTGTTTTTACCCCCACACGTTTTTCACACGGTTTCTGGGCTCTCAGGAGGCAGTGTCCTTTGCAGGAGCATGGTTTGGAAGTTAGCATAATGCTTTGGTGGATTCACTGGTGATGTAATGGCAAGGCCAAGGCCTATAAAGCAGAGGCATTGCATTGTGGTCTTCAGGACTGTAGTGATTCCTCTTTTCTCCAGTATACCTCAACACCTTTCATGGATAACCCCCTCCCAACTCTACTTAGGCCTTGGCTAGCGCAATTTCTAAGCGTTGATTGGCTCAATTTCCAATATCACGGCCTTGCCTCATTCCGCTTTCTTCGACATGTGCCGCTCCGTCCGGCGCTCTTACAAGCTGCCCTCAGATTTTTTTGGGACCCTGACGTCCACATCTTTCGTTTTGGCGATGACGAGATGTGCCCGACTGTCGAGAAATTCCAGGCGTACCTCCGAACCTTTTTGTCCTCTACACTCGTTATCCCGCCCTATCAAGCGAGCATGCCCAAATTGTTGGCCAGCTCACTCGACATCTCCCCTCGTTTGGCGAGCGTTGTCCTTGAGGGCGGCCAAATGAACATCATGCGATTGATTGAAATGTACAGTCCGAATGGCGACTTGGGTAACGACGAGGCTCAAGCGCGTCGCCGCTTTGCCTTGGTAATCTGCCTGCTTGCCGCTTATTTGTTCATGCCGGCCCACGGGCAGGTCAGCCCTTCACTTGTAAGTATTGCTGCCCAGATGGGGCACGGAGGAACGTGATCCGTTTGGTCCTGGCGGAGACACTCTTGGGTTTGGATTTGGTATATACGGCCAGTCGGCCGTCTTCAGCGGGAGTCCGCTTTTGCTTCAGGTAGTCTCACTCAGCTCACCTTTTTCTGGCTATACGCACATTCTCGTTTTACCTCGACACTCGGCTTAGGCTGCTTCCTAGCTCCTTACTTGTCTTTTCGCTCAGGCTTTATCTGGCTTCTTACTTGTCTTTTCGCTCATGCAGTTGTGGTTATCGGATAAGCTGAATCTCTTGCACCCTTCGGTAGCGGGCTGGAATCTCTTTCCGAAGAGGATCCATCAAAGGGAGATGCGGTACCCTGACATGGACACGGAAGGCTGGTATGAGTTCATACAGCAAATGCAGCCTGATGAGATTGCCTGAAGGTGCCCCTGGTTGGACCTCCCGGATATGGCTGTTTGCTCTGACGGATTTGACAGAATGGTGATTGCAGGACTGTCGAGTTTCACTTTCTACATTCCCGGCCGTATCCTTAGACAGCTGGGCGCCTCTCAAGAGAATCATTGTATTAGCATTGGGGATTTCCGTGTCCCGAATTTCAACGCTCAAACTCTCAACGGTTACCAGAGGCGTTGGAGGCTTAGAGCCCTTGAGGCTGAGATGCCGAATTTTACCACAGGGCTAAGGGGTCGCTACAGACAGTGGCTGAGAGCGGATGTGAATGCAAGAGAAAATATTAACTGACTCCGGGCCACGTTGCTATGCTTAGAATAAATTGCGAGCCGTTAGGCTTTTTAAGCATTTTGTTCTGTTTTTCATGCTTTAACTGTTTTTAAGGCCTTTATGCTCAGCTTATGTATTAGAAGTAGTAATTTTGCAATAAAGTTGAAAAACGATGGATTTCCCCTTTTCTGATTCTCTTCAATGCAACCTTGACTCGTGCTCGACCCTCCCAAACTCTGACGTGTGCCCAGAATGCCAAACCTGGATCGAACTCTTGAGGGAATGTGACCGAATCTCGAGGTGAGATTGCTTACGTATTCCTTTTCAAGGAATCAGGTCAGAACGTAGTTCAGGCTAAGGTTCGCTCGTGTATTTTACCTCTCCTTTTACGCTCTAACTTTTGCCATAGAACCGCCTTTTCAGGTTTTCGGCCTAGCGAGCTTTCAACTTGTGCCTATTTATTTTTGCCTAGAACCGCCTCCTTAGGTTTTCGGTCTAGCAGGCTGCTCTAACTTTTGCTTGAAATCGCCCACCCTTGTGGTTTTCGATCCAACGAGCATCTCTCAGGGATAGTAACGCTTGAGTTGATCCAGGTTGACCAGTGTAGAGACCCGTAAATTTCCTTATTTTAATTTTAATATTTTATAAAGGGATAAGTGATGGTTTAGTGTGGAAATTGTGGTTGTGGGTTCATGTGCAAGGATTTGGGAGATGTGGGTGTTAGTGCAATTTGGTGTATATATGGATGTGTGTGTGTGTGGCAGGGGATTTATTTCCCCTCTCCACCTCTCTGTCTCTCACTCTCTCTCCCGATCTCTCTCTCTCTCACTCTCACTCTCACTCAAAAACCCAATAAATCAAATTCAACCCTTCATCAATCAGCCACAAATCCTTCACCTCTATGTGTATTGGAGCTTGAATCGCGTTGGTAGGAGCTCGGTGACCCGTAGTTGGCTTGGTTTGGAGTTTGAAGTTCTAGGGCTTGTTCGATCTTTTTGGGTTCGGCTTGAGTACTCGAGGTAGGGAATTCTACCTCTCTTTATATGTTATTTGAGTGTTATTGTACCATCTTTGAGTTTGTATTGATTGTTATCGAGATCGGATCGAAATCTGAAAATTCCTGTCAAAATCACCTGAAAAACACTCTCCCTACCGGTAGAAACTTCTTGCCTACCGGTAGGACAAGTAAGAACTTTTTTCCTCAACCAGCTCAAACGTACAGCAGCAGCTCAAAAGCTGCTCAACTTATCGAACTTCTACCGGTAGGAATTCCTTACCTACCGGTAGGTCAAGCACAAATTCGAATGTTGACCTTTCTGTTTCCAAGTTCTACCGGTAGGACTTGCTTGCCTACCGGTAGGTTGCGTGAATTGGAGTTTCTACCGGTAGGACTTGTTCACCTACCGGTAGGTCTAGGTTCTACCGGAATGTTGGCCTTTCTGTCTTTAAGGTCTATCTACCGGAATGTTGGCCTTTCTGTCTTTAAGTTCTACCGGTAGGACTTGCCTGCCTACCGGTAGGAGACTAGGAGTTTGAGCTGCTTTCAGCTGCTTTCTTGAGCTGCTGCAGTATCTTTCAGCTGCTTTCTTATATCATTCAACTCGTGTGTCGAAGCTTTTCATCGACTCTATTGGGTTCGTTTACGCATCATTTCTAGTGTTTGGAGAATAATTCATATTTCATACCTAAAAACGTGCCCGATGGACTTGAATGAACTTAATGGGTTAATTATCTCGGAAACTAAGATCGACGGATTGACGTTAATGGATTACGGATAAAATGTGATATGTTACCGCCTAAAGTAAATCGAAAACCGCAGTGAGTAGTTGATGCGTGGGTCATGGGTTTAACTTGAAGTAAAAGGTTAGTAGATTGCTTAAAGGGGAATTAATGACGGTTTCAGAACAAGTGAATGATAAGATGACATAAACGGTAGCTATTCAATGAAACGAGAAACATGTAATATAAGGGTTGATTTCTATTGAACCTGAAGTTGGGAACCAAATGTGTGATTTGGATATACGGGGTCCTAAGAACCCGGAATGAGAATCGGACATACGGGGTCCCGAGAACCCGGAATGAGAATCGGACATACGGGGTCCAAAGAACCCGGAATGAGAATTGGATGTACGGGGTCATGATCACCCGGAATGTAAATTGGGTATACGGGGTCCTAATGCCCGGAATGTCTTTTGATTGACATCGTGATGTGACGATGTGAGGGATTTCTTATGTGCCCATCAAGGATCCATAGGGAACTTATGAGATACTAAGCGGTTGTAACGTAACCATATGAGGTGGATGTGTGAAGATTGAAAGATGAGTAAAAATGAATTCGAAGGACAAAGATAGGTTAACTGACAAGAGTGAAGTGTTCGTTTACGTTCTAATTTCTAATATAGTACTTGTGTCTCATCCATGCTCCCTTTGTTATTCGAAAGTCTATGTTTCATCGACATCTTTCATCTCATTTGCATATAGAGTTTGCGTAGACTTTTCTACTGGGCTAGTGTAGCTCAAGCCTTATATTATTTTCAGGTGCTAACCCGGAACCATAGCTTGCATTGCTTGGCGTGCTTGGAGTGTGGACATTATTTTTGAAAGTTAACCGAAAGAGTTACCTATTCATCTTTGTAAATTTATTTTTAAAGATGTATTTGTAACTAAAATTGTAATTCTTTTGACTCGGAATATTGTAACCACTAATTCTTTTTCGAACTTTGCTACTTATGATAATTTGGGGCCGTCGAGCCAATGTTGTAATATTTTGGAAACATTATGGACTTGGAAGCTTAATTGAGGGAATGGGAACACAGTGATCTTTTGGGTACAGTACGGATATTTGTGAGTATTTTTATTATGAAAATCATTTATAATTATGTTAAAATTCGAGGACGTGACAACCAGGGTGCTGAATTCGTTGCCGTCAAGGTCGATGAGCTTAGTAGCGCCCCCGGATAGGATAGTCTTGATGATGTAGGGCCTGGATCGCTTCGGCCTGAATTTCCCGCGAGGATCAAACACTGAAGCCCGAATCTCCTTTGTAACCATGTCTCCTTCGACTAAGCCCCTGGACTTCACCTTTTTGTTGAACGCCCGAGCAATTCGACGCTGATACCTCTGAACATGGTACAAGGCCCGGAGCCGTCTTTCATCGAACAACATTAACTCGACAAACCTCCCACTCAACCACTCAGATTCTTCGAGACCGCTTTCGACCATGATTCTCAGCGATGGCACCTCAAGCTCGATGGGAAGTACCGCCTCCATTCCATAGACCAAAGAAAAAGGAGTTGCACCTGTTGACGTGCGGATAGACGTTCGATACCCCCAAAGGGCGAGAGGCAGCTGTTCATGCCAATCCTTTGCAGACTCGGTGGTTTTCTTGATGATCATCTCGACATTCTTGTTCACAGCTTCGACCGCTCCATTTGTTTACGGGCGATAGGTCATTGAGTGATGGATCTCAATGCCGAATTCCTCGAAGAGCTCCAGAACCCTTCCTTTGAAATGACTTCCGTTATCTGACACGAATGCCTGAGGAACCCCGTACTGATAGATGATGTTCTTTCGAATGAATTGAGCAACCTGAACCGTTGTCAGTGTCTTGTAAGATTCAGCCTCAACCCATTTGGTGAAGTAGTCTATTGCCACTAGTATGAACTTATGGCCATTCGAAGCAGACGGCCTGATCATCCCGATAACATCGATGCCCCACGCAGAGAAAGGCCACGGCGAAGTCATGCCATACAATTTAGACGGAGGGACATGCTGTAGGTTTGCATGGATTTGACACTTGTAGCAGCGCCGTACGTAATCGATGCATTGCGTTTCCATTGTAGACCAGTAATAACCCTGCCTGAGGATCTTTCTAGTAAGCATGACGCCGCTCATGTGAGGCCCGCAGACGCCCTCGTGAATCTCTTCCATTATCCTTGTCGCTTCGACGCCGCTGACACAGAGCTTGTGCATCCCGCAGTGAGACCTTCGATACAACTTCCCCCCACAGATGATGTACTGAGAAGCTAGCCTTTGCAAAGCCACCCGATCCTTCTTTGTGGCCTGGGCAGGAAACTCCCCGCGCTCCACAAAGTTCCAAATGTCGTGGTACCATGGTAGGCCATCATCGACATCATCAATGGCGTTGATATACTCATAAGCAGGCAAGTCCCTCTGTTCAATCACAATCGGCCGCAGCTTAACACCTATTGGAAGTTCGATCATTGAAGCCAAAGTCACCAAAGCATCGGCGAACTAATTCTTCAAGTGTGGGACATGAGTGAAGGTCACCTTATTGAAGCGAGGAATCAGTTCTTCCAAATCTTGGTGATAAGGCTTCAGCTTTTCCTCACGAACCTTCCAATCTCCATTGGCCTGGGAAACCACCAAGTTCAAATCCCCAATTACTTCTAACTTCTCGACACCCAAGGCAACAGCAGCCTCCATTCCGACGATGCAGGCTTCGTACTCAGCTTGATTGTTGATAACATCAAAATTTAATTTGAAAGCGAGTGGAATGTAAGCGCCGGTGGGCGTGATCAGTAACACTCCAATCCTAAATCCCTTCTGGTTAGCGGCCCCATCAAAATAGAGCGTCCAAACCTCCTCGACCACTGTTAGAACCTCTTCGTCGGGGAACGTGAAATCTACGTCTTTCGGGCCGTCAATCGGGTGATCGGCTAAGAATTCGGCCACAGCTCGCCCCTTTACAGACTTCCTTGTGACGTGTTGGAGTTTAAACTCAGCCAGCAGAAGCAACCAACGTGCTAGCTTATGGGTGAGCGCAAGCTTCTCGAACAGGTACTTGATAGGATCCATTCGAGAAATCAGTCTCACTGAATAGGCTAGCATGTAGTGTCTAAGCTTTCTGGTAGCCCAGACTAGCGCCCAACATGTCTTTTTCAGAGGGGTATAATGCTCCTCGGACCCCACCATCTTCTTGCTCAGATAGTAAACGGCTTTCTCGACCCCATTGCTTCCTTCTTGTGCTAGTAGACATCCCATGGCTGTTGAAGAGACGGACAGATAGAGAATCAAAGGTCGACCCGGCGTAGGCAGCATCAGTACCGGCGGGTTCTGCAAATACCTCTGAATAGACTCGAAAGCGGCCTGGCATTTCTCTGTCCATTCGAACAAGACCCCTTTTTTGAGCAAACGGAATAACGGCTCGCAGGTTAGAGTTAGCTTGGAGATGAACCTACCGATGAACTGGACCTTCCCTAGAAAACTTCGCACGCCTTTCTCGGACCTTGGCGGCTCCATTTCGAGAATTGCTTTGATTTTGGAGGGATCCACTTCGATTCCCCTTGCGGTGATTAGAAATCCCAACATCTTGCTTGACGTGACCCCGAACGTGCACTTTTGCGGATTCAGGCGTACGTTGTACTTGCGAAGCCTTTCAAGAAACTGCCTGAGCGAGGGGAGATAGTCCTTTTCCTCCTTTGCCTTTACAATCATGTCATCGACGTAGATCTCAACGGTTTTGTGGATAAAATCATGAAATAAGGTCGTTTGAACCCGTTGGAAAATGCACCCGGCGTTCTTCAACCCGAATGGCATCTTCACATAGCAGTAAGTGCCCCATTCTGTGACAAATGTCGTCTTCTCTTGGTCCTCGGGTGCCACAGAGATCTGGTTGTATTCGGAGAATCCGTCGACAAAAGAGAGCAAGGCATGCCCCGCCGTGTTATCCACAAGCATGTCAATGTGGGGCAAGGAAAAACTGTCTTTGGGGCTTGCCTTGTTCAAGTCCCTAAAGTCGACGCAGACTCGGATCTTCCCATCCTTCTTGGGAACAGGCACGATGTTGGCCACCCATTTGGGGTATTCTGCGACTTTTATGAATCCTGCATCAATCTGTTTTGTAACTTCTTCCTTGATCTTCTGAACCCAATCCGGCCTCATCCTGCGAAGTTTCTGCTTGATGGGGACAGCCCCGAGCTCCAACGGGATTCGATGCTGCACTATTTCAGGATCAATGCCGGGCATATCCTTGTGAGACCATGCAAAAACCGCGGAAAATTCTTTAAGAAGCTCAATCGTTCCGGCGTGGTTTTTCGGAGACAGATTTGCACCAATTTGCATCATACGGGGGTCATCCTCGTCTTTCAAATTTACGAAAATTACTTCTTCTTTTAGAGGCTGAGCACGCCTTTCGTCTTCCTTTTCGATGAGGGAACGCAACTCAGCCGGGATGTCCCCGTCGAAGTCTGTTCCTTCATCGTCAGGGTCGACACAGTTTATATAGAAGCTAGCAAAGTAGTCAAAAGTAGGATCATGCATTTCATAAAATCCAACAGGGTTGCCAAGTACAACCGACTCGAACTCAAAGTAAAAGCTACGACGTGGAGGGCCGAGAGGCACAAACTCCAACTCTGAGCTAGACTTAGACTTGACAGACTCTGTGTCAGATTCAGACTCATCGTCAATGCATGTTAGACGCGGAGTGAAAATGCAATTATTGATACTTCCCTGTGCCTTGACGATGAGAAAGGTGGGATCCTCGGGAGCATTTGATGAGTCGTGCCCAAGCATCAGCACTTCAGCGTCCTCGCCCTTGCCAACCAAACCTACTTGGGAGAACAGCATCTCCAAACCCCCTTGATCAAAAGTCTTCAGCCAGTCAAACTCTTCCTTGGTCTGACCCAGCTGTTTCTCGAATTCCCCCTTAGCAAGCTTCTCTTCGACTGTTTCCTCTTCATCGTCGGCCCAAGTGTCCGCAGCAAAGATTTCGAATCCCGGTAGCCAAGTGGAAGTCTCCGAATCCCAAAACGGCTCTACCTGTCCCGAATAAGCAGAGCCTCCTCCTTCTCGCACAAAGTAGCTATCGGGGCTACCAAAAAGGGCTCGAGGTTTTCCCGTGTCTTTCCTCTTTTTGGCGTCTTTGGCCGGGGGAGTGTATCCTAGGCCAAAGCGGCCTTCGGTAGAAGGAAAGACAGGGAACTTGGCGATCCCTTGTTGGTTGATCTCGAGTCCTAGGCCAGGCATGAATGACATTTTCCTCATCATTTCGAGGACAGTTGAGCTTATTGTGAAATCGTCATCCATGGCAATGGCGAGGACTGAGCCAGATGTGTCGAAAGAGAATCCCCTAAAGTCTGAGTCTTCTTCCCCGTGCATGATGCCCAAGACAAGCGTTCCATCATCTGTGAGCGGGCGGATCCCAGAATCTCCGCAGATTGTTAAAGTTCTGGTAGGAAGCCCCAGCATGACCATCTGATGCAGAGTTGAAGGCACCGCCATGATGTCGGCCCTATGAAGCCACGGCCTGCCCAGCAGCAGGTTGAAAGTAGCAGGGACATCGACTACGTGAAATTCAACGTCCATTTCGAAACCCTCAGCGTCAAGTTTCAGCATCAGAGTTCCTTCGACTGAACGGCGGGTGCTGTCATAAGCTTTGACAGCCAGATTAGAAGGTGTCAAGTCTTTCTTGGTGAGCCCCAAGCGGTAGGCGACACTCATCGGGCAAACATTGATAGCAGAGCCATTGTCGATCAGCACGGTTGGCACCCAATGACCCCGGCACTTGACGGTGATATGGAGCGGGCGATTGTGAGCGGTTCCTTCGACAGGGAGATCCTTCTCGGTGAACGTGACGGAGTGCTTTGAGAGGAATGGTAGCACCAAAGCGATCATGGCCTCGGGGGTGATGTCAATTGGTACTGTGAGCCGGGCCAAAGCAGACGACAGCTTCTCACGATGCTCATTTGATGACGATATCAAACCCCAGATAGATACGGCGGCCGGGATCCGTTCGAGCTGTTTCAGAATGGTGTCTTCTTCGGGAACCCCATTCGGAAAAAGCGGATCGTTCCTTTGAGCAGCGGGAGCGGTGGTTTTCTGAGCAGGCGGGTTGGACGAGCTTCCAGCCTGCAGATTGGCTGGCTGAAACACTCGACCGCTCCTTGTAACATTGGCCACATCCCACCAAGAAGATGAGTCAATGGAATCCCACAGGACAGCGGGCACCTCTTCTAGCTTGCGCTTTCCTTTGTCCGTTGATGCCACCGTTACAGACGAGTCTGTCCCCAGAGCTGTGTCCCATTCTAAGTCCTCCATTACCAGTCCTTCCCAGAAGGTCGGATCCTGTGTAGCTTCTTCTTCAAAGGGCGCCCCCGGATTGGTGACAAACGGAACATCCCAGAATCCCCCGTCGACCAGAGCAGTGTTGACGGTCCACACTTCGTTCCTCATGTCCAGATCGACGATGTTGTCCACATCTCAAATATCCGTGGGCGGCGGAGTCTTAGCGGTTTCGCCTGCGTCCCAAAGGTCGGCGGGAGGTGCATCCAAGACCATGATAGAGCAATCATCTCCGGGAACCGAAATAAAAGGACGAGGCTGCTTCGCAGAAACGATGTCCCACGTAGGGTTAAACTCATGAGCGCAACTGCCGACCATGCCGTCAATCAAATTTACCAATGGTAGCATGGCGCCAAGAGAGCGGCGAATATTGGGCACGAGTTCCCCTTCTTGAAATTGGTTCCAATACTCCTCACTGACGTCTTCCTGGTCCAAATCAGCCTCGAGACCTTGGCCTATTTGCCCATCCATCAGGTTGCGGATCCCACACGTACTCCTCGGCTTTTTGGTCGACTTGGTTCAGCTCGGGTTGGTAAAAGAGTGCGAACAAGGAAAGCCCGTCCAGAGGGTCAGCCTGTGCCACATTCCACTCTCCTTCCCATTGATCTAGCCATATCTGATTGACTTCGGGGTGCGCAGGAAACCCCATGTTATATTATTCGACCTAGTCATTGCAAAGCTCCTCCCATTCTTTGGCTTTGTCCTCCATAGCCCAGCCAGCTGCCATCATGTTAATGCTTGGTTCAAAAGAGAAAGGTACGATCGGCTTAGGGCTGTCGGTTGAGGCAATATGGTCGATGAGGTTGAATATGGTGGAGCTGAGGGTTATCTGGTTTACTTGAGGATTAGGTTCGTGTTTAGGCAAGGAATTGGAGATGACATTGGGTTTGGTAGGTGGAGTTGGAAGGGTACCATTGTCCACCAAATCTTGTATCGCATGACGGAGGCGATAGCAAGAGTCAGTGTAATGGCCGAGCAATTGGTGGTAAGCACAGAAAGCACTGGGGTTATGGCTAGGGGGTGGATTTTGAGGAAGTGGAGTCGGGGCTAAAGGCCTGAGATGCCCGGTTTTGACTAACTTCTCCAGCACCGAGGAAAGTGGTGCCTCGAAATTGGCGAAGTTGCGGGGTTGGTTGCGATTTCAGGGTCTTTGAGGGGTTTGAACTTGGTTGATGTAGGCGATGTGGTTAGAGCTTTGGGCAGAGGGATTGTTAGCAGAGTTTGCATTGGCATAGCTGTTGCCATCGAACAAAGCAGTGTTGTTTCCGGTGTATGCACGAGGCTTGGATTTTGAGGCTGAGGCAGAGGCGGAACTGTCACTCCTGGGCAGAACACCAGTTTGGAGGGCTTCCTCGATAGCTAGACCAGAGTCGTAGAACATTTCGAAGTTTGCCCCTTGAACCAAGAGGAGGTTTTTGGCAAAGTCCGGCTGCAAGTTATGGGAGATGATGCGGATCTGATCTTTCTCGCTCGGGCGATCGGGCATCAGAGCGGCCTTGGCTCTCCATCTTTGGATAAAGTCCGCAAAGGACTCCTTTGCAGTCATCTTGGTGGATTCCAACTCCCGAGTGGTCACTTTGAGCTGGGCATTGTAGCTGTATTGAGAATTGAAGGCCGTGCCGATGTCCTCCCATGTTCGTCTTTTGGAGATGTTGAGTGATAGGAACCACTGGAAGGCGGGACCGACAAGAGTTTGTGTAAATAGCTGAGCCATGGCATCCTCTCCCACACCATGCAGTTTCATCGCTCCATGATAGGCCAACAAGTGAGTTTTCGGATCTCCAGTATCGTCGAATTTCGCGAAGTCAGGCATTTTGAACCGATCGGGAAGCCTGGCATTCGGGAATGGGCAGAGGCGGTCCATGTCAAGTACTCCCAACCCTTTTCTCTCGGATTTAGCAACTGTTTCTTCTAATTTGGCCATTTTGGCGACCAACGCTGCCATTTCTGGGCTTGGAGCGGGATTCTCCACTAGCGGTTCCTCTTCGGAACCGGCTCCTTATTCACGCCTTCCCTCGCCTTCCCCTCCTGCTACAATGGGAAGTCGCTCCTCGATGAGGGTTCGAAGATTAGCCACAGAGGCGTCGGCCTGGTCGGCCCTTTGCTGCATGATGGCCAGGTTGTGCTGCAGATCGGCCAACAAAGTTGCAAGATTCGGAGGTGGGACATCCGCCATGGTTAGAACTTCTATCTTGACACACTTCGGAGATGCTAGAGGGGACGGAGTTGACGGAGGGGACTCGTGTGGAGTGGTTGGCGGCGAATCCTCCCGTGACACAGTGCAGGCCAGAGCTTCCGTGGCGGTTGACCGAGTGACAAACCCCAAATCAAACCCTCAAACGGACTCGACGGACGGCCCCAAGTAGGTTTGGCTCTTGAATTCGGAATTCTGCTTTGACATCGACATGACTAGACAGGAAGGTACAAGAGCTCAGTGACAGCCTGCAATCATTTTATTTGAAAGAATCGACAAGAATGGAAAAATGATCATGCCAACGTCGTCGGTGTCCTCCTAGACTCTAGAACTAGAGTGAGTCCGCCTCACGACACTCAGACAATTGCCATAGAATCCTCGGATTTTCTTTTCGACGGTGTATCCTTGATTGAATCGAATGTTACTAAGGGACGCCAAAACAGCCTAAGCCTTCGGCCTTTTCCACTTTCGAGGTTTCAAAGTTTGATTTCGGAACAACTCGGTGTAGATGGTGTGATACTGTAACCGAAGTGGCATAAGCAGCACTGTGCCGGAGCCTGAGCGGTGTAAGTGATTAGCACTTTTAACCTGGGTGGTGTAAGCATCACAACATTCTCTCCATTGTTCCTAACTTTTGAGTTTGAAACCTCGATCGGGCATTAGACAAAGACTTAGAAAGCATTGATTTCCCAAAGTCTCGTTGATTAAGGACTTGAAAATTTTAGGTAACGTGCAACATCGAGATGCACGACTCATCATTGGTCCAAGGCAATGCCGAACGGGCGCGAGACAGACTCAACGATAGACATCCTAAAAGCCGCCCTAGCATGCTCCTACGCAAAACGGTCATGAATATATGTACAAGCATGCGATATGGAAAGCGGTAACACATAGACAGGATATGGGGTTAGAAGCAAGTAATCCTACCCTGTAGGTTTCTGTCTTAGGTCGGAAGGTTCTAGTACTTTGTAAGCGCTGTAGAGGCCGGTTTTGGCTTAAAGGGGTTCCCCTGACTAGAGCCGCGATATACCTCCCACTGCGATGTGTGGAGCAAAGCAATGGTCGAACGGTAGTATGACTCATCATCGTCCAAGGTTGTTGGGCGTTCGAGGACCCTGGGCTCCAATAAATTGTGCCGGTTACCCAAAACACCTCAACGGGGCTGACCAACCATCGAATACGAACGGAGATTTGCCGAAGAATGATTCAACGAGAGAGAAATGCAACGGTTTTGAAACAAAATGCCTTGTGAAGCTTGGCTCACTTTTGTTAACTAATACTTGGAGAAAACTACACAAGTGAACAAAAGTAAAAGCCCCAGTTCGAATTGGTCGGATGCTGAGATCCTGTTACGTTACCATTCCGTTCTTCAACAGCGCGAAGCGTACCGTTTTGACAAGCTTTTGAAATTTGTTCAATCATGCATTAATCGCCAAATATCAACTAACGCAATGAGTCCCCAGCGGAGTCGCCACTGTGGGCACGCGCCCTGAAAATCGCTCGATTTTGGGTTTCCCTTTTTAAAGACTGGGTGCGGCCCTTTTGTGAAAATGCGCGGTGAAACGCCTCGATTCAGAGTCGCCACTAGGGTTTTAGCGGTGAAATACCCAAGGAACCGAACTCGAAAATGTTTGCCACGTTTGTTTGATTTTGAAAAGGCGTGGACTGGTCCGTCATCACCTTCGATATCTGAGATTCGGGAGCCAGGTTACGAGAGGGGAAGGGTTTTATGGCACCCCCTCTCGTCCAATCCGGAGATCGGTCCCTACTTGGACATTTTGTAAAAATATTTGCATTTTTCTCTCACTCTATCATTTTTTAGCCAGTTAGGGCGGGGGAACAATTAATGGGGATGAAAACTGTAACAACTTGCAGTTTATATGACAAAATATGTATGGATGGTTTGATTGCAATGTTAAATATAGATTGAGAACAAGCACTGAGTAATCCGAACAAACTGCAGTACGCTGTCACAAAGCGACGTGAGCAGATCCTGCCAACATGCACTGGCCGAGCCACTGCATGCCGACCAAGACATGCGCACGCCACTAAACAACTGGCGTACTCCACTTGTTTACCTACTTAGTCCTTGTTTGCAACCCTCTGGGCTCTGGAAAAGGACCAGCGCACACCCAGGACAAACCACACAGTTCAATATAACAAAATAGACATAGTTACAGGCAGAATAAATGGCTTTAGGCCATGAAAGAAAATAGAATACCCCAAAACAAAGTGGGGACAGAAAATAGGCCTAGACTAAGCACGGATGCAAGGGCCAGCCACTGGAACTAAGAACACCTGCCGTACGCCAGTCCTACAAGATCGTACGCCACTTTGGTCCCGATCCAGTGTTTGGCTTTATATCATCTGGGCTCTGGAACATGACCAGAAGAATCCCAAAGGCCTTTCTACAATAGATATGAACAAATATTGAATATTTCCACTAAGTAGCTCTAAATACAGAAAGCAGTAAGCTGGTTATTAGCATGCGAGGGTGATTTGACAGGAATGAAAGTAAGATAAAGGGACGATCCATGATCCCCACGCCAGTATTGCACGTACTACCATGACTGGCGTGCGCCATGTATCGTCTCATACAATCGCTGTATTTTATCAGTTTAAGGCCAGGACTAGTATTATCTTCTAGCCTGGGCCTTACTGACCCCCTTTAGGAGCTGAAAACAGAAAAGAACGTAAATGTGGTATACCTTTTGTATTGAGGTTTGGAGGTGGTTTTGAGCTTTGGAGGTTGGAGATGGAGGCTGAGATGATGACTGAATGGCAGTAGAGTGTATGGAAGTGGGCTGATCTCCTTTCTCTCTCAATGGAAGAAGAGAGATAGAGAGCTTGAGGAGAAGAGAGGAAGAGAGATTACACCTCTTTATGTGGCTAACCCCTTGCAAATGAATGTAAGGGGGGTATTTATAGAGGAAAGAGATTGAGATCAGTTAAGGCCAAAGGGCTGTTTGGCTGGTGGGAAGAGGAGGGGAGCCTCCCATGCATTAAATGCATGGGACTTGCCTTGATGGGGGGTGTAGGAGAGAAGGGGGGCGTCCCTGCAGAATGTAATCATCAGGGAGACTGTAGCCGACGTCAGGGTGACACAAAAGTCTCGTCCATGTGGCTGAATAAAGTTGATTTGACTGGGTTTGACTGGCGTGCGCCATGTACGGAGTGGCGTGCGCTAGTAAAAGCTGGGCCACTGGTTGATGACTGACACGTGGCAGCTAACTGGCGTACGTTACCAATGTACTGGCGTATGCCAGTTGGGTTTTGCTGGGGCCGTTTGGCTCTGGTTTGAAATGGGTTTGGGACGCTCAAAGGTCAAACATACCTTTGTCCTCGAACTGTTTTCGACTATAATCATCATTGGGGAAATAAACGATCGACATATAACGTTATCTGGACAGTCCAGAATGAGGTGTCTACAGACCCAAGCTTGTTTGTAGTTCTCCGATATGCCGTAGAATGTGTCCACATTTTCTTCGGTGAACACAATCATTGTGTTTAAAGCAAACCTATCAATCATCTCAAGGTCAAGCATTATTAGCTCAGTAAGCACCTTCTCTCTTTTTGGCAGAGAGTCGGTCCTCATATCCAACCGCATCGGTAATCTTGTTGAACGCTGTATTGCTTTGAGCCAATGAATTCTCCATTGCCACATGAATGAACGCCTCATTTGCATCCACCTTTGCCTTTGGCCTTCACGACACGACATTGCTTGTGGGAGCATTAGCATTGCTTGTTGGAGCATTGGCATTGCTTCTTGGAGTATTGGCATTGGTTCGTGTCGCGGCGGGAATGACATTGCTTGTTGGAGTTCCGGAAGAAGTTGATATGTCAACAAATGGTGTCTCATGTGGAAACACCGTGTCACCATTTGCAAACGTTGGAATATAGCATTCATTCAACATGTCAACGAGCTCTATATTGGCTTCATCTTGGGGGGTCTCAACAACTTCTTCCACTTCCGCCACATCCTCATCTAAATCACCGGTGGCCCAATCCCTCCTAAATAAGAATTGCCAACTCTCATACATGGGGAAAGACTTCCCATTCAGCCCTTTCGCTTTGGAAATGGACTGTACATGTACAATAGCATACATTAAGTGTGAGGCAACAACGATAAAAGTAAGTTTAAATGTATGCGGGGAGAAGTTATCTTCTCATATTCTTGCCACATGTTTTCATCATCCACTACAATGGAATTAGTGGTATGGTTCCAACCGAACCCACAAAGATGTGTGATGTCGAGAATTAGAGCATACTTTTCCTTCCAATTTTTCACCTTTAACTCAATGTATGGTTGCGCTTTAAGCGTCGTCCCAGGCAATCTCTTCTTCAACTCCTTTTCAACTTCATTAAAGTAGCCCGACTTGAAACCATTATGAGCTCTATATTTATCACAGATACACTCCATCATGGCAGCAAGTAGGGCCTCCTCTTTCACAAAGGTCCATAGCCTATGATCTTGTTTTTTCCTACGACTCGTTGGTTCAAATTGTGAAGTTCCTTCACTTTCCATAGGTATACTAACCTGATTTAAATGATGATGACAATTTGACATAGTTATTGTACTCATGAAAAACAATATTATTACATTCAAATAGTTCACACGACCAATGTTCAACCAGTTTAACACGTCCAACAGATACATATAATTAAAAGAAATAAATAACACGTCAAAATTATTACATTCAAATTCAGTTACACGTATCTTAATGGTCACCCTCTGGATTAGCTAACCAATCATTGTACATTTGGGTTGCCAAGTTATCCCGAAATTGGGTCCATTCGTTTGTAGCATCGACATTTGCAATGTACACTTCATGTACATTATGTAGGTTCGCCTGCTCCCACGCCGTGTATTCAGCCTCAACGGGATCCACCGCCATTGTACGCTTAATGAGATTATGGAGAAGGATACAGGCAGTGACGATGTGACATTGAGTCCTAATGGGGTAGAAAGAGTAAGATCTCAAAATTCTCCATCTCATCTTCAGCACCCCAATGCATCTCTCGATAACATTTCATGCCTTAGAGTGCTTCATGTTGAAGTACTCCTCCCGGCTCTGGGGCATGTGTCCTTGCCTCCAAATGTTAATGTGGTATCGTTGACCTCTGTAAGGTGCTAATAATCCTGGCCCATTAGTGTAACTAGCATTGATGAGGTAGTAACGACCTACAAATAAGATTAGTTGCCCTACATGAGTATGCTTACAATAATATTGAGGTATGTTCACTAATGGAAAGGTTTTCAACCCATGAGGCCTTAGCAAGGCATTTCGGAGCACTCTTGAGTCTATGGCGGAGCCTTCCCAACCAGACAATGCGTAAACAAATTGTAGGTTACGACTACAAACTCCTAACACATTTATCATGTAGTCACCATTCCTTGACCTATATCGTGCCTGTGTTCTGTTGGGGGGAGGACAAGTGCGAAGGTACTGTCTAAAGCCCCTAGACAATTCTTCGAGACAGAAGGGTATTTTTATTACAATAGTAACGACCTACAAATAAGATTAGTAATGAATAAGTGCATTACTAGAACTTAAGACATAACAATTATGTACCTCAAACCACTTCCACCTAGCATTCGGCTCATTGGCAAGAATAGGCTGAGGATGATACCACAAGACATTGTGAAGGCGAATCACCGCAATCAAAACTGCGTTAAAATGCCTACTAATTGTTTCCCCCGATCTCCAAAATTGTAAAATGGAACGCCTATTCTTCTTATGGTGTGAGAGAATCCACAAAAAGATCGCCACCTTCTCTACAACGGTAACATTCCTAGATGGCTCTAGCCCATTTTGAATAAGTAATTGGCACAACGTCATGAATGTATGCTTGTTTACCCTCAAATTGTCATGACAAGTTTTGTTATTCTCGCATACCAACCTATTAAGTGCGTCCAATTGGCTTTGGTAAGCATTAGGATTTGCACGAAGATGAGGCTTTTGTCGATGCCTCTTAGCAATCAACTCCGTAATTAACAAGTAAAGTTGAATAATGCTATTGAGTACTCTCATCATACATAACGCTGCTAACAATGCCTTAAGGTTTGTCTTCTTCCTTCGTTCACAGTTCGTTAGTAGTGCCATCTGTTTTAAGGCAAAAGTTAATTTACTGCAACTAATACTTTAAGGCAATTCCAATTCTATTAGGGCAACTCAATGCATTTTAATCATTATACATACAATATTGCAAAATCAATAGGTGGCAATCAGTAAGGTGTCCGAAATTAGGGCCAAATCAGTAGGCCGTACCAAATTAGTACGCCATACCATCCGTATTGGAGTAATTTTAATGCAACCAGAGAAGATATCGAACGGTTGCCACATAGCTCTATGTTTAGTCTTATTAACCATAATTTTCAACATTCCACCAAAGGCCTTGTCCTCAAGGCTAAGTGTATATTTGGACAAGCTCTAAAACAATCTTGAAAGTTGGAAAATGTATATTTGGTCTGTACAAGTTCAATTCCAAGTTGAAAAAACATAGGTAATGTCCAGAAATCATCCAAGTTCTATTCCAACAATATGTACAGTTACATCCCAATACCAATTATTTACCACAGCTCCTAGGAAGTGCATTTTTAGACCATGCCAAGGAAGCTTTATCCACATTTTCGTTTCGTACTCGGCATCGGATACAAAAATAAAGCTTTCACATGCGGAGAAATCCACCCTCATTTTGAAGAATTCCAACTGAACTAAAAACAGAAATGGAAGGAAGTGGAAGTGTCTAATGAAATCCAGGCGGTTCAATGGATAACTATTTAGACACCTAAAAAAACACCTCAAATCTCAATCACATAGTTTTCGATCAAATTTTTATGATCCAACCCGTTCAATGCGTGTAGAATATGATTTTAAGGGTGCCCGCGAGAAATTAGGGAAACAAAATGACCGGGAAGTGCTTATTTTAAGCAATTTTTAATTGAACCGTTCATTAAATCTAAGCTAAAAACTGCTCAGACCAAGCCCTTTTCAGTTTTTTTTTTGCTGATTTCTCGCGGGTACCTTTAAAATCATATTCTGATCATATTGAGCGGCTCGGATCATTAAAATTTGATCGGGAACTATGAGGTGTTTTTTTAGGTGTTTAAATAGTTGTCCGTTGAAACGCTCCGTATATATATATATATATATGTACATATATGTATTTATGCATATTCGTACTTAAACACTATTTTATCAACCATAAACTTAACACCATGCAATGTAGAGGCAAGAATCATCTCTCACATCCAGATCTCAAATCGTCCAGATCCTCAGGTTTGAAGTATAGTGACTATTTAGTCACTGAATAGTGGTTTGAACCCATGTCGCAACTCAGATCGTGGTTCAAAATGCACAGAATGAGATAAAAAAAAATACTATTTCGAGTTAGGGCAACTCAGATCTACAAACCGTACAACAAAATTAGGGCAAAATCAACATATATGGCGTTTCAAGATTTGTAGGGCAACTCAGATAAGCTATGGAGTACCGTGGGTGAAAAATCACACCCAACATCAAAAATCCTTAAATCAATCAAAAACTCAACCCAACGGACCACAGACAGTCTTTAAGAACCACAAAAACGATCGCAAATAGAATGAATAACCATACTTCAGTCCATGTAAAGAGGAAGACGAGGGAGAGTTGTAACCGTCAGTAAGGCGGTGGAGTCACCAGAGTTCTTCGGTGACCTCCTCTCTTCTCTCGCTTCGTTGGTCTGGGTTTCAGAACACGATCAAAATAAATGGAATGAAAAAAGATAAACCAAAGGGGGATTTGGAGGGGTAAAACCGTCTCAAAACCCCCCGGATTTGCCAACGACGGGATTTGAGCTCCTCTTCATAAATCCACCTCCAGCCAAAGATGGAGCCACAACAGTGTTTATCTCCCCCTTCTAAAAAGTTGAACCAAACACCGGATAGGAAGGACACCTGGAGTACAAATCAGGGGGGCTCACATATCCCCCTTCATCTCCTGCATCCAAACAGCCCGGTAGGAGTAACATTTCGCTCGCCACAAAATTTAACCTTAGATTCATTAGGAACCCGAAATATTACCTCTTTCTTGAAACAATCTATAGAAGCTTGATATGATGCCAACCAATCTATGCCCAATATTATATCAAAATCATGTACGTTAAGAGGCACTAAATTCACAAGTAATTCTTTTTCACCCACACGTACCACACAACCCCTATATGTCACATTTACCAACACCACTTCCCAATAGGAGTAGACATAGATAAGCAATGATCTAATAATGTAAGGGGCTGATTTAAATGCATGCCAAATGATAGGGACACATACGAATGAGTAGAGCCAGGATCAATTAAAATATGTGCATCCCTACTAGAAACATTAAGTGTATCTGAAATAACATCAGGTGTCGCCTGAGCATCTTGCCGAGTCATAGCAAATACTCTGGCCTGAGTACAAGGTCCACTAGAAGATCCCCCACCTCTCTGAGGACTCTTAGATGAAGCTGTACTACCACTAGCCACACTACCCACCGACGGAGAAGAAACAGATGTCACAAGACAATCACGAATCTTGTGCCCAGGTTGGTTGCAATGATAACATCTCTGTTGTTGTTTTCCCTTACAGTATCATGCCACATGCCCACTCGCTCCACAATTGAAACAAGTAATATCTCGTGTTCCACTACCTGAGGAAACACTGGTTTGCTGTCTAGTTTGTTGCTTTTGAGAACTCTGACCCTGGTGACCACCTAATGGAACATTCTGTTGTGGCCTACCCTGCACAGGCTTAATTGAGACCCTGAAACCTCTGTCTATATGATCCAGCCTCAAATCAACCCCTCCTATATTGTGCTTGCCTTTCTTTCTTCTCATTAACACTCTTTTCTGGAATCTTTGATTTGTGTACCAAGTCAGAATATCTCTTTGCTTCATGAGTAGCAACTCCAGCTCGAATGTCGGGATCCAAACCAAACTGAAATCTTCTACACTTAGCATCCTCTGTACGGATTAAGTCTGGTGCAAACCGAGATAATTTGATGAACTTAGCATTATATTCAATAACTGACATATTACCTTGCCTCAAACTAGAAAACTCATGCTCCATATCATATCGATACAATAGAGGGAAGTATTGCTTATTGAAGCCTGAGATAAATTCTTTCCAAGTAACTTTTTTTGGCACTGGAGGCTCTAGTTCCCCAATTGCTAGTGTAGTCAGCAACCCTTTAGTAGCTTCCCACCAAAATCGAGCTTGATCTTTTAACATGAAAGGGGCAAGAATAACTTTTTGATCGTCAGGAACACTCATGACATCAAAAAAAACTCCATCCTCTTTAGCCACTCTTCCACTTCAAATGGTTCCACACCACCAGAGAATGTTGGAGGTTGAAGTTTCATAAACTATTCATGGATTGTACTACGCGACTGATTTGATGAACTTGCTTGTGCACCCGTTTGGAACTCAATAATCCGTGCAAGAGTCTGCATGATATCTGATTGACTTTGAGCACTAGGTTCACCTTGACCCGTTTAATCCCCTGAATCTTTCTCCTGACCATCCATAACTTTGTCTGCCATTGAACTCAAGATAAGCAACAAATATCATTGCAGTTCAATATTTATCACGCATGCAAAGTTAAGCTAACCACCAACTCAACTGACTCCCTATGGTCCACTGCAAGTTCTAGACTCCAAAATGTCTACAGAACCTAATAACCATTGGCTCTGATGCCAAAAATTGTCACACCCCATCCCGAAAAACACCACGCTAAATTATTTTCCACATGGGATAGACCCACACCTCGGCCCTGCTCAAATAGTAAATAAAAACACTAGCCAAGTGTCCAACTCATAAAAAAAAGAGCTTAACTTGCATATGTACAGAAATAACTGTCATATAAGACGTGCCCATAGGTATTTACAATATATACAAGCTCCAAAAATAGGCACATAACCAAAAGAGTAAAAAAAACTAGACTACTATATCAACAACTCTTGTCTAGACTCTGCAGTGGACCTGCGTGCCGTCACGCACCTGAAAAGAAAACACTATGGGGGTGTGAGCTATCAACTTGCTCAGTGAATGTTCTTATCAGTAATAAGAGAAGCAATAAAGACAAGTGCTATCAAACAATTTAAACAAGAATATTCAGCCCCACAATAATATTCCATTACGTAATACTCATAACGCCACTAAGGCAAGAGTCGTCACGCCACTAAGGCAATATTTATCCACGCCACTAAGGCAATATTCAATAACGCCTTTAAGGCCATATTATAACGCCACTAAGGCTTTGACCATATTCTCGCTTAGAAGCTCAAGCCAAATATTAATCATTTCAATACGAAAAAAAATAACTCTACACCGTATCTCATCTTCCGCTATTAAAAATAAGAACACCCACGTCGAGCCACAGCCAAAAAGGTACCAACACGAGCTCACTCCCTACGTGGAGTCGCACTGCTCGTTGCTGCTTCCGAACCTGACGAGTAACACATAAATCCATACATGTGAGTACAATTACAGAGATACCCATAAATTGAAAGGATTGCAACCATTACTCTAGCATCAAATTCCTTTTAGACTAACCACGTAATAAAATCCAGCACATTGGACCACATAAGAGAGTGTCATTTTCATAATCAAAAAGTTACCCGATTAGACGAATAGCAATTAGTGTGTAACATCCTTCCATAAGCTCGACCACACATGATAAAAAAATATTTATTTGACAGCCATGGAGGAGCTACTATTCCAGGTTGCAAACCAAACCCAGTCTCAGCACCGGACAAATTATTTATAGCATTTCAACTGGCATCCTAGCGGATTACAATGAAGTTCAACACTTAACATTCATTTACAGCAGTTATGGAGGTTATTTTCAGCATTCAAGCACACAATTCTTGCACCTAAATAACCGGTTTCAGCATTCCAACACAGTTTCAGCAACCTAAAAATCCATTTTTCAGCACAGGATTCAAATTTCTAGCAACTAATATAAAATTCTAGCACCCATTACTCACAGTTTTAGTACCCAAAAACTATTCCCAGCACCTAATAGCATGATTGGTACAATTCCAACAAGAAAATTCATACACGTAATAAACTTATAGCAACTTAGACACCAAAATCAACTCTTAACATGCAATTCTTTTGCTTCTAGTCACGAATAACAATTTCAACGAGGGAAAAATAGCATAGAGTAGCCCTAATTAGGGTATTTGAACCCAACTGAAATCAAAACCCCAAAATTACCCATTTCAATTGCAAGATATATGTTAACCAATTAATATGGAAAAAAGGCTAAGAATTACCTACCGAAATTAGGCCTTCCGCTAACACTAATCCTCTCTTCCCCGTTCCTTCTCTCCTGCGCCTTCTTTATTCTCTTGAACGTTTCTTTCTTTCTTTTTTTTCTTCCATTTAGATCTTCTTCTTTTTTTCTCTTTAGCTATGTCTAGCCACATGCACACTAGCACTTCCCTAATCATCCACGTGCACACCAGCACACACATTTTGTGTTTTTTTTTACAACTACATCCCTATAGTTTTAGGAATCTACATTGGAAACCCACATAAAGAAAATAAAACTTACTTTTAATAAGCCTACTTCTTTTCTTTTCATTTCTTTTAAAAAAATAAGAGTCGGGTCTCACAATTATCCTCCAGTTAAAAGAATTTCGCCCCGAAATTCACTTACCTTCAGAAAATAGATGTGGTTATTGAGCTCTCATACTTTCTTCAATCTCCCAAGTTGCCTTCTCGATCGCGTGACTCCTCCACAAGACTTTCACCAATGGAATAGTCTTATGGTGCAAAACTTGATCTCTGTGATCTAAAATTTCCATCGGCTGCTCTACATAAGTTAGATCCTTTTTTAGCTCTATCGACTTGGAAGTCAACACATGAGACGGATCCTCAACGTACTTTTGTAACATGGATATATGAAATATAGTCATTTGTTGACAAGTTGGCATATTTGCTACTGACAATTGTTCTACTAAAGCTTTTTTGGCAGTTGACACCTTACGATGGGATCGAAGCCAATGCGCCCTCCTCGGAGATGTAAGTGGGTGATTATGACCCTCGAAAAATTGGAAAACAACATACTTTTCACCCTTCCTCACAACAGCCAATCTTGCACGACAATTCTCTCTAGTTATCCTCCGACGCCGTTTGTTGGGTTGAGTACTTTTTTGGACCGTCAACCCTTGTTTGAAACAACAAAACTCCTTCCTACGATTACATTTACCTCGGCTATACTCTTTCTGCTAGAATGTGATCGAGTACCAAATCCACATTCTTTAGCTTAACGGTTGTAAAATTCCTTAACTTTCTGTAAACTAACTAACTCTTGATTAATTTTGGGTATGAGGTCATTCTTAACTTAGGGAGTGTAAAGTGCTTGTGAAGAATTCACAGATGATTCACACAGCATACTACAATCCAAAAGAAAAAACAATATGGACACCGTTAGCGTACTACAATCCTAATTTCTTAACCCGAGGAGGGATGGAAAGAGACAAACTTTGGTTGTTGGACGGTCAGTGGTGGCATAACACTTTCTTCTTATAGATCGGTCTCCATATTTGGTCGGGAAAAAAATAGACACGAATAGATTTTCAAATCAGTTCGAAAATTCTAATTTTCGAAAACAAACTAGTGAATAGATTCTGTGACCCTATTGTTACCACTTAAACGTTTCTTTCTCACTATTCAAGGTGCACTAAAACCACCGCTGTATGTATTCATGATTCACTTGAGAAGAAAAAAGAAAAAAAAAATAGAAAACTGGAAAAATAAAAAATCCGGTGTGTACAAACATATTCCTCCAGATGTGAGTCACTCTCATCATCATCACCCTAACTCGAAATTTAAAAAAAAAAAACTAAACAGTTAACGAAAACCCTAATTTTTTAGTCAGAGAGAGAGAGAGAGAGAAATCGACCTTGGTGCGTCGTCGTTGTCGTCACGTTGTACCCACGTTCGATTTGTTCTTCGTTCTTCAGAAAAATAACATAAATTCAAAAAATAGCATAAATCGGGAAAAATAACATAAATCAGAAAAAAAAAGATTTTCAAACAAAATAAGATTTTCGAAACAAAAATCAGATTTGTAAGGGGAAAGGGTTGTTCTTGTTGAAAAAAAAAAAGATTTTCGAAAGGAAAAAAACCCCTAAAAATTGGGGGTTGAACAGATTGACTGAGAAAGAGAGAGAGATAACTTGACGAAGGTCGAGCCTTCGTCGTCCTTGTTCGTCGTGGTCGTCGTTCCAAACAAAACCCTAGGAAAGACCGGCTTCAAAGAGATAGAGAGAGTCAGCGAGAGAGAGAGAGAGCTCGCGAGACGGTGAGAGCGAGATATACTTGGAGGTGAGGTCTTGAAAGGATCTGAAGAAGAACAAATGAGGCGTCTTCGTTCGTCGTTCGTCTTCTCTTTCCCTCTCTTCTCTATCTTCGATCGTCTTTTCAAATGAGGCGTGAAAGGGGATTTTGGGGGGTTCTAACCCTTGTGTGGGAACCCGAGAAGGATATTACCCGACCCATATCACTTTAAACCTGCAAATTACCCTTTTAAAATCTGAGCCGTTGGATCTCATCCAACGGCAGAAGACAGACGTTCGCATTTTGTAAAAGTGAGGACGTCTACATATGAAGTTTAGTGTGTATATATATATGTATCATATGTTTGTAACAGCTCAATAAATAGAAGCTGACAATTCAATTAGAGAAATGGAGTTGTGTCTTAAATAACCTAAATTACATCCAATTCATAGTTCAACATAATACTCTTACTTTTTTTTGATCAGCAACATAATAATCTTACTTAGTTAGTCCAACACCAAAAACAAAGATGTAACATCCCTGAATTTTGGTCAATAAAAATTTCGTTAAAAATTTAAAATTTATTTGAATTACTTAATTTCTCTTGAGTGGCTATATGATTTCTTGTTATTTTCCGTCGTAGTTAAAATTTTGGTCATTGGTTAGACTCTCGACTAGAAACCCTACGTGACCAATTTAGTTAGTTTCTAACCGACTACTTGGAGGAACCAAGCAACCCAACTCACCTAGTTACTAGATGAATCTTTTGGACCTTTTGAAACTTTTGAACCTTTTGCCTTTACCCATTGGTCCATAATAGTTAGGGTAATTTTTGTCCATTGGACAATAAGCTTTTTATATGTAGTCTTTCAAAATCTTATTTTAAAATAAAAAGTACTTGTACTCTTTGTCCATTGGTTATTAACCGCAAGAGAAATTATTATCCATTGGGTAATAACCGTTAGGGAAGTTAGTGACCCTTGGATAATAGAGTCTTTTGACCAAATAAAGTACCGATGTAACTAGGGAATTTTTCAATAAAGTTGATTTGACTAGTCAATCTTTTCAACCCTAGGAATTTCTTATTTATTTTCTTTTATTGTTTTAGTTTTATTCTTTGTCCTTTGGACAATAAATGTTAGGGGAACTATTATCCATTGGATAATAGAAACCCAATTCTTTATATTAAAAGGGTTTTTGAAAGATTTGAACAAGTACTATGATATTTTAAAATATAGACATTTATAATTATTTTGAAAAGTACTTTTGATTATTTTTTCTAATAAAAGTACCCTAATAACTATGGACCATTGGACAATAACCGTTAGGGTAATCTTTACCCATTGGACAATAGCCTTCCATTTATTATATTTGGTTAAGTACATATGTATATATGCACATGTGTATTATAAAGGACATGTAGTCTTTTTTAAGACTTATTTTATTATTTAAAGTACCCGTCCTTTATTAACCATTGGTTATTAACCGTTAGGAAAATTATTATCTATTAGGTAATAGGTCCATCTTTCAACTAAGTACTTAACCCATTAAACTAATATTTTGTTAAGATTCCCGAGAGTACAAAAGTATATTATTATATTAATTAAAGTACTTGTACCTTTTAATTGTTTATTGGGGAGAATCCTAACCTTTTTATTTAATTGGGGTACTTGGTACCACACCTAATTTAATATAGGGCTTTTGTCACATGCTTTAAAAAGACAACCTTAATTATTTTAATATAAAAGTTTCCTAGTAGTTATTGTCCATTGGACAATAGAAGTTAGGGGATTTATTATCCATTGGGTAATAACCCAAATCTTTCTCCTAAGTACTCTTTTATTATTTTGTATTGGGGTTTTTTACCCAATTGGATTAATTTATTGGGGAGTTGATCTTCCTAGAGTACATTGTACACTAGTTTATTTATTTAATCAACATGTGCCTTATTGGATTTCTTTAATAGGATTTTGGATTTGAAAAATCTAGTACCTTGGTACTTTCTTATTCTTTCTTGTAATATATATATGTGTGTGTGTGTGTGTGTGTGTGTGTACTTGAGAGAGAGAGAGAGACCCGAGAGAGAGAGATGGGCTGAGAGAGAGAGAGAGAGGGAGAGAGAAAGAGAGGAAGATGGGTTGTACCATAACTTGACCTTCCTCCTTCTTTCAAGTCCATGGGTGAATCTTTCTCCTAACCAAACATAACTCCCCCATTGTACTTCTAGGATTGTTTAGTACCCAAATCTTGTACCATTGTCTCCAAATTTTTCAACAAATCTTCCATAATCTCATCCAAGGACAAACTAACCATGCAAGCCTAGGATTTAGACCTTGATCTTCCAAGATTGCTTGCCATGTGTCAAAATTTGAGGTAGAGAGAGAGAGAGGGGGGCCGGCCTTGGGAGAGAGGGAGAGGGCATGCCTTTGCCTATAAATAGCAAGTCATTCCAAGCATTGAACTCACACCTTCAAACTTTGCTCTTCCTTCTCTCTAGAATTTCCTTTGTTTTTTCTTTTGTTCTTCCTTTGTTCTTGAGTTGTTCTTGAGTTCTTCAAGAAACTCAACCTAAGCCGCCACTAAACCGCCACCCGACCACCCTTCGATCCATAAAGTAGAGTAGTGTTAGTCAAGTAGAAGTTTTGAGAGAAACCTTTCTCTTTCGAAGCTACCGGAGACCACCGTAGGAAGTTACTCTGTCCGACCACCGATTACCGTCCGTAAGCCGTTACTACCGCCTAGAAGAACGGTAAGGAAACCCTTACTTATTTCCTATTTACTTACTGCCTAATTACTTACTTATTTAGAAGTATTTGTATTTTGATCTTTAAAGATGATTTTGAGTATGAATATATGAATTGCTTGTAATACTTGTGGTATGATAAAGCATAAGTGATTTCACTCCAAAGACGTCCGTACATGTGCCGTTGTGCTTTGAATAAAGCATAAGTGATACACTCCAAGGGCGTCCGTACATGTGGCGTTATGCTATAAGTAGTTATGAGCATGATTACTAATATAGAATTGGATGATCTTGTTAGTTAGTTTCAAGATTTCAATGGATGTTGTATGATTGTGTATGTGGAAAGTCCTACCGCGGAGTCTATGCATGATAACGAGACACGAGAATCGAGAAAATAGAAACATGACACCTAGGGTGTGGTTAATGAAAGGAAATGTTTTCGAGGAAGAAAATATTTTGAAACTACATAATGACCAGTTTTGGGTGGCATTATGTGTGTGTGTTGTGTGCCAATGGGAACCCGGGACGGCGGAACCATTGTGAGGATACTCGGGAGACCGGAACGGCGGAACCGAGGTTGGGTGTGTGCTTGGTTATCCACGTTACGGAGCCAATGCAATGTGTGCCAATGGGAACCCAGGACGGCGGAACCATTGTGAGGATACTCGGGAACCCAGAACGGCGGAACCGAGGTTGGGTGAGTTAAACAAACGATTTTTTTTTGAAATGTTTTGGAAACCGCAATGTGGCTGGACATGGTAGCCCATTGTGTGGTGTGTGTTTTGTGTGCCAATGGGAACCCGGGATGGCGGAACCATTGTGAGGATACTCGGGAGATCGAAACGGCGGAACCGAGGTTGGGTGAGTTAAACAAACGATTTTTGAAATGTTTTGGAAACCGCAATGTGGCCGGACTTGCCCATTGTGTGGTGTGTGTTTTGTGCGCCAATGGGAACCCGGGACGGCGGAACCATTGTGAGGATACTCGGGAGACCGGAACGGCGGAACCGAGGTTGGGTGTGTGCTTGGTTATCTGCGGTACGGAGCCAATGCAATGTGTGCCAATGGGAACCCGGGACGACGGAACCATTGTGAGGATACTCCGGAGACCGAAACGACGGAACCGAGGTTAGGTGTGTAGCTTGGTTATCCGCGGTACGGAGCCAATGCAAATGATTTTGAATACAAATGATTTTCAAAGGTTGATTTGTAAATGATAATGTTGACACGGTCTATGATGAGTCGCGTAGGAGAAACACGGAAATCTTGGACACCAACGATAGATGATTAACGAATGTGGATGTGTCATTGTTAACTGTGTATATACGTATCATGTGGAAATTGATGTTTTATTATAACCTATTGTCGTAAGTTAAGGTCAGTGGGTAATGATTTCCTATTGAGCGTTGTAGCTCACGGTGTTACCTTTTGGTGACCCTGACATATTATATGAGTGGCGACGCCGGTATAATGTATCAGACTTCATAGATGAACAGGGTATGATGTACACCTTGGAGGCTTTTGGAACTGAGGAGCTGGCTAGGATGGAGGAGCAAGAGGAGCTGTAGTTAGGAACCTTAGAACCCCCTTCATTTGTGTAAATATTGAACTCTTGTGGGAGTTTTGTTGTAATAAGAGCCAGACTCTATTTTGAGGTTTTCAATGAAATTGTCTTTTTAACGTACCCAAAATTTGGGGCGTTACAAAAGATGTGTTCCTTGGTCCAACATACTAATACGACCTACTACTTAGTACTTGCAACAAAACAAATCATAAAATGCATCTTCTAAAACTCATCTCCATCTAGCCGCTCTTCACCCGCCTCAACATCCTGAAAAGTCATCCTCTTAAACTCTGGTTCATCAACGGAAAGTTGTGCAAGCTCTGCCACCTCTTGTCCTTCTATATCAAACTGATCTCCACCTGAAAATCCATACAAAAATAACTTTTAAAATGCAATAAACATGAAATGCATGTTAAATATTAGGAGAAAAGTGTACGTACTTATGTCCCAATATTTCGAAAGTCCTTCTGTGTACTCCTTGCTTTTCCTTGAAAGAAGGCATATTGCAATGCACAAAGACTAGGTCTTCAGCTCGACTTGTTGCTAGCCGGTTCCTCTTCACACTTTGAATCACAAAATATGTGCTCCAATTCCTCTCACAGCAAGAGGAAGATGCTAGTTGCGAAAGCAATTTGAAGGCCAAGGCTTGTAGCAACGGGGTTGAAGCCCCATGATTGGCCCACCATTAAATAGGTTCCTTAAACATTCGGGCATTGATAACATGAGGTTGGCTAAAATAATCAGACCCACTCGAAAAATGCTCCATATTCTGAATAAGCCTTTCGCAAGTCAGATTCATTAGGAAAAAGTCGTTCGAAACATTTACTTCTATTTAGGGAGACCTCGTGATCCTCATGTGGGGAGATCCGTGCAACACCAATATTTCCACTATTCAGCCAAGCATCACAATAATACTTTGGGACCCATGAATGAGCCATACAATGTAGAGGGGTATTACTTTTGTTCCACGTACTCTCCAAAATTTGGTACACAACATCGAAAAAGTCAAATTTACCAAACTCCAATTCTTCTTCATGTTCAAATATCCTTTGTTTCACATTTCTCAATCATTGTATCGCACATATCTTATATGAGATGCAAAATTGGAGAGTCTGTGTCAGCTATCCTCAACATGTCAATGATTGGTTCGATGAAACTTAAAAGATAATCTAACTGATCCCAAAATGTGTCATCAACAATGTATTTTTTCACCTCACGAGCTTTAGTTCCAGTTAAAGTGTTTCTATCTACCCTATAGGTTTTCCAACTTGCATCCATCACCATTTTTTCGAGAGATGTCTTAACTTCCTTTGAGTGTTTAGCCATGATAAAACAAGAGGCAAATCTAGTTTCTGCTACACTTAGGAATTTCATATTTAAGTAGTGATTGAAGATGTAATTTGCCTTGCCATGGTTGAGAACAAAGTTATGAATATCTTGCACTTGCTTTATCAAATCTGAAATCCACTTACATTAGGCATACTAAGGTGTTTTTTCTCTTGGCTCGTAGATGCTCTTTAAGGCCAAGTTGAGACTGTGCACAACGCATGGAGTCCAAAATACATGTGGGTATTTGGCTTCAATAGTTAACCAACAGCCTTATAGTTCAAGGCATTGTCAATAACAATTTGGACCACATTTGTTTATCCTAAATCCTTGATCACCTGTAAGAACAAGTTTGCAACATACTCTGCATCCTTGGTATTTCCACTCGCATCAATGACTTTTATAAACATAGCTCCTTCAGTAGATGCTACCATTATGTTAATCAGAGACCTATCAGACCACCCATCGGAGACCAATGAAACACCTCTCTTTTTCCATGTATCTTTCACTGGCTACAACAACCTGTTGATATGCTCTTTTTTCTGGGAAAACAAAGTGGTACGCAACCTATTGTATGAAGGAGGAATGTATCCAGCTAACCTGTTAATTGAAAGGATTAATGAGTACTTTCAAAAACAGAGAGAACTTGTAAAAAAAATATTACAAAATGAAGGAGTAAGATAACCACAAAACCTGCTATTTGCAAGGGTCAGTGAGTATTTTCGAAAATAAGGGGATCTTGTAAGATTAAATGCCAAACCACTAGCGTAGAACATTCGTGCACAATCTTTGTCAGCGACATCTCTCTGCGCAACATTGAACGCATCAGTTAAAGCATCTCCAGTGGCCATTCCCTTGCATTTTTTCTGCTAGAGAAGGTTAGAACCTTTTGGGATGGCGACGTACTCTGCTTTTTTCCTTGCATTTAAGGCTAGTTGAGCCTTTTTGGCTTCATGCTTCTTCCTTATGGCTTCAAGCACCTCATTACTTATGGATAAGCAACCTTCAACATTATGGTGAGGAAGCCTCAATAGGTGGCTTTTCACCTTTGTGTAATATCTCTTGTCGCAGTAATTACAAACCCAAGTTCAATTTCCCCCTCCTCCATCAGCCATGATCACAACCTGGACATGATTCCACAAAGGCTTATCATCAAATCTAGCTCCTTGAGCTATTGATGGACGCAAAGATTGGGATGAAGACATTTGTAGATAGTTGAGGAACAACAGAAGAATTGTGGATTGGATTTGGATGGTTGATCATTATAACTAGTCTCGATTTATAGGCTTCTGGCCGAAATTGGCTTGTCAATTGGGTTCCTTCGACCCTTTGAGAATTGGGGTTTTCAGCTTTGGAATACAGTGAATAATAATGAAGGGGTGGGTGGGTGTTGGGGTTTATTGTGAGAGCATTAATAGAATATATGTGACAATCAAAAAAGAGTTTACTGATGTGTTTTCTTTTTCTTTTTCTTTTTGCTAAGTGACTTGTATTTGTTTTCATATGGCAGAACATTACATATTTATATATTATATATATATGGCGGTTCCGAGGAAATCCCAAAGTTCCCGATCGAACTAAAAAAAACACTCCAAACTTTTTGATCGAGAACTTTGGGGTGTTTTTTTAGATTTTTTTTAGGTGTCCCTGGAACCATCCCGATATATGTATACATTTACATAATAATTAAAATAAGTTTGGGTAATACTGACACGTTCAATTCTTTGCTTCTTCTTCTTCTTCTTTTTAATCAAATTAGATAGCAATTAATGTAATTCAATTATCTATTTGTAAGATTGAGAAACAAATAGTTCCCTAGTAGCCACGTGACCAATGTAACCCTAATAAAGATTAGTGAATCGTGATTAGTTAGTTGTATTATGTTTCGTTAGATGATAGGCGCGTAAATGTTCACATTAACGCCTCCTAATTTATCATTGCTAAGTCTTTTTATTTTATTACTTGATGTTTTAATGCTTAATTTTTGTAATTGTAGGTATTTGGACAATTTGATAAAAAAAACGCGAAGTTGGAAGTACTCGAAGTTTAGCTCTTGCCACGAGCATGAATATAAAGGAAAAGGAGTAATATTTGCTAGTCAATTGGCCAAAGAATTAGACTATCTCAGGAAGTAAAAGTAAGAATTGGACTTGGACTTCTATTAGGTGGGCCCAAAAGTTTACAATTAGTTTGACTATTTGATGGGCCATTAGAATGTGACAAAGGATGATTATTATCTGTGATCGTGATTAGTATAGATATTATATCTTGAATTTAGCTTGGTTAGACTATGAAAAATGAAGATTATTATTACATGTGATCGTGAACAGTTAGTTGTACTATGTTTCATTAGAGTGTGACAAAGGATGATCATTATTTGTGATCGTGATTAGTATAGACATTATATCTTGAACTTAGCTTGGTTAGAGTATGAAAAATGAAGATTATTACAAGTGATTGTGAATTGTGATTAGTTAGTTGTACTATGTTTTGTTAGAGTGTGACAAAGGGATCATTCTGTGATCGTGATTAATATAGACATTATATGTAACACCCCGAATTTTGGGTACGTTAAAATTAATATTTTATTATAAAAACGAAGTGAGTCTGGCTCATTATTACATCATAAACCTTACAAAAGTGTTTTCATTCAAATAACGGAGGGACCTAGGGTTCTTATCTACTGCTCCGCTTCTTCCTCCATCCTGGCTAGCTCCTCAGCACCGAAAGCCTCCAAGGTGTACATCTCACCATGTTCATCTAAGAGGTCTAACACATTATACCGGCGTCACCATCAATATAATATGTTAGGGTCACCAAAAAGGCAACACCATGAGCTACAACACTCAATAGGAAATCCTTACCCACCAACCTTAACTTACAATCAAGACTATAATAAAACATCAATTTCCAGATGATACGTGTATACACAATTAATCAATGACACATCTACATTCATTAATCATCTATCGTTGGTGTCCAAGATTTCCGGTTTCTCCTACGCGACTCATCGTAGATCGTGTCAACATTTCCACATTTCGAATCTACCTTTCGAAATCGTTTGCATTGGCTCCGTACCACGGATTACCAAGCCATACCTCACCATGGTTCCGCTGCTTCGGGTTCCCATGGGAACGCACACACCCTCACAATGGTTCCGTTTTTCCCGGATCCCATTGGAACACACACAAAACACGCACCACACAGTGGGCTACCACGTCCGGCCACATTGCGGTTTCCAAAACATTTCAAAAATCGTTCGTTTAACTCACCCAACCTCGATTCTGCCGCGCCGGTCTCCGGAGTATCCTCACAATGGTTCCGCCGCGCCGGGTTCCCATTGGCACACAATTGCATTGGCTCCTCTCCGCGGATAACCAAGCCATACCTCACCATGGTTCCGCCGGTCCGGGTTCCCATGGGAACACACACATCCTCACAATGGTTCTGTTTTTTTTCCCGGATCCCATTGGAACACACACAACCTCACAATGGTTCCGCTTTCCCGGATTTCCATTGGAACACACACATCCTCACAATGGTTCCGTTTTTCCCGGATCCCATTGGAACACACCCAACCTCACAATGGTTCCGCTTTCCCGGATTCCATTGGAACACACACACACGTTTCCACAATGGGCAAGTCCGGCCACATTGGGGTTTCAAAACTTTTTCTCCTTTTCAAAACACACCATGTCATTTAACACACCCTAGGCGTCATGTTTCTACTTCCTTGATTTTCGTGTCTCGTTCTCTTGCATAGACTCCGCGGTGAGACTTTTCACATACGATATCATTCATTGTAATATTCAATCTAACAAGATCATTCATTTTAAACTACTTGACATGCTTGAATCACTTAATAACGAACATCATGCATTTCGTACAATTCCAACAAAAGATAACATTATCTACTTCAAATAAAGTGATCAAAGTTCTTCCTAATGAACTTATATTCGGGTATAAGACTATATTTGGGAAAAGTAGGTAAGGATAACTACCGTTCTTCTTGGCGGTGGTCGGCTACGAAGATTCAGTCGTTGGTTTTGGAAATTCGGCGGCGTAACGGCGTCGGTTTGCTTCGAAAGGAAAAGAGATGTACTTTCTTTTTCTAGAAACAACTTTACTAACTAATGTGGACTACTTTAAAGATCTATGGGTGGTTTTAAGAGGTGGTTTGGTGGTATTGCTCAAGAACTCAAGAAAACTCAAGAAAACTAAAACTTTGGAAGCAAGAACACTTAGAATTTCTAGAGAGAAATTGGAGCAATGGTTGAAGGTGTGAGTTCAGGTTTAGAATGAGCTTCTATTTATAGGCAAGGCTCACCCTCTCCCTCCTCTTGGCCGGCCCCTCTCTCTCTCTCCATATCCCATTTTTAATTCAAGAAATCAAGCTTTCTTGGAAGATCAATGGCTAGTTTCTAGGCTTGCATGGCTAGGTTAGTCCTTTAGATTTGATCTTGGAAGATTTGTTGGGAAGAAGGAGACCATGGTACAAGATTTAGTGTTTGAATAATAATTTAAGGACAAAAGGTGATAGATTTTGGAAGATATTCAACCCAAGTTGAAATGGTGAAAGAATAACAAGTACAAGTCTCATCCTGCTTCTTCTTCCTCCTTCCTTCCTTCTCTCTCTCTCCCTCTTCCTCCCTCTCTCTCCCGGCCTCTCTCCTCTCTCTCTCGGCCTCTCTCTCCTTTCCTCTCTCTCGGCTCTCTCTCTCCTCTCTCCTCTCTCTCTCTCTCTCTCTCTCTCTCTCTCTCTCTTTCAAGTACTAGCTATATACATATATATGTATTACAATGTACAAGATAACAAATAAAAAAATTGGGTACTTTTGTACAAAAGATCAACTTAGTCTTTAAGAGTCAAGATTCACCCTTTAAACTAATTAAAAAGGTACTCGTACTTAATTAATATAATATTGTACTTTGTACTCTCGGGAATCTTAACAAAATATTAGTTTATTAAGCCAAGTACTTAGTTGGAAGATGGACCTATTACCCAATAGATAATAAAACCCCTAACGGTTAATAACCAATGGTTAATAAAGGACAGGTACTTTAAATCATAAATTAAGTCTAATAAAAGACTACATGTCCTTTTGAAATACATATATATATATATATATATATATATACACACACACACACACACTTAGCCAAATATAATAAAGGAAAAGCTTTTGTCCAATGGGTAAAGATTACCCTAACGGTTATTATCCAATGGACCATAGTTACTAGGGTACTTTTATTAGTAAAATAATCAAAAGTACTTTCAAAATAATTATAAAAGTCTATTTTTAAAAGATCATAGTACTTTGTTTAAATCTTTCAAAAATCCTTTTAATATAAAGAATTGGGTTTCTATTATCCAATGGATAATAGTTCCCATAACATTTATCGTCCAAAGGATAAAGAATAAAATCCAAACAATAAAAGAAAATAATTAAACAATTTTTGGTCTAGGGTTGAAAAGGTTCAAGATGGGCAAAACGGTCCATCTATGGTTAGGGAAAAGTAACTAGGTGACTTTCTAGTTTGGTTTCTTCAACAAGCCAGTTGGAAGCTAACTAGACTTGCTAAGTAGGACGTAATAGTCAAGAAACGATCCTTAAGGGGCTAAAGTATAATTAGGGTTTCTAGTCGAGAGTTTAACAATTGACCAAAACCTAATTATGATGAAAGTAAACAAGAAATCATATAGCCACTCAAGAGAAAATAAGTAATTCAAATAAAATTCAAATATTTAACGAAATTTTTATTGACCAAAATTCAGGGGCGTTACAATATATCTTGAACTTAGCTTGGTTAGAGTATGAAAAATGAAGATTATTATTACATTGGATCGTGAATAGTTAGTTGTACTATGTTTTCGTTAAAGTGTGAGAAATGATTATCATTATTTGTGATCGTGATTAGTATAGACATTATATCTTGAACTTAGCTTGGTTAAAGTGTGAAAAACGAAGATTGAGAAACAAATAGTTCACTAGGAGTCACATGATTAATGTAACCCTGACTAGTTAGTTGTATTGTGTTTCATTATAGTGTGACAAATGATGATCATTATCTTTGATTTTGATTAGTTAATTCCCATTTTTTAATGTTTGTTTACCCTTATTTTGAGTATAGGTCACTCGAAATCATATTATTAGACTCTTAAGTATTTTGATTTTGAATATAATATCAAGGTTTTAATTTTGAACATAATATGACACATAGAATGAGATTCGATGTAAAGACGACTAGTTAAGGGTGTTTTGGCAAAAAATATATAAACCAAATTATTATTTTTGTCCTTATTTAGAATAATAAGATGAATTATTGATTCGTCTCATTGAGAGGAATTATTATTGTCTTTATTCACAAATTTTTAAATTTAGTTGATAGTTTCTTACTCTTACTTTTTAAATAAGGACAAAAAAAAATTTAGATTAACTATTTAGCCAAAACACCCCTATTGTGTAATTTTACTGTTACCATAAATTAGAACCTCCCCAAATATTCAAATTGAAAATGATAAATGATAATTTGCAAGTATACCAAGTGTATCCAAATTACAAAAAATGCTGAGCATAGCTTAACTAAAAAAATTTTAATAGATTATGTTTTGTGGAATTGAAATATATAATTGGTACATATAAAATTAAATCTTCATTAATAAAAGACATACAATAATCAGTGGAGTCAATATCACATTTTTTTTTCCCGTGAAAAAAAAAACATCACATCTTTTTATTATTTTGGTACTTTATTTTCCACAATTCAAATGGAAGGAGAAGTTAACATAGATACTTATGACCTCCCAACTACCACCAAAATATATTCATTTTGTTTTTTTCCTTTGTCTCTCTTTCTTATTCATTTTAAGAAAATGGAAAAATATTCTCAAAACCACCCAAAGAAATAAAAAGCATAATTGGGCTCATTTTTCAATGTTGAGGCTCCGTTTCACAACATCTCTTCTTAAAAAATAAGTACTTATTTTATATTTTCAAATTCAAAATTTTTTTATTGCCGAAATGATTTTTCGATATTTTTTGCACCATATTAAAGGTTTCAATGGGAATTGCTATAAAAATTATTTGCTTAAACACATTATTTTTTAGTTTAATATATTTTTTAAAATAAGTATTTATTTTGAAATTTGAAACAGTCATTGAGTGCTACACATATCCATACATTGGGAGAAGATAAACACTCTCATTTAAATTTCTTCAGTTGAGAAAATGAAAAGCCTTTACTCTCTTTCTCTTTTATTTTTTTTTTAAATTTTGAACAGAGCAACATGCCTTTACTCTTATTAAAAGCCAGACGTGCTATTTACACAAATGAATAGCGTATAGATCATGCACTGATCAAGTTGTGGGGCCCACTAGGGGTCCCACACATAAAATCTGATCCGTTCATTAAATTTAAAACATTTTTTCAAGGGCTTCCTAAAAAAATCAGCTCAATCCGATATCAAAAAGTACTCGATCCAATCATCTAACTTTTTGTGTAGATCCGAAACTAAACAAAACATTAGATGATTGGATCAAATATTTATAGATATTGGATTGAGCTGATTTTTCATTGGAGCCTTTGAAAAAATGTTTTAAATTTAATGACCGGCTCGGATCCTTTGTGTGGGATCCGTAGTGGACCCCATATCTCGATCAGTGCAAGATCTGTGCATTATTCATCTGTGTAGGTATCATTTCTGATTAAAAGCTATGAACTGAACGCGTGTACACTAGCGTTGTAGCAGATACGTAAACAGTAAGTCCACTGGCACAGAAATCGGTACAGATTTTCTATATAGATTTGTTGTGGGGCCCACTATGGGTCCCACACAAATAATCCAACTCGTTCATTAAATGTAAAACAGTTTTTTAAGAGCCCTCACTAAAAATCAGTTCAATCCGATACTTATAAATGCTCGATCCAATCATTTAGCTTTTGATTTAGATTCCCGGATAATAAAACATTATATAATTGGATCGAGTATTTATAAGTATCGGATTTAACTGATTTTTTGCGAGGTCCCTTGAAAAACTGTTTTACATTTAATGAACGGTTTGAATCATTTGTGTGGAATCCGTAGTAGACCCCACAACAAATTTGTATAAAAATCTGTACTGATTTTCTAAACCAGTAGACTTACTGTACTGTAAAACCCTTCACAAATCAATACACAGATCGTCCTCGTCGTCGGTTTTTCAATTTTCAAACCAGAAAATACAGACCACACAGACATTATATGCATAGATTGTGCACAATTTTTTTTGGGGCTCACCACGGGTCTCACATAATGATCCAAGCTATTCATTGAATATAAAATACTTTTTCAAGGATCCCCGTGAAAAATCATCTTAATACAATACTTATAGGTGTTCGATCCAATTATTTAACTTTTCATTTTCTTGAAATCTTAATGAAAAGTTAGATGATTAAGTCGAAAACTTATAGATATCGGATTGAGCTGATTTTTCTTATGGACCCTTGAAAAAGTGTTTTACATTTAATGAACGGCTCAGATCATTTGTGTGGAATCCGTGGTGGGCCGCATAAAAAATCTGTGTACAATCTATGCACTTTTGTCTGTTTGGGTAGACTGGTTCTTTTCAAACCCAGTAACGATACTCACACAGCAGAAATGCACAGATTCTGTGCACAAATTTTTGTGTGGGGTTATTACGGGTCTCATATAAATAATCTGAGTTGTACATTAAATATAAATTATTTTTTAAGGGCTTCTGCTAAAAATCTGTTCAATCCAATTCCTTTAGTTGCTCGATCTAATCATATAACTTTTCATTATTCTAGAATTTGAATGAAAACTTATATTATTGGATCGAGTATCTATATGTATGAGAATGAGTTGATTATTTTTTACAGAGACTTGAAAGAATATTTTACATTTAATAAACGGTTTGTATCATTTTTGTGGAACGTGGATCTGTGTACAAAATCTGTACATAACTGCTATATGAGTAACAGCCTTGCTCAAAGTTCAAACCCAACCCTAAATAGCCTAACTTCAGTTTAGACTTATTGTATAACTTATAGTAACCAGCAGCCATGGCTGTTTGCCTTCCACGATGAGGCTGCTTGGGGGGCGTTACGCTTTTTAAAAAAAAGTACATAATTTTAAATTCAAATATGCACCGTTTAAAGGATTTTAATGAAATCTATCAAACAAGATTCATATTGATAGTAAAATTATTTGCATAAACACATTATTTTTTAACTTGAAATTACTTTCTTTTTTAAAAAGTAACTTTTCCAAGTTGCTGGAACACCCTCTTAGTCTTCCACGAGAAAGAGTTCACAGTCTGGCGACCATCTCCGATCTGCTTCGCCCTTGTTCTCAAAACCCAGGTAATCTTCCATTCTCTCCTCCTTCTCTCTTCAGCTTCTTCTTCTTTCTTCTGAGATTTTGAACTGCAAAGCAAGCGTACTGAGATTTGGAACTGCATATCCGGATTTAGACCGCCGAACCCCGTACGAATCGCACCCGTACCAGTGTCGTGTCGCGTCGACACGGGTACTCCACCAAAAATGGCGAGTTGGCGTAACACAGCATATCGTACACGCCCAAATAGGGGTGTGTATTGTAGCATTTTCCTTTTTTATTTCTTGGCTGTTATTATTGTGCTGTTCTTTAAATTGATGGCAGTGTCACACGTAGGCTGGCAGCAACGACTTGCAGTAATTCGATGGCTCTTCGATTTGAGGTGAGGCTCTTAATTTGCTCCTTATAAACATAAATTTGGTCTTATTTGCACTAAGGCTCCATTTGTTATAATGTAAAATGTTTTTAATTGTATTTTTTTTTTTTGTAAAATGATTCTACAAAAAATATTTTTGTCACTTTGGTTATATGGTGTTTGGTTGACACTTGAAAAATATTTTTCAAAAAGCTCAAACAGAAGTAATATATACACACACACATTTATATGGGCGTTTGTGTGAGCATATATGAATGGATATTGTGCAGAGAAAACGTCATAGGATGATGATGATCAGAAAACACAATTGAAGAGCGAGGAGAGAAAAATTTGGGAATGCATTGAAGGATCTCATAGAGGAAATAGAGTGTAGAGAGAGAGAGGGGGGGAGGGAGAGAGAGAGAGAATGAATTTGACGATTTTGAATTCTAGCTGTGAATCCATGAGACCATTCGACTTTGTTGAAACTGGAAGCAATAAATGAGGTGCAGAGCTGCAACACTCTCTTACAAAATTGATTTAGCAAGTTTTTTTTTTTAGTGCAAGTCATTTTCAGCCATTGAGGCTAAATTATTCTACCTTGCAAATGTTTTACTTACTTCATATCAAACCAAACACCGGAAAATAGAGAAATATTTTACCTCAAAACAATGGAGCCTGAGTGCACGCTTGGCAACTTCTGTGTCTACCATGTACCAAGCAATAGCCGTTTTGGTTTGATGCATGGTCGAAAGAAAGGTCATGCATAATGAACTGTGGATAGATTCTGTGAAAATTCGTTGAAAATCTCATAAATGTAACTAAAGTTTTATTGTGTAACTGAAAGAGATTAGAAAAAAAAAAGCCTTAGGAAGCAACATGGTCTTTTCAAGTGGGTATGCCTTCATTTATTGGTACGCATAAGGTGAAATAGTGCTTCATGTGATCAACAACCTAACCAGCAATCAGAAACAAGAAAATGATTGTCAACGCTTACTTGGCGTAGGTTCGATTTCTCTTCTACTATAAAGTGTACAATTATATGTCTCATGGAGTCTGGGAAAAACTTTTTCATGCACTCACTGGCTGTTAGATCTTGATGGCCCACCCTATTGGACAAGCCACAACCACAAACACCCCAGTTGGAATCTCTTTGGTTGTTTACTAAATTTCAAACTATGTTGTCCATTTCCTATGTCAGATTCTTGGGAGGTTCAATCGCGCTCGTGCAGCCCAACTAACACTCCCACACTTCATTTCCCAGACACCTTTGTTTATGCCTGTGGGCACAAAAGGTTAAGAGCTTTTGATTTTTCATTAAGTATCACTTATTTATAGAGCATGCACAACTACTTACTAGAAAATAAGTAACAAAAACTTGTGTGTGATTATATTTCGATGCCTTAAGGTACCCGTATTATGGCCATAGCCTGATTTTATTTGTCATATTCTTCAATCGTAACCTAAGAAGCACGGATACGGATACGGATACGGATACGGATATGGATACGGGATATGGATACGATATGATACGGATACGTGGATACATGATTTTTCCAAAAAATAGGATACGATACGTTGGGGATACATTGAATATAAAAATAAAATATATACCCAAAAAAATATAAAATTCCATTAATTAGATTGTGAGGATGAGGAGAGGATGAGGAAATAGAACTACCGGTACCAGCACTAGCACTAGCACTAGCAGAATCCATCAGATTTTACTGTAAAAAACCCCTAAATTAGACCACAGAGAGAGAGACAAGAGACGATAGGTATAGGTATGAAAAAAACCCTAACTCAGATTTTATTGTATAGGTATATATATGCATGTGTGTGTGTATATATATATTATATATATACACACATACACACTGATACATGATCGAGAGAAAGAGATGAGAGACGAGAGAGAAGAAGACTAGAGAGAGACTTACAGATTGACGTATCTTGTTGAGAGATGAGAGATGAGTGAGAGACGTCCAGATCGACTTCTGCCTTTTCCTTCTCTGTAATCGACTTGAATATGTACGTACAGTGCAGATCAAAAAATATATGTACACCTAATTGCAGTTTTGTCCCTTTAATTTTAAGTAATAACAATTTTAATCCCGTGCGTATCAAAACGTATCCAAACGTATCGGGATACCAAAAATTAATGTTAAAAACTGGATACTCCAAAAAAACGTATCGGACACGTATTTGGAGTGTATCCGTATCCAATATGCGTACGGTACGTGATACGTAGGCTAAAATAGAGTATCCGTGCTTCATAGATTGTGACAATAAATCTGTTTATTGAACCAGAGAATGTGCATTATATTATGATTTAATTGATGCTGTAAATGTTTTCGCGGGCATTAGGTTTCTCTTTTGTGGGCATTTGCAATGAGTGTCTCTGGACTAGTCCATGCTGGTAGTTTTGAATGTGATTTAGTTGCTTATCAACCATGGGAATTGGTGGATATAATTTGCACTTGACATGTTTCACTGAAGCAACTTCTTGTAAAAAGTAGGGGCGATAGACTCGAACAGACGACGAGCAATGGGCAATTTCAGCTGGAGATTCTTGATTTTGAATTTCTTGCTTGAAATTCCTTGGCGAATTCTCCCTTCTTCCTCTTGGGTACTGAGATCGTTTACTTGTATTCTTTTTGCTGGAGGATGAATATAGGTCGAGATTTTTCCTGTTTTAAACCCTATTTGTAGTAGTAGACACTCACCTATTTGGCTATTCCAACTACAAATATTGATGTGATCCCTAAGTTGACTCCACTGACCTTGCCTGTTGCTTCGATGCTGAATAATATGGAATCTACTAGTATCCTTGATTGATTAGAGAACAATAGTGATTACTGTTGAATCCAGAGCACATTTGAACACTAATGATATGGATGGCCTTATTGCTTATCCAGATTAAGGAGTATGAATATTGAATTTGAACACAAAGAATTGGATGATAAGAACAAGGTGTTACGAGTGGTTAGTAATGTAACAGAACTAATGCTGATAAGGTTGATTGAATCTCATGCCTACCTATTCTTTGAATTACCTCTCTCTACTTGACCCTGTTCGGTTTGGGTTGAGGGAGATTTTTGAGATTAATGAGAGGAGAGAGATAGAGAAAATATATTGGAGACCGTGCGCATTGGTTTTGAGACCCAAAATGAACAAGCCCGAGTGTTTGGGATCATTTACCAAGGAAATATGGAGTTCAGAAAATGTTAGCTCGGGAAGAAGATTGCTACGATGCATGGAAGGTGGGACAGGTTGGTGGGTGGGGGGTGGAATAACCTAGGAAATCTAGTTTTTAAATTTCCTCTTGTTGCAGTTCCAGCATAAACACATCGGATGTAGTTATACCCACAAATGACAGGCATTAGATCCTATATCCATTGTTCTGGAGAAATGTAAAGAGAACTATGCAAACAGACTGGTTTGCATGGAATAGCAGATTACTCCTAGGGTGTCTGCTGTAGTTTGATGTTTTCTGGTTTTGGTTTGTTGCGTTCTGTTCCTTGGTTTGTGGATACGTGTAGGCTGATGGGATGATCCTATGGATCTTTGTTTTGTTTAGCTTGTATTGTTGATCTGGGTATGCACCTTTGCATCTGTAGTTGGTTTTGTTTCAATGAATTAACTCACTGGATAATCTTGTTGCAGAAAGTGAAATTCTTTACTTTCTCTCACATGGATGTGCATGCACTATTTTGGTTTGCAAAGCATTCTAAATCACTGACTGAAAGATGTTGGGTTCTTGTGGTCACAGGGACAATAAAAGGCTTGACAACCAGCCAGCTTGAGGAAATTGGTTGCCAAATAATACTGGGGAATACATATCACTTGGAACTCCAACCTACATCTGAACTGATCGATGAGTTAGGGGGTCTCCATAAATTTATGAACTGGCCGAGGGCTTTGCTTACAGATTCTGGTGGCTTTCAAATGGTTAATTGACTTTGGTGTTCTTGTTCTTATCAGTATCGTGATTCCTTTCTAGTTTTCCCTTTCCTAGCTTCCTTACAATACTTTTTTATTACTATTATTTTTTATTAAGGATTTTACACATTGCATCATCTTCCTGCTATGACACAAATGCATTGGGAGCCACTTGAATGTTGCATTCCTTCATGCGCAGCATATGGTCCTGCTTTGTTCCCTGACAGGCATTAATTGGTGCATGGGAGAGTGCTATGGTATCATTCATTGTGGACCATATCTGTTCTGTATTTCTTCAGTATGTATAATTGTAAATGTAAATTAAATTACTTTTGCAAGTTGTCACTGTATATTAGTCAAGGAGATCTTACATTGGAGTATCACTGCCAAGATTTGCAGTAAGTGTTCCATGGTTGTTGGCCAAGATGACTAGTTTGTTTGTTTTTTGGTAAAGTGAAAATGTTTGAACATTGCTAGTGATACTTGATGCCATATAGGTTTTTTTCATTACTAAATCTTCATGGATCTCATTCTGCGAATAGCTTTGAGCAGCGAAATTTTGACAACTAAAATGCAGCTAAGCTTGCTATTTTTTCCAGGTCTCATTACTGCATTTAGCTGACATTACAGAAAATGGTGTCACGTTTCAGGTAAATATTTGTGTGATTTACTCATTTAGCCAAACCCTATTGTGAGATATTAATCACGATATGCTTGTATCCTATTAAACAAGTTTTTGTGGAGTATTATTTATCTCAAACAGTCATCTACCTTAATCAGCCTATAATTTAGTTATTTACTCATACTCATACACACGCACAAGTACATTAGCAAGCGTCAATATTTGCACATATGGGGCATAACGTTGATCCAAACTTCTTATGTTGTGGACAATTGGAATAGCTATGCTAAAGCATCATAACCATTCATTTCGTAGTCTTGATCTTCGGAACAAGTAGATCTCTTTGGTTTATTTAGAGGATTCAAAGTTTTATCTTCGTTTAACCCAACCGATTTTGAGTTTTGCTGCAAGGCGAAAATGCTCAAGCTGTCAACTGTGTGGTTTCTCTTGAGTTTTGTAGTGTGAGTGAAGTTTTATGTTAGGACTGATCCTTGCTCACCCCTTCCAACTTCCAAGACCATGGAATGATGGTCCCTACATTGGGTCATAGACTTTTTTAAAGTCAATTTGTGCCATGCCCTTTTTCCAATAGTTATATTATGACACTAGAACTGTGCACATGTGTTTTCATATATGTGTATTGTGTATTTCCTCTACATGAGATTCTGAGTGAACTAGGAACCTGGCCATTGAGTTAAGGAAAAATCTTGCATTAGGATTAATGGACATTGAAATGCTTTCTTCTGTCCAGATACTGCTGGTAATTTCAGGATGCAGGTCTTGTGGTAGTTTTTTCTTAGTCTTTTTTGGTGTGTTTTATGTGGTGCTAGCAAATTTATTCTTGTCTATAGTTCCAAGCATTCTCGTCATTGCCCAATTACTTTCCTATTGTTGTAATATGTACGAGTTTTGTGTATCTTCAACTCCTATATGTTTGGTTTTCACCCTTCAACTAACCAAATAGGGGAATGCACCGCTGTTTTTGATGGTGCTGGTATCTGAGGGCTCATTATCTTATTGCAGTCGCCAGTTGATGGAAAGCAAATGCTATTAACACCCGAAGAATCAATTCAGATCCAAGTGGGTACTTCTCTTTGTGGTATTGACTGCAGGCATTTTTTTGATTTTCCAATCCGAGAGTTTTTGTATTTGCTGTGTAAACAAGGGTAAGATCTTAAGGGGCGACGTGACGTGCATACATGTTAGTTTTCTCGTAGTCCAGAAACCCCTCTTTTTTATTTTCGCATTCGTTTTAAATTGGAAAAAGTTTTGCACTTTTTGAACCTACCAAGTGGCAATTATTGGTTTGATGGTAAAATTTCAGGCATGGCAGTCATATGAGTATACAAGTTTGATTTTGACTGCAACCACTTTGTGCACTTAATGCCATGTGTTTGCTGAATCTATTCCACTCATCATAACATAACATACCAAATTCGGTTAGTATCTTTCTGGTTTTTTGAACCAGCTTCTTATTAATTGAAACATTATTCAAATTGTTGGACCACACATTGAACAATCAGCAAGCAATGCTTTGTTATCTGCAATCTTCCCATTTTTTTAACAAAGGTGATGACATTCATAGTCATCACTAAGGTAACCCTCAGGGAGGTGTAACCGTGTAAGAGCTTATTTACTCATCACCTAGAGGGTTCAAACCGACGTGGGACGAATTCAAAGTTATTTTATTGGTTTAATTTTTTTCCTTTTGAGCACAGGAAAAGGTATCGTACTCTACATAACAGAGGAACTCTTAAGGGTCAAAGTCAAACCCACCACACACTACAAAAGCACTAGACTATACTTAATTTGTTGGGACAGGGGATGGGATGCCCGTGCAATCCATTGATCAACATAAAGGGTGGATTTGCTCTAAATCAGTTAGTTTGGTTTTTCATCTCAGATTTTTCTGCAGATACAATGTGTAACTAAGATTAACCTTTCCAAATGGTAAGAGTATTCCAAATCTTTGTGAAGTAATGACCTTAAAACCACATACATTTCTTAAATTTGCAATTTCTTATGTACCAATGTTTTCACAAAATTGTCTGCGGTTCTAATCAATTGTGTTATCTTTAGATTTTGCGTCAAGCAGAGAGGTTACCACAAATATGTTGTGAGAACTTTACGAGTCCATTGTTATTTTGATACCTGATCTAGCTTTTGTTTTTTTAGTACTTTCCGTTCTGTCTCTAACATTCATCTTGTCTTTGTCCCGCCTAAAACTTCTTCAGAATAGAATTGGAGCAGATATTATCATGGCTCTTGATGATGTTGTGAAAACCACCATTACTGGGCCACGAATTGAAGAGGCTATGTATCGAACTCTTCGTTGGATGGACAGGTGTATAGCAGGTAAATGCATTTAATCATAATTTGTTAGACACTTGGACATGTCCATCTCACATTATGCATTCACACTCCAAGCCAAAAGTGCTGTCAGTTGTTAATAGACAAAGTAATTGAAACAAGTCCTGTCCAACCACATCCAAGCTAGGCTCCCAAGCTAGAAGTATTTTTCAATAGATTCAAGATTTCTGATTGCAGCAGCAGAAACCATTTTGTTTTATTGGAAGCTTCCACTTGAAGGTACAAGTTATCTCTAGGTTGGAAGATTTGTTTTTAGTGTACTAGATTTAGGTGGAGTGGATTGTGGAAATATCACATGCTAATTTAGACAGATGAATGAGGGTATGTTTTTCTTGTTCCCGAACCTTGTCTTTCTGTCTAATGTCACAGGTTTATTTGTGGCTGCTGGGCATTTTGCCTTTTTGTGGACCATTGAATACTCCTTGGCTACTTTCAAAAGCAATTTTCTAGTGATGTCTTCGTTCGTCTCCTTTGGTTCTCTTTCTTCTGAAACATTTTTTCCTGTTTACTTGATTTTAACAGCTCACAAGAGACCAAATGAGCAGAATTTATTTGGTATTGTACAAGGTGGTTTAGATCCTGTATTAAGGTGAATTTCTGTTTGTTCTGTAGTCTTTCTGCAGTTTAACCTTCAAGCTTCTCTTTTTTCGGTGGAATTTAAGTCCTCGTGTTATAAATCAATGTTTTCAGGGATATATGTGTCAAAGGTTTGGTGGAGCGGAATTTACCTGGGTATGTTTATTGACCTCTTAGCCAATGCTCTCCAGTTTCATGCCCACTTGAAATTGCGCTTGAATCGGCCAGCAGACATATGGCTAGGATTAGAAAGAAACATACATTCTTCTTGTTTGTTTATGTTAGTTGGTGAAAAAGTTCGGGGGGGGGGAGTTTTCTATGTTCAAACGGAGTCTCTTAGTTGCTCGGCCTGTCATATTTTCAGATCTTGACTTATCAGTTCAGTAGCTGTTCTACATTCTTTTTTAAATGATCTTGGTGTCATCCAGTCTGGTAAAGCAAGTAATTAATAGCTTTAAGTTCTTAGCCATATTATCATATGCCTAGTTTAGTCTCTGTTTGAGCGGTCCATAGGATTATTTTCTTCATTTTAAGTGTTTTAAACGGTTTAAACGGTAACTAGATCACCTTTGATGGTAATCTTACAAGTTGTGTTTAGTATAAGTGTGAATGACACACATATGTAAGGTTTAGGTGCAAATGTCTAGTTATAAATATATTTGCTCAAGGGGCATCGAAACTTGATAATTTTCTGGAGAAACATGAAAAACTTAACCTATGTATTAATATATGATGGTTGTGTTCCGTTTAACTATCCCTTCTGTTATTTCATAACTATATTGGCAATTCTGTGGTCAGTGATCAACTGATTGAAATGATTGAGTTTACTTCTGTGACAGCTATGCTATTGGTGGTCTTTCAGGCGGTGAAGATAAAGATTCATTTTGGCGTGTTGTTGCTCAGTGCACTGCTGCGCTGCCTGAAGATAAACCACGATATGTTATGGTATAAAACTGTTGTATATGCTCTCTCAGCTCTGACTCTTGCTTTCATGTTTGGTAGAAATTGTTGTTTCTCCTCTCTAGCATGTAGAAATTATGTTTTACTGTTTATTTTCTCAGGGAGTTGGCTATCCACTGGATATTGTTGTTTGCAGTGCTTTAGGTGCTGACATGTATGATTGTGTCTATCCTACCCGTACTGCGCGCTTTGGAACTGCTCTTGTACCTGAGGTAGTTGCTACTTCTTGAACTCATTCAGTTTTGCACCAACAGAGATATAAAGTCACATCTAGGATTATATGCATGTTTGCTCAATGAGATTTATAACTATGTAAGTTTTTGGTGACTCGTCTACATACCACTTAAAGGAGTTACATATTTTTATATAGTGATGCTAAGTCACTCACTCAATAGGACCTCCCAGTTTTTTTCTCTCGTTATTTCAAATTCTTCATTTTGAGGGTGAGCAAAACAGATGAGAAACTGGCATTAATTGAGAAGGGTATTTCGAATACTACAGAATTATTACTTGCTTTAAAGAATCTGAAATTGTCTGTGTTACAATTCTTTGTATGGAGGGTGGCCTGGGGCAATGGGGAGGTTGCCCAAATGTGACTTGGTGATCACGGGTTCAAGTAGCGTAAACACCCTGTCCGCTTTAGCGGGTAAGGCTACGTACATCAAACCCTTTGCCGGTCCAGATCTGCAGTAATGGGAGCCTCGTGCACAGGGTAGCCCTTTTACCATTCTTTGTATGTGCTTCACCATCAAAAGAACTTTTTTTTTTTTGATCCGCACCATCAAAGGAACGTCATATCTTTCTTTTACAGCAACATATTGCTATCTCAAGTACTCAAGTTTAGATCTATCCATCTTCATGTTTGGGTTTGAGAATTTTATGCGAAGAACGTATTTGAAGCTTACAGTAAGTTATTTGGGGGGTAAATCTTACCCCAGAGAAATTCACAAGGAATGGGTGGAGAAATACTTGGGAATACTGCTGTGAGAGGAGAAAAGTGAAGATGAGGACTTCTCCATGGTTAATTTTCTGAGTACCAATTCAAAATGCACAAAAAAGCTCCTGAATAGTGTTCATGTTACGTTTAAATGGCAATATATTGTATTAACAATGAAATGGGTGTGTGCGAGCGCATTAGTGCACATCCCCAGTACTCTAATACCCAGTTCTTCATGCAGGGAATTCTAAAGCTGACACACAGAGCAATGGCTGATGATACTCGCTCCATTGATCCTACCTGCGCGTGCATGGTAAGCCAATATTTGGAAGGCATTAATGCTTCAGAATTGATATTGTTACTCTGTAATCCGTTTTATTAATTTTTCACAGGTCTGCAAAACATATACGAGGGCTTACATTCATTGCCTTGTTACGAAAGATGCTATGGGATCTCAGCTTCTGTCGTATCACAACTTGTATTACATGCTGAAGGTATTGAGCTTTATATGGAATAGAATTTTGAGTGATTGTTCATATTATTATCTAAATGCAAAATTACTTTGAAATTGCAGCTTAGCAGAGATCTACACTCGTCAATTATTAAAGGACATTTGCCTGAGTATGTCTGCCTTTTTCTTTGCTTAGATTTTGTCTGTTTTATTTCAGTGGTATTTTAGGTTACAGTTGACAACTTTATGCTGATGAAAGTCTCTCAGAAATCGATTTCCAGAGTTATGTTTATTTTGACATTCTAACACACCATTTTTCCTCCTACAGGTTTGTATGTGGCTTCCTGCAGAAAATGGTACGCCAAGTATCCCACATTTTCATCTGTTCATGTGTTAGTTTAGTGTAGAACACTAACAATGGTTTTACTGGCACTTTGGCCCGTTTGTTTGACCAAACTAATTGATACGTTATATCTATAATCACATAGGATAATACGACTTCCCATGGTTTTGTACATCCCATATTTTGGTGGAATTTCTTGTCAGACGGGTGATCCCCTCAAATTATTGCCCAATCAGATGCTTTAATCTTAGACAACACACGGGGCAGTAAAAGTTTTTCGATACTGCAGTCGTATGAATCATTCTATTGTGTGCAGAGGCATCTGAACTTCTTGTCATATTCACGACGACTAATTAAAATATTCCGGTTTCAATATTATTTTGCAGTTCCCTAAAGGCGACGTCCCTGAGTGGGTCTGCAATGCCATGGAGGTTGCCGGAATTGATATCTCATCCTGCTGTGCTCCATTCTTATCATCGCAAGATTAGATAGTTCACGGAACTTAAATCAGGAGTTTTAGTGCATTCACTTGAAATGGAATTTTGACAAAGAAGTAGGTTGATTTATTGCAGCATAAATTTTGTAGTTACATATGCTGCTACGCGGGGCTGTCTCCCAAATTTGGGGGATACTTCGTTCCAATCGATTTGTAAAATTTGGTTGCCAATCGGAAGATTCTCCTTGGTGATTTTTTTCCTCGTTGCCACCAAATCATTTCAGTGGTATACTGATGTATCAAGCGAATTCAGAATCGAATGTTTTTATCAGAGACTTCTCTGCAGCGATGGTCGTCCAAAATTGATGCCGGCATTTTTTTAATTGATAGAGATGATACATTTGTAAATGTTACTTAAATTACAAGATTCAATGAGCTATCAACACTGGTCATATGACTGTACAAGGCATACAGTGAAGATAGTTAGGAACAAGTTGAACAATGACTCGGACAATAGCTAAAAAAGTTCGAAAATGACTCGTTATATATACTAATGGGGAGAGCTTTTATTTTGCGTGGGCCATCTTCACTTGAAGGTCAATTGAGAGAGAGTTTGCAGATTGCTAGTTCCAAGGGTTAGTTCGGTTGGCATGTTTATTCTTTACACAATTAATCAGGATTCAATTTTTGCGGTGAGTCTACAAGAAAGTAATTGTCGTGAATTCTCCAATCTTGGCATGGAGGGGTTCTGTCTAAGATCGGACCGGGAAGAAAGTTAATTGAAGAACGCGTAAAATGGTCCGGATGTCTTTGATTGTCGAACCAAAAGGAAAAAATAATTTTCATAATTATGCAACGATTGCCCACATCTCGTTCGGCTAAATAAGTCAATTGACATATTTTTTTGTTCTTATTCAATTTTTTTTTCATATTTGTTAGTTTTTTGTTAATATTTTTGGAGATTATTGCAACGTCATAACAAGAGGAATCTAAAAGGTAAAAAAATACGATCGAAACCTAATTTTTTTGAATAAAGACAAAAATAAGTCAATAAGTCAATTTTTTCGTCTTTATTCAAAAAAATGATCATAATTTTTTACTTTTTAGATTTCTCTTGTCATAACGATGCAATAATCTCTAAAAAAATTGACGAGAAACTAACAAATATGAAACAAATTTAAATAAGAAGAAAAAAAAATAAGTTAATTGACTTATTTAGCCGAACGAAAACCGACGTATCTTTATTTACATGGGCCTACGTGTGTGGTTTATGCTTGGGACCCTTTATAGTTGTTGTTTGTACTTTCAAGGAACTGTACATCAATATGAAAGCTCAGATCTTTAGGTATAGGTAGGGTATTTTTTGGCCAAACTAAGAACTTTCTTGATTAAAAGGAAAAAGCTGAGACCTTTGTATAGGTAGTAGGTCTTTTTTGTTTTTTATGCTTTGCCATGCGACGAGTTTTGTCATGACTCATGAAGCATACTCATAAGTGATAAGTCCATAAATGTACCCATTTAAGCTTCATAAATTGTAATCCCTCCGTCCCTTTTTTGTGTGTTCTGTATTTTATTTTAGGGTGTTCCTTAATAAGCGTCCATTTTGTAAAGTTAGGGGGGTAAAAGTTGGTGCATTGTCTATTTTGTCCCTAAAAGTAGATTTTATTTTGAAAAGTTAGTGAGTAAAAGTGTAATGATAATGGGTAAGTAGAGAAAGTAGAGGAAAAAGTTGATGTGAAAGGTGTAATGATTATGTCTTTTTAATAAGTTGGAATTACGAAGCAGGACACTTAAAAAGAGACGGATGGAGTATTTATTTAGGTTTTGTTTCGCTAAAGTTCTTATTTATTAAGTACTTATTTTTTTACTTTACTAGACAGATCATTCTTTCACAGTACATTACATTTTATTCAAAAAAATAAGTGCATTTATCAAATTGACAGGGCCTTAGTCCATTTATCTTACCATCTTTTGGGGTGTTGTCATATCTTGACAATAATACAGGCCCATAGGTTGTCCCAATGGTGGTCAAGTCCGTTTGGAAGATTGTCGCTTATTTTATTTTTTTGGAAAATGACGATTCAGGATGTGTTTTGATAATTAATATCTACCAATGACAAATTAAGAACATTTGTTAATATTGAAAATGTTCTTGGCGGATATTAATTATCAAAACACTTCCTTGGCCTTCATTTTCCCTTTTTTTGTTTAATTTATAAAAGTTATATATTTTTTACACGTTTTTGAAGGGAAATAGCTATGAAAGGGCAACCCTAATTTGTTTCGGAGGTTCTATACATTTTGAAGGGTTGGAGAAGAGGCAAGAGGGATATCCAAGATTTTCCTGGCTTCTCTAGTTGTAATTGAAGATTCAATTCTCCATGAGCGGCCAAACCATTCTCAAGGGTGTGGATGAAGCTATCATCTGAGTAACCAGCTTTTGCATTGGATTTTAGGTTTTTGTTTAAATATTAATGGGCAAATTTTCGTAGTCGTCCATCTAGTTTTACGGTTGTCTTAATTTCGTCCCTCTAATTTCAATTATCTCAATTTCTCCATGTAATTTGTTTTACGTTCTAAATTGGTAAAAACACCGTTAATGAAACTAATAAAAAAATATGATTAAAAAATTAAGTGCTCCAATTTTCAATTTGGTTGAATCGGTGCGAAGATCTTATTTTTTTGATCATTTTATCTTAAATGGTCGTAATGAATTTTTGGCTCTAAGGTCTTTCAACGAGCACTCGAAGACTCCGTATTTAGTTTTAAGGCTCTCTTAGGGTGTTCATTGAAAGGCCTTAGAACCAAAAATCTATTATGACCATTTAAAATAAAATGATCAGAATAATAAGATCTTCTCATCAATTCAAACAAATTAAAAATGGCCGACGGTACCGTAGGAAAAATACACCGACGGCCACCGGACGGCCGATCCGAGCCGTCCAAAAATTTTAAAAAACAAAACAGAGTGGTCCCGCGCGAGAATCAATGGCATCCGAGGTGTGTAGGGTACTTGATCCGAGCACCCTTTTTTCGTGTATATTCACGTATATACATATATACACAAAAAAGGGGTGTTCGGATCAAGTATCCTACACACCTCGGATGCCATTGATTCTCGCGAAAACCCACTCGGTTTTATTTTTTAAAATTTTTGGATGGCTCGGATCGACCGTCCAGTGGCTGGAGACGGCCGTCCGGTGGCCATCGGTGCATTTTCCCTACGGGTACCGTCGGTACCAATAGGATTTTCGATTAAAAATTGGTATCATATCGGATGCTCGTGCATACCATGAATCTGAAAACAAAGGCTTTCCCCTCCTTTTGCCTAGGATCTACCAATTCTCTCTTCCAAGCAGGCATTAAACGACCAATAAGTCTAGGTACACTATATTTAACCATTACATCATCCACTACATGTTTTGTAGGGCTTACCATGTGTCCCAAAAAAATACAAAAAAAATATTCATAAATTTTAAAATAATATATTATGGGGCCCTGTAAAAAATCAACTCCAACAAATATTGGTAAATATTATTTCTTGATTTGTAGGGGCGAAACGGTATAGTTAAATAGTTTCGTCCCTACAAATCAAGAAATAATACTTAGCGATATTCTTTGGAACTGATTTTTTACAGGGCCCCATAAAATATTATTCTAAAATTTATGGACATTTTTCTTTATTTTTTTGGGAGCCGGGGTGAGCCGTATAAAAAATATAGTGAATGGTGTAGTGGACGAATGGTAGTGTATGTAGCATCTCTCATTATTGGCCTAGCTACCTTCACAACTGGTGGTCCAAGTGACAACAACGCATGATCATTTTCTAACTATATTTTTTAATATATAAACTGCGTAAAAAAAAAGTGTTTCAATTTTTAATCCGTTTAAACCGGTGCGAATATATTATTTTTCTGATCATTTTATCTTAAATGGTCATAATAGATTTTTGGCTTTAAGACCTTTCAATGAGTACCCTAAGAGAGCCTTGGAACTAAATAAGGAGTTTTCGGGTGCTCGTTGAAATGCCTTAGAGCCAAAAATTCATTACGACCATATAGGATAAAATGATCAAAAAAATAAGATTTTCGCACCGGTTCAACCTGATTGAAAATTTGAGGACTTAATTTTTTTATCATATTTTTCCGTTAGTTTCATTAACGATGTTAATGATTTTACCAATTTAAAACGTAAAACAAACTATAAGGACGAAATTGAAACAATTGAAACTAAAGAGACGAAATTGAGACAACCGTAAAACTAGTGAGACCTACTACTAAAATTTGCCCAATATTAATTGTATGGCAATGATTTTTATTGTTTTGGGATTAGGTAGATTGAGATAGATTATTCCAAGAAAGATGAGTCGTGTTGTTAGATGCTTTGTGCATAGATGTGGATCGCGCTATGCAATGGGGCAATTCGTGCTAAGAAAAGATAGTATTCGTCGATCGACAAGTCATTGCTTCACAATCAATATTGGTAGGAATTGCAAGCCTTAACAATGATCGTAATCGCTTTGATTGTTAACCGAGTCTGGACATAACTTTGTTAAGCGGTGATAGTGAAATCAAAACCCAAGAAATTCTTTCCCATGGTTCCTCCTCACCTTTTTTATAACTCTGTCTAAGCTAATTTAATCATAGCAAGTAAAAATATTCTTTCTCGAACTAATTTAAGAACCAATTGAATTTGTCATAACTTCGTCTTTCTATCGACATTTCGACTTAGCTACTGGTCTTTAAATTAAATCCAATCTATAACTATATGTTGATACGGAAACAATACGATCGCATGCATGGGACATAAGAAGAAAGAGCATCTCGTTTGCAAAAATTATTTCTTTATCCATTGGGGGTGCAGAGTGTGGGAAAATTATGTTGGGAAAAATGAAAGACAAACAGCGAATTTCCATAGAACAGTTTCATTGATATTATTTCTGTTGAACAATTCTCTTAAAACAGATTCAACGTCTCATGATCAAGGGTGTTGGAGGTTGACCGACATTTGTCTTCCAGAACACAACGGCTAGAATCACAATCCACGGAACACCACTGTTTATTGCCTTGGCGAACTAAACCTCATCTGCCTCTCCCTCACAAGAACAATATCAGAATTACGGCTTTGTGAAACCTGGGGAAAAAAAACCGTGTGTAACACTGAATGGGGAATGTTCTCATATAAGCAGGTGAGACCCTTGAGCTGCTGTAGAATCAATAGGAGAAGAAACTGAAGAATCGAATTGCTGCCATAACCTCACATCAGGGTCGGTCTTAACTAGCCAAAATTGTTTGACCTTGTAGCTGTAGCGTCCATGTACAATGAACGAAGGAGGGATCCTTCGGCTACCTTAGAAGACCCTCCAAAACTGTCCTAAATTCATTCACCTCTGAAAAATTTCGGGCAAATTATTCAGCTCTTTGAGCAATGTCATGTCCTAATCAAATTATACGCATTGTCATTAGTAAAATTAAAACAGTAGGACTAACGACCTCTGTGTTAGAATTTGACGGAGACAAATAAGATCTGGTGCATTGGACCCAAGATCCTCTTGTCGAAAAATGATGTGTGTCCCTGTGCCGAGTGCATTTTCGGCCGTTGGATCACACAAAAATTCTAAAACATAAAAAAAAAAACCTCATACAATCCAACAGCCCAAATGCAATCGGCACAGAGGTACACCATTTTTCGGCACAAATGATCTTAGGCCGGTGCGTTGCGAATAGGACTAACGACCTCTGTTAGTATTTGACGGAGCTAGACAAATCAGATCTGGTGCATTGGGCCCCATATCCTCTCATTGAAAAATGGTGTGTGTCCTTGTGCCGAGTGTATTTTCGATCATTGGATCACACAAAAATTTTAAAACATAAAAAACCCTTGCTCAATCTAACTGTCCAAATGCACACTCGGCACAGGGGCATATCATTTTCGGCACAGATGATCTTGGGCAGGTGCGGTGCGAATAGTGTGAGATAACCCCACGTACGTCCATGTGGGTTGGTATGACTGATGAAGATTGTGCAAGAATAAATTAACCAATAAACAACTAGAGCGGTGGAAACAACGAGACTGGTCATGGCACGTGGTAGGATTAAGCTGTCATTACCTGCCTCTGGATTGACTAATTAATAAACAGTGATAATGCCACCGTTTAATAATCATTCTGCCAACTCCTTTCTCTTAGGTTCTTACTCTGTCACATTTGCGTGTACTTTGAGGTTACGCTTTATAAGCATGGTATTAGTACTAAACTCAGCAAGCTTTTAGCACGTGATTGAATCGTTCATACGCTTACGCAGGGTGAGGTGGACCTAAGAGTTGTTTACAAATAGTGATGTATCTTTTTTTTGTCTGTTGAAATACTGATTCCGAACAAATACGAATATGATGCTCGAAATTCGAATGTAGAGACAACAACTTCTCTCCGATCTACGAAATGGATTAGACAGTGCGATCTGACCAAGTTTAGCTCACCAAGGATTTCGTTGATTTTATTCGAGCCATTTGGTTTGTAAATTCTGATTGACAGATTATTTGTTCATGGAAATATGGTTTTTTTTTTTTCAACATGGTAATAGTTTCATTAATAGAAAACAAAAGTATAGTGATAATCATCTAGAAGTAGCATCCGTCGTTAATCAAAGAACTAGAAGGTAGCAGGTACAAATATCGAGATCCCTACTACCTCTCATAGCTATAGATGAGCCACCCCACTGGCACTCATTACGCAAAAAATAAAACTCACAAAAGAAAGAATATTTACATTAGTTTGATCAAAAATAGCAGTGACGATATGAAATTATTACATTTTCAAAAGAAATATTTGATGGTTTATTTTCATAAGAGAACTATGTACTTTTTTCCATAACTCTTTAAATTATTTTTTCCAGGAATAAATTGTTCAAAATTTTCCAAATTTTGTGAATGAAAATTGGGGCTTTCGAAGGGTCTCCCAAAACAACCGAAAGGCCTCCCATTGATTCATTGTATCTGGACGAAACTCTTGTAAACCATTAGTTTTCAGCTGGTTAATACCCCATAATGTATGATTTATGGCAGAATTGAAGATCCTATTTATTTCAGTAGTTTTCCCCTATTCATTGCTGTGTATTGAAGGCCCTGAATTCAATTTTTGGGTGTTAAAGGGCTACCTGATGTGTATATATTGGAGTATCTCGTTCTCCATTTGGTACTAGTTCACGAAATATACAAAAGTCCATTCTGATATTGTTCTTGTATAAGAGAGAGACAGACGTTCGTTTAGTTTTGCCAAGGGGGCTTTATGGTGGTGCTCTGATAGCCGTGGTCTAACTGTTTTATCTCGGAAGACAGATACCAGTCAACCTCCAATATCCAACGGTGAGACGGTAAATCTATTTTAAGGAGATTGATTTAGGGCTCAGTTCAGTTTATGTATAACTGTTCTTTTCACGTTCAGTTCATTTAATCTGTATTTATATTCGATTATCTATTGTAATGGAATCTGTACTCTAGAATTCGTCGATCATATTGTATTTTTCCCAACATAAACTTCAATAAAATCTATAATTATAATGCAGGATTTACATAATTAAGTTAAATAAGCTAATTCATCTAACACACTGGGGATAGGCTCCCCAAACAGAACGTCCGCTATAGAATTGTTGGTTACTTGTGAAAAATACTAGAAAATACAAAAAGTTTGTTCGTTTGACGGGGTTATCAGTGGAGGAATAATTCATATTGTTGGTTACTTGAGAAAAATACTACTCCAGAAAATACAAAAAAGTTTGTTTGTTTGACGGGATTATCAGTGGAGGAATAATTCATATATATAACCTATTCTCATTGGATTGATCATAGTACCAAGGATGGGACCAGGGGGGTTTAGTGGCGGCGACTGCTAGGACAAGAATTTTAAAAAATGCAATTATTATATGTATAAAAAAAAAATTGTGCCCAACTTATATAGTATCGCCACCACTAAAAATTTTTAGTATACATTTAACCACTGCTAGGGTAAAATCCTGATTCCGCCCTTGCATAGTACGTGATCGAATTAAAACTACTCCTACTAATTTTTTCATGGTATTATAAATATTCTCGCATGTTGCAAGATTACATATCTGATGAATGTTTAATAGACAATTTTTTTTGGGGGTTAATGTCACTCTCCCTTGTGTCTTTATTAGATGATTTATTATGTGAGTGAAAGGGAGTGTCATTAACAAAAAATGGAGTGACAAAATCAATTTCCTATTTTTTATTCAAACATCAAATATACAATCACCTAATTTGATGTCCAATCTGATGTTTTTATTCTGTCTAACAAACGGGCTCAAGAGTTATTAACCTCAACAAGATTATACCACTGCTGCGTCTCAGCAATTAATGGTCTGGATTTCAAACTCTTTTTTGGAAGAGTTCTTTAAAATTTAGACCATTCAAAATATACTTTTGGACGATGAGATTAAGAGCGTGAGAAGAATAATGAATGTTGAGAGGTGAGCATAGCATTTTGATAAAACCAGGCCAATTTCCCGGAAAATACAGAATGTAGTGTCAATCCCGTCCTCCACTCCCGTTTAATTTCCGATGAATTACTAATTTACTTCCTGTTTGTATTTTCCACGTTCGCCACCCACGGAAAAAGTTACGTGCTTTTCCCGCACACAACATCCCAGCCACCGACTCAATCCCCAAGTAGGCCCCCCACCTACATCCCAACCGTCCATCTAGTCTCCCAACCGACTTTTCAACCGTCAAAAAAAAATTCAACACCCCTGAAACTCACTACGAAGCTCCCGTGAACCCTCACAGAAATGCACCCCGCCCACCTATATATGTACACACGCCCCCACAACCGCACACCGGAAAAATCAGAAGAAAAAAATTAGTAATGGAAAACAGGAGAAAGAACACTAGCAACAGCCAAACACGGTGCAAGAAGCACCCCAAGCACCAGCAGTCACCTGGGGTGTGCTCGATATGCCTGGGAGAGAGACTCTCTCAGATTTCAACTTCTTCTTCTTCTTCTTCTTCACGCAGGGCCGTGGAGCCTTACTGCTCATCTTCTTCTTCTTTGTCTTCTCTATCTTCTTCCTCTCATTGCTCTTCGTCGGAGTTGTCTCCGGTCCACCGCCGGGTTCGGTCAGGTGCAGGGGTGAAATGGTCAAAGAATAATTATATGGTCATGTTTGGGAAGAGCCGGTCCATGGCTTTTGTGGGAGAGAGAATTAAGAACAAGAGTAGTAGTACTGGGTTTTGGTCCAAGTTGCTTCGTCCGAGAAGTCACAAGAAGAATCATGTGGAAGGGGGGTTTGTGGATGGTTTTGGGCATTCCAGGACTATGAGAGAGAGGATGTTTGCTACAAGTACAAGGGTATATTGATACGGATCGGAGATTTTTCCTTTTCTTCTTTGTTTTTGTGCATGTACACTACAAGAGAATGATGTATCATCCCTAGCTAGTTAGGTTTTTACAACAGACAGATCAAGGTTTGATTTGAAGCAATATTGAGAAAGACGTATATATATGTATACTACCATGTTAAATTTTTGGTAATGAATATATATATGTGAATGAATTGTGAAAAGCTATTCCATATTTAGGGTAGATTAATTCTTCATGCGGCAGAGATCGAACATATATAGATGAATGTCTGATGCTGCATGTGATTGACCTCTTGTATTATTTAGTGAGTCCAAAATCATCGAACAACTTTAGAACATCTGCGTTCAGATTTGTGCAACTCAGACTTTATGTTAATAGTATGATTTTTTTTCTGTGATCTAATATCTCGAATGTATGATAAAGGGAATGCCAAATTAATGCTTAGTCCAAAATTAAATATAGAGCGGAGCCAGAATTTATATATATATCGGGGCGGTTTCATGGACAACCAATTAAACACTTAAAAAACCATCCCAAATCTCAATCTCATAGTTCCCGATCAAATTTTTATGATCCGAACTGTTCAATATGTGCAATTAATTTAATTTTTATTTCTGGATTAGGTCTTTAACCATTTTGATTTGTAACTCGATCTGTAGAATTTTATTTAATATTGTACTGTGCACGCCTCTGGTATATTAGAACATTTCTAGTTGCCATGGTCTTCAATTAGCTTGATTTTTAGTAGTAGATTTCACAGCGGCGTCTTTTTTACATTTTGGAGCCATATTTTGCTACTTTGACCCCAAAACAAAATTCTACTGTCCTAACTTGTTCTAAATGTTAGTTACGATCCAATCCCGAAAGCATTTTCTACTTCTCGCCGGTTCATTAGAACAACAAATGAGGCTATCATGCATCGTTTCAAATACACGAGAAGTCTGGATTTATTTTAAAACAAAATCGTAAAAATTTTTATCTTGTTTTTCTATTAACCTCTTAACGATCATTCATTTCGATCGCAAAATCAGAAAAATAAACCCCTATAGTTCTTGATTTTGACCCTACTAATTAAATTTTTTTTGTTTTTGTTTTTTTCTTTCCTGGCTCCGGCACTGCCTACCTGCCTGTCAGCATGTGAAAGCATGGTCCCTCCGGGAAAGTTCATGTGATGCCGGGATAAGTTTGAATGGTAAGTTGATTTTGCATTTAATTCTGGTTGTTTGGAAATCGATATCATGATCATGTGCTTTTGCTATGGAAAGACTCAAAATTCCAGGGAAGAAATCCTCATCGCCAGCTGGCCATATCTTCCTTTTGCCCAAATGCTACTCCACGCAGTTTCCCATGGGATTTCAAAGTTCAAACCGGCCACTGCATGAGAAAAAGAGAAAAGGAAAAAGGGAGACGTAACAAAGTTGATGAATGTGAGTAAGTTTCACACCACTGGCACTGATCTACACGTAGGAATTCTTATCCCCGCAGCCAAAAGGGAGCTAGGGCGTTATCTATTTGGTTTTTTCATATCTTTCATTGCTGATTTATGCGTTATAGTTGGGGTTCTATAATCATGCTAGGTTGCATGAGTTGACGCTCCACGCAACGTTCTCTATCTGGAGTGTTCGTCATGACTTGGTTGGTTATTGGTTGGCTTAAGTGGAAAAGCTCGTCGCTAGCTCGTGGAACCACTGTTGCAAATTATTTATCTAGGCTTTGCGTGCGCATCTCCGATGTCGTTGTGCCTTATTAGCTTGTTATTGTTGGGTTATCGTTCTTGTTGTAGTAGTTGCACAAAATGGTTTGTAACCTTATTGTTATTATTGAATTTCTTACTCTTACATTGTTAATTTTCTATGTTTTTCATGCTTTTCATGTTTCAAATAGGGCGAAGTCCACTTACACCCCTTATGATTTAGGCCATGCATGGATACACCCCCTCGGGTTTAATTTCGTGCATCCGCAACCCATGTAATTTGTGAAACCGTGCAGACGCAACCAATTCCGTCCATTTTGACGGAGGCGTATCTCGCCCGCCTCTTGAGTCAAACCAAAACTTAATCCAAGTTGTTCATAATGTATTAATCAAAGAATAGAGTATTTTTGTAAAAAAATCACGTCCATCAGACATCTATAACTTAGTGATGACGAAAATATAATTTAAAATTGTACTCCATAATGAATTCTATTCAACCATGAGATTTCCGTTTTCCGATCGGCTTGAATATTTGTATGGATGTATAGTACTCGTCAAACTCTACAATATCAACTGTTAGGATCCAATTTTTGGTACATGGGATGAATTGGTTAAATTCAAGAAAGAAGAAGAATCAAGGAAGAACTGAAGATGAGAACATATTGGACTTTTCATCGTTTTTGTTAGTAGATTTTGCATTTTTTCCGTTAATTTGGTGCGTCTGCACGTTTTTACAAATCACAAGGAGTGCAAGATGTACAAAATTAAATCTAAGGGGGTATATCCATACATAGCCTAAACTGCAGGGATATAAGTGGACTTTGCCCTTTCAAATAACGTTTACTTGTTAATTGGAGTACGTGGACCGACCTCTAGGCCCAGTCTATAAAATAAAATTAACGTCTCAACTGGGGAAGAGACCGTAGACTTGTTCCTGTTTTTTCAAAATTGTGTGTTTCGTGGAATACTTTGATTTTGCTTATGAAATCTTGTAGACCTAGTCTTTCACGCCGACCAACAAACAAAGGGAAAAAACAAAACGAAAAAAAAAGGATTCGGATTGTTATCGAAGACTAATAAAAGAGACAAGTTAGACCGTTCGGTTTAGACCTTTAATATGTTATATCAATCTTTTTTGGGTATACTTTGACGATCGGAACTATTCTCTTTTCAAAGATTATTGAGAACATCAATTTTATATATTACCAAAATTTCTACGTCGGATATTAGTAAATATATGACCAAAATACATTTATCTCTAATCCAATGTGTTAATCAACCATTTGGCATAATTTTTTGTACAAGTGATTCTGGCGGAGATTGGCTCAGTAGGGGCACCGACCCGGGCGGCCCCCACAAATGTTTTTTGCGTGTATTTTGGCTTATAAATGTCCTTCACACATTATTTTTTGGGATATGATTTTGGCACTACAGTTTTAGTCAGTAGCGCTCCACTTTTTTGTTTTGCAATCTCATATGATCAAAACACAAAATGGAGTATCAGTGGTTAAAATTAAACTAGAGTACCAAAATCAATTTCCTCTTTTTTTTTTATCACTTAATACCTATTGTATCTCATTCTTTTGGTGCATCTTCATTTTAACATTAGAGCATATGTAACATTAGCTAAATCAGAGGTCAAATATTAAAAATATCCACCGCCCACTTTTGCGAAGTTCTCTAATGCATAGGAGTATAACTAAAGGTTGTCCAATATTCAAAAAAAGACCAAGTCATGAGTGTGACAATAGTTTTATCTTTCTATGATAGAGTCCACAAATACAAGTTGAATGTGACCTTTTCAAGGGTAAAATTGGAATACATGAAATTTTTTTTTTTCAACTGCTAATTTTTGATATTTCAGCGAGCGTGTTGAATTTTTTTCTTATGCTTAATCTATCTATTAGGATAACATCAAACAACAAACAAACCATAAAATCTTGTGGTGGAACCATTATAAGTTGTATTAGTAACTCTAGTTTATAAGTATTTTAGTTTCAGCATCATTTTTAGTTCAAAAGTTGTTTGAGTACCCCACAATTGGTGGTTATGAATTTTTTTTCATCGAAATGTGTTTAAAAATTGCCGATGCTAATTCCATACCACGCCACTGGCAATATTCCTGACAAGCTCTGGAAAGTAAAGGCTTTCGATCGTCCAAGTAAACCTAAAAAAAACAACCCACAATAGTCCCAAACTGGACGGTCTAATCCTAGGAGACTAAAAACAAAGAGTGAAAATGTATACAGCAAATATCAATCAGATAGGTGTAATTATGCACTGCTCTTGGAGCACCACCATGTTGTACTCCTGGTCCCTTTCTTCACCACACATTGTGGTGTGATTCTTGTACTTCCCTTTGGCTCCCATCACAAATGTGTGATAGAGAAAGAGTCTGGAGTAGCGGTACTCCAGAGGCATTGAATGATTTTTTCACGAAATTGACAACTGAGTTATAGGATAAGTTTAGTGGGCTTACACAAGCTGAAGGTTCGCGGGCTTAATGGAAGCGACTTGGCCCAGCGAGAAAAATTCTTCTAGGATGATTTATCAAAATTAAATCTGGTCATTTGAATTTTTATGGTGCAATTTTAATAAATTGATAAAGAATTAATGTTGGAGATAGCTATGTACCATCTAATGACACGTGGAATCATGTCAGTATGTATTGTTCATAATTTCTGTCTTCTTTGAGTTGTTGTCTACTATCTTTGCCCTTGGTTGTCTCCATTTTTACAAGGGGTGGCAAACGGATGGGTTTAGGTCAAATTGGGTAAATTATTAGTGGGTTGGATCTTTAATGGGTCATTGACCCATTTAAACCCATTAACTTTGAGTCTAATTATCCATACCCAACCTGACTGGTTTATTTTAAAGCAAACCCGACCCGCTCATTAACCCAATTACATTTATACTAAAAATTATGATCGAAAAATTAGAAAAGTAAAAAAAAAATTATGGTTGAAACTCATAAATTTTTTCAAAAAGACGAGAATAAGTAATTTTTTTTGTCTTATTGATTTTTTTTATCTTTATTCAAAAAATTATAAGTTTCGATCAAATTTTTTTACTTTTTCAATTCCTCTCATCAAAACAAATTAATAAGTCACAAAAATATAACACAAAACAAAAAAATGCAAAAAAAAATTGAATAAAGACAAAAAAATAAGTCAATGTTTTAATCCAAACCCTTTGCGGGACTACCATGAGAGAAATTTATTCACGGCAGACCACAATTTCACGGGTCCATTCGCGCAATTAATGGATGAGATGTCTTTTCAATTTTGACTGGTCAAAATAATTGTTACCGGTCACAATTGATTTTTGATTCGGACCATTCAAAATATTTTTGGACGCGTGTGATTTAGTACAAAACAATTGAATAAAAGAGAGAAAGAAGGCCTTGCTCCAGGGGGTTGGGGAGATGCCCAATTATGACCCAACTAATAATGGGTTAGCTGGGTTTGAACTCATTCTTACCCAACTAATAAATGGGTTGGGTTGGGTCTATTTTCTAATTGATGGGTTTGGATTTGTTAATGGGTCTTGGTTCAATTTGCCACCCCTAATTTTTACCAATTGCTGACTCCTCTTCTTCTCCATGTCTCGATAACCAATCAGAAAGTCTACGGCCACCAAACCAAAAATGCGGTGGCCGGCAACCACACGTAATGAGGGCTCATTCTAGGATCCGTACGGATGATCCGAGCCGTTTAATAATTTAAAAAAAAACCGAGTTGGTATCGCTGAAAATCATCTCAATACAATATGTGTAGGTGGTCGGATCAAGCTTTTCATCTTTGAAAAATCGGAAAACCAATCTTTTCATTTTTTTCGATTTTTCAAAGATGAGAAGCTTGATCCGAACACCTATACATATCAGATCAAGCTAATTTTTACATAACCCACTCGGTCTTTTTTTTTAAATTATTGAATAGATCGGATCATCCGTACATGACCCAAAGTGGGCCCCAAACGACTTGCAATGGGCGGCCACCGCATTTTGCCTTCGGTAACTGTAGTGCTGCTCATAACTATTTGGTGCCCCCTCTCTCTCTCTCTACACCAGGAAGAGCTCTCCTTCCCTTCAGTATATTTGCGTATCCTCAAGCTATGCCTACCACCTCTCCTCCGCCACCAGTTCCTAACACATAGTGTATGTTAGACTTTATCTCATATCGTTTATCTAAGTCACCCAAGTTTAATTAATGCTTCCTTCGTCCCACTTTGTTATGCCTGTTTCATTTTTAGCACCTTATAAAAATTATCTATATCTCATAATTTATAATATTTTTTACGATTCAAAAACTTTGTTTAAAAGAATTAATTGAGATATATCAAAAAAGATCCATATTGAATATATAAAATATTATAAATTAAGAGATATAAACAATATGTTAGACGTCCAAAAAAGAAAACAGACCCAACAAAGTGGGACGGAGGGAGTATATTTTAAAGGTTACTCCACCTCTTGTCAATTGATTTTAAATTGGAATCCTACAAAAAATCCAATGTCTATGGTTTATGAGGTACGGGTGTGGATTAGCTAGCTTGACGGGCAGAGAATTGTGCAAATAGAAATAGAAATAGTAAAACAGACCGTACCCAAATTCATTGGAGTCTAAGCACTACGTGACGGTGGCTCAGGGACATTAAATAAAACGGATTTTATCCAAAGAGCAGCGCTGCAGTCACTGCACCAAAAATACGGTGGCCGATCACTGCACTGATGATCCGAGCCGTTCAATAATTTTTTTTAAAAATCGTGTGGGGATCGCGGAACATCAACTCGATCCGATATGTGTAGGTGCTCGGATCAAGCTTCTCATCTTTGGAAAATTGGAAAAAATGAAAAGATTGGTTTTCTGGTGTACAGAAAGATGAGAAGCTTAATCCGAACACCTACACATATTGGATCAAGTTGATATTCCTCGATGCCCACTCTGTTTTTTTTTTTTTTTTAATTTATTGAACGATTTGGATCATCCGTGCGGTGGCTGTAGACTTTCTGTCACTGAAATTCATTGGAGGCACGGCAACACATAGCAAGGATGGACACAGCCAAAAAAACCCTTTTCTTCGGAACAACAAATTCAAAAGTTCGGATAATGATCATCCGTACTATGTTTGTTTGTTTGGTTTATTATTCTTCCATGCTCACAGAATGTTGATTGAGAGATGAAGAAATTAATTAGTTCGTACCTAATTCAAAAGACGATTTCGTATGTACATCTTAAATCTTACTCCTATATATATGCTTCAATGTTCTTGTGTCTTTTTTGTTGGCGTGGGCGTGTTTCACATTTTTTGAACGTAATATTGAATCTCTATAATGACTACTTATTATATATATTCCCATGGAATATCAAATTCTAAGTAAATAAACTACTGTATGAAAGTAGTGCCACAACACAATTAATAAGCTTAACCGCATATATTTTATCACAATCCTTGCTTGTTAGTATATATGAGAGTTATCAGAAGTTGTTATATATAATATACTAGTATCACTTTGTCAAAATTTTGTTGTTTTAGTTACTCCCTTTTCAACTATGAGATATGATGCCTATCTAGCTTCTCGCCTTCTCGGTCGGTTAGAATGGAAGTCCATCTTTTCTCCTCTTGTAAGCTGTCAATGGTTATATGGATACACTTTCAAGTGTTGATGGAAAAGCTAGCATTGACCTATATAGTATATAAAAAGATTTTAACTAACAATAATGCATTGTATGATGCAAAAATTGAATTAAAGTTTTGGTTTTTGAAGAGCTCGTCATCAAGATATAACACTAACTCTCTCTTCTTATATATTACTCCAACACTTTATGCGCTCTCAATTACAATGTCAAATGTCATCTCTTTATTTTCTAATTAATAGACCAACTGCCTTCTCATTTTTACTGTATCGGGCCAACTGTTATATTCGTGGGCCTTGTTGGCCTTTCACTAGTAATGAAACTCTATTATAGTATTTTTGAAAAGACGTTGTAAGATTAAGCTGTTAAAACTCATAATTGTTATGTAGTGAGATTCTTAATGTTTAGGGTGTTCTATGGCACGGGCCGCGCGACACAAATTGAGATCCACAAAATAAGTCTTTCAAACGAGTTGAATTAGTCAAGACAACGATTGTTCAAGCTTGATTTGAGAACTTAACTAGTATTTTAAATATTCTTAATGATGCTAGAGTACATTTCTTATTTTGCCTTTATTTTAATCAACATTTGGAACACTTTTTTGACTTCATATAAGATGTAAAATCAAGGATATTTTGGAAAAATTGAATTATTTATAATTTGTAATGATGATGTTTTTTAGAGAGTTGCATTTCTCAACATTATGGGGTGGAGGGAGTAAAATAAAGAGATTTAACTTATTCACGATTGTCCCGTGAATCAGGCCCCCACCCCTAACCAATCGAATTGGGGGATGGTGCTGTGCAATGGTGTTCACAGCACCGTGCTGCGCGCCTCCGAGCCATCGGATCGTGCATCCGACGACTCGGATCTCATCTTGGCAATGAATGGCTCAATCGTTGGTTGCCGAGATGAGATCTAAGTTGTCGGATCGTGTCAAATGCACGATCCGACAGCTCAAAAGTGTGCAGTACGATAATCTCCACCTTACTGTACAACACCAACTCAAAGTCCTAACCAGTCAAAGTGCAACAACTTGGGAGAACTAGGAAACAAACTTCAGCCATTAATACTTTGCGTTGAATACAATTCAAAGATGGAAACTTCTTTTTTCAGAACACATTTAGGGCCAATTTGGCTTTAAAAGTGAAAGAGTGACTTTTTTGTTGTCTTTATTTGAAAAAAATTCGTATTTGATAATTTTGCGTCAAATTTTTGTGACTTATTGATTCATCTCGGGGAGAAGAATCGGAAAAATAATTTTTTTTTTAATCAAAACTCATAATTTTTTCAAAAAGACAAGAATAAGTCAAAAAACAAAGTAGACTTATTAACTTAATTTTGTCTTTATTTAAAAAATTATGAGTTTCGATCAAAATTTTTTACTTTTCTAATTTCTCTCATCGAGACAAATCAATAAGTTACAAAAGTTTGATGCAAAATAAACAAATGCGAAAAAAAATTCAAATAAAAACAAAAAAAATAAGTTATTTAATTTTTCAATCCAAACCCATCCTTAACCATAATTGAGCTTTAGAAGTGGGTCTCAATCATTTAACTCAAAACAGGGCTGAGAATTTCCAATCGATGGCAATTTCATGTTCATAGTATTTGACAAATTTCCAATTGATGGCCATTTACAATATTAATTACTGAAAACATTGGATTCGAATTCAAATCTGAAGAGATGTTTCTTTTTATTCTAATTTCATGAAACAGTAACACATGTTATTGTTTGCTTTTTTTATAGGACATTGTTTTCCCTCTTCATCAATGCACTATTGACATTGCATTCGGGATCTTTTCTCTTATTCTTGTCTTCTTTTTTTTTTTTTTGATAGATCATAAGAGGTACAGAAGATCAGGGCAAATCTCTATATAACACTGAATCTAAATTGGGCGGAATACAACCCGTCTGAAAAAGAATTTTCATATGAAGACACCTCGACGCAATCCAGTGAGCCGCAGAGTTGTTCTTTCTATTGGTCCACACAAAACTCTACTGTTTTGCACATGCCCATCTTTTAATATGGGAAATGATATTGGCACTCAAAAAATTGATGCAGACACTTTAAAAAACAAAAGGAAAGTGGTTTTAATGTTACAATGATTTTGGAGTGCCTACATCAATTTTTAGAGTGTCAATCACTTTGTTTGGTTTTCATTTTTGAAAGTTATTTTTGATGTAATGAGTAGTAATGAGTGGAGAAAGATAGAGAGAAAAAGGTATTGAGAAACGTGTAGAAAGGAAATGAGATGAGTTTAGTTGTGAACCAAATAAGGTGAATATCATTTCCCTTTAATATCTTCCACCGTTGTAGCAATCTGCCAACTCACCTGAGCCTCCGGGTCATTGATGCTGTCAATAAGATTTTTGCAATCTGATTCGAAAATTACTTATTTTTGTCTATGTCAGATTATTTTTCTAATGTGGTTGCTTTTGTTTTTACTTTTTCAATTCTCTCATCAAGAAAAATAACAGAAAAAGTTACAAAGATAACCGGAGACCAAAGCAAGTTAAAAAGATTTAGGCCCCATTCCAGAAACCTTCTTAAAAAATAAGCAGCTTATTTCACATTTTCAAATTCAAAAATAATGTAAATGAAAAATAATTTTTAAATATTTTTTTTACACCGTATTAAAGATCTTGATGAGATCTATTAAACAAGATCCATATTGGTAGGAAAATTATTTGCGTAAACACATTATTTTTGAGCTTGAAATTGTCTTCTTAAAAAATAAGTACTTATTTTACGTTCTGGAACGGGGCCTTAGAATATCGATTATTTTGACGTAAGGGCCATTTTGTGCCACAACGGCTTCCAATCCCATCTACCAAATCCCCTCCCATTTGATCGACTACCAAATCATAGATACCGATTCTCGATTTCTATATAATAATAATAATAATAATAATAAGTTGAGAGATATTGGCTCCCATACCTCCAGCCATGGACATGGTGTAGAAAATCCAAAACATTATAAATAAATAAAAATTACAGTTTTTCTTCTCGGAGAAAATCCAAAAAATTGTTGATCTACCCACCAAATTTCATGAGAAATTAGCCCATAAATTTTTGTCCCAAAGAGAGATTCAGGGCGTTGGAGAGAGAGACGGTGCGAGTGAGATAGGTGTGTGAGAGACCGTGTTTTTTAATAACATTTCGCTTGTCCCTATCTTCTTCTCTTTCTCTCTCTAAAAAACTCTCTCAACACAGAAGCCCTAGCCGTCGCAGGGGGAGGTCCTTTGCCTCTCTCTCTGCCTCCTCCCCCTCCCTGTTCGTTTTTCCCCGCCCTCCTCGCCTCGTGGTCTCCCGCCGCTGGCTTTCCGTGCGCACAGTAAGGGGTTTATCCGTTCCTTGGCCCGGCGTGGCTCCCCCATTTGTGGTGGTGGATCACAGTCTGTTGTTCCACACGGCGGCTTCTGTTCTGTCTTGCTCGGAGTCGACGGCAAGGTAATAAGGTGTGCGGTTGGGCTGGGTTTTTCCCCCTTTCGGTCTTCTTTTCCGTTTACCGGCTGTTTTAGTCCGGGTGGTCTCCGATCTGGGTCCCCCCAGATTCGGCATGTGCTGGTCTGGGTTTCCCCCAGGTCCGGCGGTTTGGGTGGTGGGCGAAGTAATTTTAGGTAGGTTTTGAGGTTTTCGGTTGGCGGCTGGTTCAGTGGTGATGCGGCGTTTTCCGACAACGGCAGCTGGGTTGCGGGTGTTGGGGGTCTTCGTAACAGCACTGGTTTGGTCATTCTAGGCCGTCAACAACAGATCGGGTGTGATGAAGGGTCGCTTTGTTTCAGTCGGCCAGTCTACCGGTGGCCGGTCTGGTCTATCCATGAGGCTGTTTCTCCCTTTACGCTTATATTCTGTTTGTTGTTTTGGATTACATTTGCTCTTTGCTGTGTAATGGTTGGTGCTGGGATTTCTTTTGAGATCTTTCTGTCTTGTCCCAGACGGGATTCTCATATCGGCACCTAGTGTTGATTTGCTTTTGCAGGGTGTCCTAGGGTCCCGGATTAGGTAGTTTGGTGCACTCTTGTATTTTGCGATGTAGTCTTCGCCTTCGGGTTAGAATGAAATATTGACTGATTCAAAAAAAAAAAAAAAAGAGAGAGAGATGGGTTTATTGAAACAGAGGAGTGTGAGAATTGGGGATGTCGATAGAGATAGGCGAGAGAGATCCAATACAACGGCTCCTTATTCGAAGGGCAAACTAGATGCAATCCGACGGCTCCTATTATTCCAAAGGCGTCAAAGGCCTCAACGGTCTGATACCCAACGGCTAGATTTTGAAAGCCTCTAAATTGGACTAGTTGTTTTAAGTTTTTTCTCACACACCAAAAAAAATATGGATAATTCACACACAAAGACGGGGAAATCATTTTCAAAACAGAAGATGTTAGCAATTTGTAGTTGTCACGACTCAAACCGGAATCATGACCGGTTAGTGAAACGGAATCACCAAAGACCATCTTTATAATTTTTTTGTCCTAAAATAAATAGTTTCTATATTTATAAAAATAAATGCGGAAGCATTATTTGATTAAAACAACCTTAATAAATACAACAGAGTTGTTTAGTGCAGTAAACATAAGTATTAGCTCGTAGGCCTTACATTATAATCTTGTACTTGCCCGTAGGCTTATATTATAACTTGTGGGCACTACTATAGGCCGCACCAAATACAAATTAATTTTATAAGAGTTTTACAAACTTCTACAGCCCATCACAATACCGAAATTGAAAATAGCAACATCAACAGCAGAAAGGACTAGAAAGACTAGTCAATTATCTATCCACGTTCTGAAATGTTGTGTGTTAAAATGTTTCCTAAACACAAGACATTTAAGTGAAAATTACGATATACTAAGATTAAAATGGGTTCCTGGGTCTCTTGATCTCAATTTGGTTTAAAGGGTCAAAAAAATTACACCAAGCACCCTCTACTTACCAACACTCTCTCTCCAAGTTAAATTATAACTCCACGTGCTATAAAAATAAATAGTAACTAATTTAAAAAGCTATTCAATGTGGGTCCTCCAACACTCTCGTCCAATAGGCCACAAACTTGGATCCGCACAACCTAACATACACATATATATATTAAAAAATATCTATTGCTCACAAAATTAGCAACTTATAATTTCATGTAACAACATCAATAAATAAAATAAATTAACTATTCAGGATGCATCGTTCACAATGTCATTTATTTTAAGTAAGTAAATAAAGCAGTTTGACAAATTCTTCATCATATTTGTTTGTTCTATAGACCACAACCTATGAAGACAAAAATAAACTAAGGTAAGCAAACAATGTTAGTTTATCTTGCCTTTTGGGATGAAAACAACTGGTGTTAAGAGACTCCAAAGAAAGGGAAGAAGATAGAAGGGCAAAGTCCATTTTAATCTTCTGTGGTTTGGGCATGTGAGAATATTTCCCCTATAGTTTAAAAGGGTGCATATAACGCTCTACGGTTTGTGGAATGTATAGATATACCTCCTGTTGTCATGTTTTTTTATCCACATTAACAGAATTTTGAAAAAAAAAATATAAGAGAAAAATACGCTTTTGACAAAAAATCTAATCCAAGCAATTCAAAGGAGTAATGTACTAATCATAGAATAGAGCATCTCTGTACAAAATTAACTCAATCAGACATCAATAACTCAGTGATCTAATTCTTGTTAAAATGAATTGTCACGCCCCGATCTTGCACGACCCGACCACGCGAGCTCAAAAAAAAAAAAAAAATCAAACAATATCATGCCTCCGGAACCACCGCCTTACTTGAAAAAGGGTGGATTATACAACGTGAGTCGACACTCAATAGGAAACGTGCTAAAGGCGAAGATAAGAGAACGCAAGCAAGATGCACGATACACAAAATAATTTGTTCTTGCCTACTTTTTGAATACATCAATTCGTGAGTATATGCAATATTGTAAGAAAACTTGCATTTTATTAAGTCTCAAAAGATAACCATTGGATATATCGTATCTTAGAACAAATGAATACATAATAACTTTTACTTCTCAAGTAGCCAACATAAATAATGATAAAAATAATCCGTTCAGATAATAATCCAAATCACCAAATACCAAGTTATAACCAAACCACGTAAGCTCATCTCATCTCATATATCCAAAATTCTTCAAACATAAAACACATCAAATAATAAGTCAATAGGAGAAAATAAGAGCACATAAGGCCAATAGTCCAAATTAACAAGTTGTGTACCAATTCTAGGTGACTGATCAGGTCCCTAATCATCCAAATTTATGGGCTACTAACCCAAAGGCCTATGGAACACCTTATCCCGCGCGGGTTTACGGACTATATACCGACGGATAAACTCATTATCCACATGCTTCCGGCTACACAACAAGTACAAAATGGCCAAGTCAACCTCCAATACGTGGCTCACTCGCCTAAATAACAAGTACCAATTCCGAATCATCCAAAACTACGAGAAAGATTGTACAATCTAGTCATAATCTCGAATCCGATTAGAAATTAGTGAAAACTGTCATCGTCGTAATATGTATATAATGAAGCAAGGGAGCAAATATAAGTTCAATCATTATTAAGTTTGTGTCTAATTACAAGAATTGTTTTTAATTAATTTTTTTTTTGTCATTATATCGTACCCTTCGTAAGCATGTAAAAATTGAACAACATACTACATGATCATATACTCCAGCACACTACACTCTTAGCAAGTACGACATAGTAAAAATCGCATATCTGGTAACAACTATCAAAATCATGAAAAACCTTTATACCCAAGATATATACATGTAGCATGTACACTTAGAGCTCTCTAAAATTTTGGAAAAAAACACAAAATATCACGAATTTAAAGCACATCTTACTATACGTTCCCATATTTAAACATTTAGCAAGAATCCTACCTCAAAAATGAAAACCTCCGAATTTGCTAGGAATTTCAAAGTTGGCCGATCAAGATTTTGTTCGGATAGATGCGTAGCCCTCCGTCCGTAGATCACGTTTTCTTCTTGACTTATTGCGAGATTCTCGAGTCTTGGCCCTCAATTTTTCAGATTGAAGTCTAGGGTTTGAGAGTGAGAGAAAACAGAGAGAGAATACGCAGGAAAAGCAAAAAAGAGAGAGAGAGAGAGGAAGAAATGAGGAATCGGGCTGATCCCATTCTCATACTTTAAGTGTAGTTATTACACTACACCCCCTCAACTTCCTTAGGCACTTCCTCAAGTCCTAAAATTTAATATGTAGATACACTACCACCCCATGAGCTATAAAAATAAATAGTAACTACTCATAAAAGTTACCCACCGCGGGTCCCCCAACACTCTCGTCCTATGTCCCACGAACTCGGGCCCACACGACCAAACATACATCTACATATATAAAATAAAATTCACAGCGCACAAAATTATCTAATTATAATTCCACGTAACCACATCATAAATAAATAAATTAAAATTAGGGATGGATCTCTACATGAATGATAAATTTCAATTTAAAAACTTACTTCCCAATAAATTTTGATTCGACCATGAGGTTCTCATTTTTGATGAACTTGAATTTTGGTATGAATGTAATACTCGTCAAACTCTACTTGGTTGCAAACTATTAAATGTTATTGTAGAAAATCAATGCTTTGTTCTCTTTGCAACTTAAAAAGAATTTTTCAAAAAATTCCTCCTAGATTCTTCATACTCTCAACATTTCTCTCTCTATCTCTCTCTGCTTATTACTCTTACTATTTTTCAAAAAAAAATTCAAATTCCAATCCAATCAAAGCACAAACTGTGTGGGGGTCACTCATGATGTGCACACTTTTAAACCATAAGAGGTATATTCGTACATGGCCCATGTGAGAACCCATATTGGGCAAGTCAGTCCCACATCGGAAATACTAGAAAAGTTTAATTGGTATACTCCCTTCGTCCCTAAATAAGTGTCCGACACGCAAACCTAGGACTTACAAAAATGCATGTTTTTCGTTAAAAAATTTAATTTTTTTTCACAATCTAATAGAACTCATTGCTATCTATTAAATTGTTAAAAAAATTAATTTTTTTAACAATACAAATGCATTTTTTTAAAGGCTTAGATTTGCGTACCAGACACTTATTTAGGGACAGAGGGAGTATTAGATAATGCCGACTTGCTACTAAAAACCTAAGGTTAACCTTTTGAGCCACGTAGTTAGGCTAATGGTTTAGCAGGTCAGCTGGTGTGTGTCGTTACAGCCCAAATCACAGGGGGTCAAAGTGAACTTTGCCCAGTAAAGAAAGCAAAAGAGTTAGGGATTTGGATTGAAAAGTCAAATAGTAACTCTTTTTTTTTATTCAAAAAAAATCGCATTTGTTAGTTTTGTGTCAAACTTTTGTGACTTATTGATTCATCTCGACAAGAGGAATCGAAAAAGTATAAAATTTTGATCGAAACTCATAATTTTTTTAAAAAAGACAAAAATAAGTATTAAAAAATTATATTTTTGATATATTTTTGTCTTTATTCAAAAAATTATGAGTTTCGATCAAAAATTTTACTTTTTCCATTCATCTCTTTGAGACGAATCAATAAATCACAAAATTTTTAACGCAAAGCAAACTTATGCAAAAAAAAAAAAATCAAATAAAAATAATAAAATAAGTTTCTTAACTTTTCAATCCAAACTCATTAATAGTAATACTTAACTTTTCAATTCAAACTCATTAATGGTAGACTTTCTTTTCGGATACTATGACACAAAAAGCAATGTCACAGTTACTTGGAGTGGGACATGGATTCACTTCCTCTTGGTTATCATTCACACATAAATTAGTGTGCTTAGGCCCCGATTGGATCCAGTATTAGATGGGTGTATTGGCTTATACCCCGAATAAGAGGTGATGGGACTGGTTTAGGTTGCTTTGGCAAACCTATCTGCACCTGTATTCGCTTCTCCCCCTTCTTCACGTATACACCCCAATCCAGTGGAAGAAGTACTAAACTATGGCTACCTCTGGACCGAGCAATAGATAATTCGGCTGTATATAGGTGATTTTGTGACCTTTCTGCCCTCCCTAATCCCCCCTCTTCATCCCCTTCGCTTTATCCCCGATTTTTTCCAAGCCCCACGCCTCCATCTCTGTCGCTAACCCTATTTTGATTTTGTTCCAAGAGGAAGGGTTTCTGGTGGCGATTTGAGCTCAGGTATGGCTATAAGTCGATTAATTGTTGGATTTATTTTGAATCGATTCTTGTTCTTCTATTTGTATTGATTTGTGCCCTGAAAATCGATGGAGATGGGTTGTTCTCAAACTAGTTCTTAGGGCTTCTAATTGTTTTGCCCTAAAAACTTCAGACTTGTTCCTTTTATTCCACGCTGGTTCTGTGGGTTGTTCTTGAATTGGTTTTTTTTTTTTTTTTTTCCTTCTTCTGGTGCTTCAAAAAAATTTTGAACTGATTTTTGGCCGAAATTTTAGGTAATTTTTTGAGCTGGTTTCATTTTAGTTTATTTCAGTTCGATTTGTTGGTATTCTTCTGTTCATCCCAGAGAACAACAACTGTAAACCCCAAAAAAAGTAACTGATACTTGAATACAGAACATGCAAACCAGAAAACAGAAGATTAATGCCATTTTTTGGTTAGGGTTTCCTGATAAATTAGTAACTAGGACTAACTGATATATATTATGTTTGTTAAGACATGATTCTGTCAACACTGAAAATATTGCAAGTTTTATTTCATTGTTTTGGGTTCGGTAGACAATGCCTACTTTAGGTACATGTGCATGGGCACATTTACTTGCCTTTGTTCATGCTTTGTTATGTTTTTAGTCTAATTGGTTCATCTGCATTGGGGTTTGTGCCTGTTGAGGAGGAGACAATGCCTTGAGTTTTTGGTCATAGCCTTGGTATCCATTTGTTCTGATGTGTAGCAGCTATCGTGCTTCTTACTGCTGTAATGTTGCAATGGGTGTTTGTAGAAATCAAGGCAAGGTGTTATCTACTACAAACATAAAAAAACAAATTATATCTTGCTGAACTGAATCATACAATTTCAAAGTGGATTGATTTGGAATTCTCTTTAGTTTGGTGGTATTGTCTTAATCTTGAAATTGCCCGTGGCTGAACGAAAGTAGGAATGTTGAGTTATTGGTTAGTAACAATATCCTTCATGACATGATCTGCGTAGGAGTAGATGATCTAGATGATTTGGGGAAAATGTAATTAGTTTGAGAAGCATAATAAAGTTGTTTGAGAGCAGTGTGTCTCTGTTCTTTACTTATATGTCAATGCTTGTACAGTTGTTTGCAAAGACTTGAAAACACCAAACGGCAATGACGTAAATGAGTGAACTGGTTTTACCAGGGATATTGTTTGGTGAATTTTTTTTAATTTAGTTAGCAACGGCAATGACGTAAGTTGGAATGTTGAGTTATTGGTTATCTTTTCTACTGGTTCGATCCACTTGTTAGCATTGGCTGCCATGGAACTTAGTTGTAGGCAGTAGGCATGTATATGTTCACTAGTGTTTGTCTGTGTCTACGGTACTACCCACCCCGATTAGAATTGAAATTTCCCTTTGAATCGTGATTGTGGGGCATTTTTGTAACATATTTGATTCAGGACTATTTTCAGGCACCATTGAGGTGTGATTTTGGACTGTTTTTGGGCTGCCCCTCCGATTTAGATATATTTGATCGTCCTCTTACGACAGAACTTTATGCAAGTTCTTTTTCACTTATTGAATATCTCTGCTCTATGGCTATTGCTCTTTAGGGTTGATAGAATGGCAAGATTAAATAGAATCCAAATAAGGAGAAGCAGAAATGAAAAGGCAGTCATGGCTTGATGTATGAGCACTAAGAAAACTAAGAACAATGGGGTAATGTTTGTGTAACCAAGTATGGGGCAATATGCTTAAGTAATTGCATGGTGGGAATTTGGTGGAAATTTTGTGTGTAACTAAGTACTTTGTAATGGTTGATGATGACATGATGACATTACCATGTAGTTTTACTTTACTTTTGTTCGCTCAATTTATGGCAAATATGGTTAATTAATTGCAATTATGTTCAATGACAGGTTATGGATGATTCGATACCCCTAATAGGGCGATGATGAAACAATTACAAAATAAATGAAGGTAGTGTCTTGGCGGGGTAACTTTTGTTGCAGCCATGAGTACCCTCCTATTTTTCCTAATACTTTTTTGAGCCCACTGGACAGCATGCTAAATTGCACAGGGCTGCTACAGTTTTGGACATGGTTTTCTATTTAACTTTACTGCAATTTGATTTAGCATGTTATTTTCTGCTGGTACCAAGCTATTATGGAAATGCATAACCAATTTGGTGGCTATGATGTGTTACAAGCTGAGCCAAGTGTTTGTGGGTTTGGCTGTGATGATATTTGATCTGAGCCTAAGGTTGCTTTCAAACTGCATTCAACTCTTTTTGGACTGCTCTGTGTGTGTGTGTTGTGTGCTGCTGCTAAACTAGTCTCATCACCTCTCATCCAAGGGTATAAATAAGCCAATACACCCATCTAATACTGGATCCAATCGAGCCCTATTATGTGTGTGTGTGTGTAACTAAGTTTTCACCTGTCATGAGCTTGACACAGTTTGGACACTTTAAAAAATTAACTTGGGGGGTTATATGTGTGCAAAGCTTGAACTTTTATGCTTGAAAACTGCATTTTTTGCATGAAAATTGCAGTTTTCTAAGCTGCAGGTTCAAAACTATTGTTGCTTTTGGCTATGAATGTGTGCAGCAAACACTGTCCAATCTGTGATGCTCTGTTTGTGTCCAAACTGGATTTGAGGGTGCAGCAAGTGTGTGCTATTGTGATCTAGGCGTGCACATTGGCTATTGTTGGCTATTTTGAATTGAACTGCAGTTTATGCTTCAAAAATTGCATTTTTATGCCTCAAAATTGAAGAAATCAGTAGGCTTATGGGTATTTTGTTGGTGTTTTGTGGTATTTCTGGGTTTAGCATGCAGTTTTTAGCAGGCAGTTTGTTGGTTGTACAAGATATGAGAAATTTATTGGCTGTGATGACAAATTTATTGGCTGTGATGAGAAATTTGTACAAGACGCGTTGAGGACTTAGGCGAGGCAATATTAGAAGGTCAAATTGGCAACTAAATATTGTAACCTACTAGTTCTTCAAAAAATGGTCTATATAAACTTACAAATTATCTTAGCCAAATGTGAATAAGCGTTCGACACGTATCCAAGCTCTCAGTCACCAAGTCCCACAGGAAGAAGATGCAAAGGAAGACCAAGAATTTCTTTCCCGTTCATGTTTTAGTTAGAGGCAGTTAGAACCATTTGTAATGAGTTATTTTTTAGGAGTTGTTAAATTTTATTTCATTTATATATGAATTTCTTTCATCGAATGGATTTCTATGAATTTCTTGAATGGAAATGAGTTGTTATTTTGTCATGATATGTTAGTATGAATTTCTTGAATAGAGGAAGATACTTTGGAATTGAGTATGAATTTCTTATGAAATTCTTGAATGAAATTAAGTTGTTACTTTGGAATCAAATTTCTTGAATGGACCAAGATAACTCATGTTTTTATACAAAAAAAAAAAAAAAACAATAAACCCATGCAATAATGTTTCAGTACAAATATACGTCTCCACAAAGTTTAAAAGGAGAAAATTGGATGCTAAATTATCAACTTTCATATCATTTCCCTGGTGTCGGTGGAATTGTGGTAGGACCAATTGTGCAAACAATCATCGTCTTCCGTCTCTCCATTGGCTTCGACCGTAAACTCACCGAAGTTTGACCGAGCTGCTAATTTTGCTCTTTTGTCTGATCAATGATTCAATGGCAAACAAGAATGACAATAACAAATAAGTAACAAGTAAGCACGAATTATACGAAGCACGAATTATACCATAGCACTACTTTTCAAAACAGGAGAACCATTCTATAAACCCCAACTATGTTCAAAACTAATTTGGCACCAAAATCTACAACAATAATAAATTTTTCCTCAAATATCCTCTAATCATTTAACAACAACAACAAAATCAAACAATTAAAAACCAAACTTAACATTTTTACATTTTGTATTCCAAAAAATATTTAAAAATTTTGGATAATAAAACACTTTTAAAAACAAAATTTTAATTTATACAATTAATTAGTTTATCATTAAAATAAATTATTATAGCTTAATTGTCCAAAAGTAATTAAATTTATTCGATTTTACAATTATATAACTAATTTAATGACTGTTATGAGTTTGAAACTGTACAAGGGTTAAAGAGTCATTTGATAGCTTTTTACATTATCCACCCTTCCTTATCCTCCCATTTTATCCTTCATCCAAACCAAGTATTATTTTATCCCCATTCTATAATACTTCATCCAAACCATCTACTTTTTAATACACCCTCTATAAATGTCATATCAATGTAGGCCCTCCCTCCTTAACTAATACCCCTTACTATTTTATTCCCCTTCATAAATAATACGCTCAAAATACATACAGCATCCAATCGGACCCTTAAAGTAATGATTGTTCAAAGCTTTCAAGTGGCAAAATCAAGATTTCATCTTGGGAATGCCAAACTTTTGAAGTTAAGCAAGAGGAATGTGTTATTATTAGACTAAAATTTCATAGGGAAGTATAAACTTACAATTTCTCTTCAAAATTTGCTATTATTTAATACATAAATGATGAAGCAATTAAGTTGAATACATGTAGCTCAATATTTTATCAAAGTAAAATCAATAATCTATCAAGAAAAATTTTATTTTCAATACAGAAAATTAATGGAGTTCGTTGGGTCAAGACCAAAAAAGCTTGATGAGGGAGCATAGATACTACAATTTGTTTCTTTGTAGTAAATTTTCAGCCTTGACGAGTTGGGAGGTGCCAGAAAAATACAAATTTGCTATTTGGCCTTATTATATATGTAGCATAATACTTATGAGTGTTGACAACAAGTCAGGGGCACCCTGAGCTTTATCAATTACAACCGTTGAAATCTTCGATCTATTTTTCATATGCGTGTGCGTTGGCTAGATCCATCCACGTATAACGACGTTAATGCATGATTAATTTCTTATTTTTTATCAACATAATGACCAATTGAAAAACAAAAGCTTATGAAAACAAACATATAATGATGCGACAGTGACATTTCCTTCATTACAAACCATAGCATTTCATCTTCCAAAGAGTCGTCTGCCTCACCTCCCTTCGCAGGTATTTTTTTGGAATGCATTATAGTGATAGCGTGACTAAAACAATAAGTATGTTAATTACCCAAGAAAATAATAATAATAAGTATGAGTTACCAAAAAAGAAAAAAGAAACAATAAGTATGAAGGAAGTAAAAGAAAGCCTGGTAGTGGTGGGCTTCACAAGGATCATTTGTTAATGGTCTCGTGGAACAAGGCCTTGGTTTTAGAGCCCATCTACACCGACAAAAGACCCAACCCACATCCTACGACCAACTTTTTCCTGATGTAGGATTACAGTTTTCTTTATCGGCAAAAATGAGTATTGTTAGAATATTAACACATTAAAAGGGGAGTTGAACGTCTGACCTTTTTCTCTCAGCACCTTAGTGCCCTCGTGATGCCCTTGGGCCAAAAGTCTCTTAGGTCTCGCTCCGCTAACTCAAACAAGTACTTATTTTTTGAGTTAAAGCCTAAAGGTAATGTATTGTGAGAGAATAATATGTCTCGTAAAATAGAAAATAAGTACTTAAAAAATAATTAAGAACCTTAGTGGAACGGAACCTTTGATGTTTGATAAACTTTAATGGTTTTATTAGTCGAATTGTTATTAAGTGTGTCGATACTGCTTCATCAGCTCAAACCCAAGATCCTACACTACAAAATGGTGTTATACGACCGTTGGGCTAAATTAGTGTCATTGTGGCGGACATCCTTCATCTTCTTGATGGTTTCTTGAGTGTGAATAGGTATTTTGTTCGACGGTGTGGCGATGGGGTTGTCCATAATGTTGCTCAAAAAACTGTGAGAGATCCTAAGTGTTCTACATTAGTGTTTAGATCTCCTTTGTGGTTTCTATCTTCCCTATATGGGATGGTTGTCCGTTGTAATTTTGTTCGAGTTATATTGTGATCAATAAAAGTATCCGCTATCCTTTGACGGAAAAAAAAAAAAGTCTATAAGGGTCCATTTGATTAGTGAGAAAAATAAAATGGAAAGTGAAAATGAGAGAAAGTGAAGTAAAAGAAAAAGTATTTTTTTTCTCGCATCCGTTTGATTAGGATAAAGGTTTTGCAAGAAAATAGGAAAATTAGTGTAATTGTTAATGATTCTCACAAGAAAATAAAATTTTCCTACACTTTTGTGAGAAAAAGCAAGCAAGCTCTCTAGCTTGAGAAGGTTGTACGAAAAAATTTATTTTTTATCATTTTTCAGGACACTTTTGCTAAGTGAACACCAAAAAAGTATATATATTTTTTCTTTCTTGCACTTCCTACCATTAGTGAGTAATCAAACGGACCAGAAGGAAAAAATTAGTAGCCCTTCTTTCGCAATATGGACTAAGACCCAAAAAAAAAAGAAGAAAAGTTGACAAAAACTATTCCAACTACTAAAACCTTCAATAAAAATGAACCTAAGCCATTCAAATATTCAGTGGCCAATTGATACCGACCTCCCAAATGCCGAGTGCCATCTGGTCCATCACCATTTTTCTTTATTTTTTGTGCTTTTCTAAGTTAGGTAAGTTAATAATTTGAGGCCTGCCTTAAAAGATCTACCCTGTCATGATAGTAATCAAGGAAGGAGGTGGTGATGTTTAATACTAGTTCAGTAGCTCCAGGTCAGTCCGGTAGGTTGGTGGATTTGCTCTTCACATAATTGATTATCAGAATTCGATGGTTTTTTTTTTTTTTTGCTCATCTATTAGAATTCGATGTTTGGGGTCACACCAAAAAAAAAGTAATTTCTTGTGAAAACTCTAGCCCTGATGTGGATGACCAGCCTTTGATCGGATCGGAGATGACCAACCTTTGATCACCCCTGAGCGTGGACCAAAAAAATGCTTAATAGGTCAACTGACTTCCTCCCCCCCCAAAAAAAAACCAACTCCTACCCTACTCCCAACTACCCTAAACGCACCCTTCAATGTATAAACATTTGGTACTTATCTTAATATGTTCTTTACAGGGATAGAGCTAGCTGTATGTATTGGGGCGGGGCGGTGTGTGTGTGTTTCCATATAATCCCACGATTAAATATAAAATTCACACAAAAATTTGTCTCTGTCTTTGTATTCACCTTCGAGTTGGATGGACAAATATAGATCAATCGCGATTTGAAAAGAGAAAGTACTTCTATTTGGGTGCATATGGTTTGCACGTCTTTAAATCACTTTAAATTCATACCATTTTGTATAGAAACTCGAAATGCTTTGTGTGAAACATTCTTAACATTTACACAAGTATTCACAATATTTGCATAGAAATTCATGACGTTTTTTGGTTTAAGAATGAATTACATCAAGATAAAAATTCATACAAAACGTTGGGCATTCAAAATTAGTGTTAAGAATTTTTATCCAAATATTATGAATTGCTATACAAGATTTATGGATTAAAGACAAGAAACCGTAGTTGCTATTAAGAATTAATTCTACAGTAACTCTTGCGTTTGTATCTTGCCGTGAATTTTTGGCAGGTTTTATCAACCAAGAAAGAAACTAATGTTAAGAAAATTGGTTGTGGATGAATATTAATTGCTCTTTTACCTAATTGTTTCCTTGATCATTTTTTCTTTATAAATACGTTGCTTCAATAATTTATTAATGCAAAGGTTGATCAACGAATAATAAATAATTTAATTGCCCTCATTTGCTAACTGAATAGTCTAGACAATTAATATAGGTGATACTCCATCCATCCCCATCTAACAGTTCTTTTAGGGAGTTCAGTTTTGACTTCTCACAAGCAGGTGGTGGAATTGAACCCTCGGGATTAGTCAATACACGCATAAACTCATCCAGACACATGAATTAAAAAAAAAGAAGGTATTAGGAAGCATGTTTTAGTTATCTATTTCAAAGTCCTACTTTATGCAATTATTAAGCCCTCAGGATTAGTCAATACATGCGTAAACTTATCCAAATATATGAGTTAAAAAAAAGAAAAAAGAAGAAGGTATTAGGAGGCATGTTTTAATTAACTATTTCAAAGTCTGCCGAGCGAAAAAAAAAAAAAAAAAAACTATTTCAAAGTCCCACTTTATGCAGTTATATTAAGATTAGTGGTATCACACATGGCTGGTGTTCATAGGTTCCTCAGTGGCTATCATGAGAAGAATGAGAAAAAGGTTTCTCCAACTACATACTCCGAATGGAGATTACGATAATATTGTTTGTATATGCAAGTGGTTGATGCCAGGTGTTTGTTCCCCCAGTACAAGGTAATTGTGACATGTGTTTGTTCACCCAGTACAAGGTAATTGTGACATCTAGGTAGAGGTTTTTCAAAATCTTTTACAATACTTCCTTTTTTAATGAACTTGGAATAATTCTATGGGATTTGTATGCGGGACCACATCCGGATTCCACAAAAATAATTCAAACTATTTATTAATCGTAAAATAGTTTTTTGAATGGCTTTGTGTAAAATCATTTCAATCATATAACTATAAGTACTTGATCTAAAGTATCAATTCTTCATTCAGAATGTAAGATCCCGAATTCTGAATGGAAAATTTAAACATTAGATCAAGTAATTACGATTATCCGATTCATGAGCTGAATTTTCACAAGACTATTTCAAAAATTATTTTAAATTAGCGAACGGTATGAATTATTTGTGTGGGGTCCAAAAATGGACCATGTGAACCGAGCACTCCATCGGTGCTGGTGCAAAGAGGGGTTGATGAATTTGATTTGGCACCCCAAAAAAATTCCAAGGACCTTGTTCACATCAAAGTCATTTTCCAAAACAGAAATCGCAATCGGGCATTAACGAAAAAGTCGAAAGCAAGTTGGAGCTAATAGTATTGTGACAGATGTTAACATCAGAATGACATCACTTAATTAATTAAGTGGCTTCCAATTTTCAATCAAGAGGAATTTTGGCATAAATAGAAAATTATTTGGGCGAGAAAAAAATCCGCCAAACCGCGAATCCAGTCCAAACCAATCCAAACCGAAAGGTTTGGTTCGGATTTTTAGTAGTATGGTTTGTTCATGATTTGAAAAAATTAGAAATCGCATTTTAGGTTTGGTTTGTGGATTCGCGTTCACAATTATGATTCCAAACCGATCCGAACCGTAAATACATATATATACATGTAATTTAATTATAATTCACCAAATAAATATGGGAGCCTTAGCCAACTACTTTTCCAATTATTGATCCTATTAAATTTACCGTAATATTTAGTTTTCCTTATCTGTCTAGATAATTTAGATTAAACTTCTATATATCACAACTCATTCCTAATTTTCCATAATTATTAATTTATCATACACAAAAAGGATCACCAGATCAGTCAACTTAGGCTGCCCAATTCCTAAATTTCTCTAAATTCTATTCCTATAATTCCTTCACTACCAAGACTTTGAGGAAATTGCGGTATTCCACTCTTAATTAGTTGGTTGATGTTAATGTCTTTTGATAACTTGAATGAAATTGATTTTAATATAAGTTTTCTTTTAATTGATCTTTGTAACTTTAAGTACTTTAATTTTATTTTTTTTTTGAAAATGATAGCTTAATTCAAAACAAACCGTGGTTTAAAATCGAAACCGAACCGTACTTTAATGGTTTGGATTGGTTCGGTTCTATGCTTTTTGTGGGTTGGTTCGGTTCTCTAAATTCATACTCGTAATCCATAAGTATTGGTTTGGTTCTTGGTTTACTCTAAAACCGAATCAATCTAGACTATGCTCACCCCTAGAAAATTAAGAATGACCAAAGCGGGGGGGGCCTCTAGAGTAGTGATTAGAAAACATAACTTACTATGCTATTTTATTTTTTATTTTGGCCACGGAAAAGGATGATGATGTTATTAAAAGTAAACCGGGTCCAAAAACCTAAAATCAACAAGGGCAAGGTTATCTAAGAATTGGGGGACAGGAATCCCCAATGCTCTAACTCAACACCTAATAGGAATTGTTTAACTAATGAATGGACTACTCTATTGAAAGAACGATTCACATATTTAAAAACAAAAATTAAGGATTGCTTAGCCAACGATTCACATATTGGTTTTTAGTGTTTATACAGTTGGATGCATGTTACGGGCTAAGTGGAAAAAGGATTTTTTTTTTTTTAATTTTTTGATCGGCAAAAGATGAAATTTTATTAAAAACAAGGAATAGGGGAATTCCCATCACAAGGGCAAAAGCCGAAATACCCGAGGGTCTCAGGGTCCACAACGAAAAGAATAATAAAGCCCAACTCATACCCAAAATAAATAACGAAAAGCCTAGAACACCCAATCCAGGCACAAACCTAGGCCGGCCCACCCAAACCAGTCTCCAAATCCTAACCACATTAGCCACCATCACCGTACAAAACACCGGAAAACAGCTTCGCCGTTAAGCCGAGCTATATAACCTCTCCTAGATGTAGAGGTCGGTGGCTAGATCCGGCCTAAGAAAATGAAAACCAAATCAATCAGGGCCAAGGGACTCCAAACCACCACCACAACAGCCAAACCCAAACTAAACCCCAGCAGCCACGAAAGGGGAATTTATTACTGAGACAAGACATGGTTATTGAAAATTTAGAGTCATGAAAAAAGAAAAAATTATTTATGGATACGTAAATTCATGGTATCTGTTGACCAAAATACCCCTAACCTATATATCTTGCACCCTTTAGATTTGCTCCCCAATGTACCCATTGAATGTGTTCAACTTGTATTGACTGATCATTCAGTATGGTCATATTTTTTAGGGCCGTGTGACTTGCACCCTTGAATCGACATAATTTGCACCCTGTTGAAAAACAGTTAGAACCTAAACTTAAGCTGGCTTGCTCTCGAGTACATCCGACAACCCCTAAATAATTGGTGGTTACATAGTGTGGTCATATTATTTTAGGAACGTTCAGCGCCTTATTTAACACTGTAACGACCCGGATTTTTGACCTAATTTTTTTTAATACAAATTTATATTGTTAAATTTCTAATTCAATAATTAATTAGTTTGAATAACTAAAATATATTATTACGTGTACAATTGATATTATTTGCGCTATTATTTAAGATATATATTTAAATTTTAGATATACAAGAAATTAGGGATTTATATTCATCTCTTATCTTTCCTATCTAAATCCTAACTAGAACTCTATTCAAATTAATTCTCCGCTTCTTTCTCTCTTATCCTATACATATATGCGTCCACATACATTCTCACCTTATACATAAACGCGTCCACATACATTCTCATCTTATACAGATACACATCCACATACATTAGATTAAAGAAAACCCCACTAAATGTGACACTTGTCCTCTATCTCTCTTATCATTATCAGTATCACTCTCATTCACTCTCCTTCCCCATTCTACCACTTCCACACTTATCCTTTCACATTCTCACTACATTATTCTCTCCCATTATACATACCCACATAAATTCAAAAATTGAACACGAGTATATTATTTCATTTCCAATTCTATTATTGAGTCTAGAAGAGAGAGAGAGAGAGAGAGAGTCGAATTTCTACATAAAATTCTTCTGTACATCATATTCAGGTTTCTAATCAATCACTACATCACCAAGTATCCACAAACCACCTTCCAATTAGTCCCGAGTCCCCCGCTGCCGCCGCCGTTTTTTTCATTTTACCGAAATCGTCCGCAAACTAGTACCGCTCTTTCGGCCGGATTTAAGGTAGAATAATTACTTTCCTATTTTCTCCTAAGTATTAAATAATTTCTATATGATGAATTTGAAAAGTTATAATGGGATTTGTCATACCCGCGAATCAAACCAGAAGTACTCTATTTCCTGAAAAATTGAAAATCAAAAGCTACTGTAGCATGCACGTTTTTCTTTTAAAGTGAGATATTATGAAATTACAATTTGCCCCCTGAATATACTTTAGTTCTCAATTTGAACCTAAACTATGTGGTTGATTTATTTTTAGTAGAATAAGCGCATGCTATAATTAATTAATTTATTTATTCAACAAACCTTAAGGGCATCGGTCCAATCATAAAATATTATGTGTTTACTTACTCGCACAATATTATTTGATATGTACTTTTTATCTCATTGAAATGTATTATGTTATGAATCGAGCTGTTATTGATTGTATCATGTAGTTCGTGTTGAAATGGGCATGGGTTCATGGGTGGTTTCGAGTAGTGAACAAGTAGACGTGGTTAAGTAAAGGATAACATGGTAAGTTGATTAAGGATGTTGGGTGCCGGTAAAGGACCCTGGTACGGTAAAGTACCTTTAGTTGAGTTGGGGAACGGTAAAGGACCCCGAGTACGGTAAAGTACTCAGAGTGTGTGGAGGACGGTAAAGGACTCCTGGTACAGTATTTGGGATACGGTAAAGGATCCTAAATACGGTACAGTACCCAGTATGTGTGTGGAGGACGGTAAAGGACTCCGGGTACAGTATTTTGGGAAACGGTAAAGGAACCTTGAATACGGTATAGTACCCATTGTGTAGATTAAGGGTATGGTAAAGTACCCAGCATGTAGAGTTGGGAGACGGTAAAGGATCCTGACAATGAGATAGTGCGACCTCTAATGCTGAGTTGTCATGGTGAGCTGTTCCTTTATTATGGTTGTAAGCGAATCCAGACTAGATACATAATTTAGCAGTATTCGCTTAGAACCCTGGTGCAGGACAAATAAAGGGAGAGTTATTCCATAGGACGGTCAAAATTGGTGGATATGGGAGGAAAGGACCTTGTGGAGAGGATCCTTAGATTTCATGTAAGATAATGGATAGTAAAGGAAATGACGATGTGTTATTATTATGTACCTCTTATGAATTGTTAAATGCTGATTTGCTAAATGTAGAGTAAGGGGTTGGTAGGATTGGGATTATTCTACTGAGTGAATTATCACTCACGGATACGTTTGTATTCTGGTAAATCGTTTGCTTCGGCGATCAATTTGCCAGAGGGTGTAGGATTCAATGGTGGAGCTGTTTGACACAGGAGCAATACCAAGAGCGGAGACCAAGTATGCTTGAGATCTGAATCAAGACTGGAGTTGCTCTGAAGATATTTAAATAAAATGTTAGATATATATATATATATATATATTTTTTAACGTACATTTTGTATAATGACAAATAAGGGCCTAGTAGTTTATAAAATTCAGTGTATTTTAGGGTTAATGCTTCCGAAATTCCTTGAAAAATCGGGGCGTTACAAACACGACTTGCAACCCCTAAATAATTGGTGGTTACACGGTGTGGTCATATTATTTCAGGAATGTATAGCGCCTTATTTAACACGACTTGCACCTTATTGGAAAGCGAGTAGAATCTTAAGTTAAGTTGACTTACTCCCAAGTACATGCAATTTAGTGTTGGGAGCTAAGAGTAAAGTCATTTAACCAAATTATCACTCAATGCCTTTGCAATCACTTCAGCTCTTATCATGACACAGTAGTTCTCAACCTTCATGCCATGTTTCTGTAATAATTACTCCTCTTTTCACTGAAAATGCAGATCTCCCTTCTCTTTTTAGTGCAGCAGTGGCATCAAGAAAGGAACAAAGGCACATGCAGCTGCAAATTTGCAAGTTACTCAATGCATCTTCTAAAACCACAAAGGAAATTCTCGAGCTTGATGAATCCAAAGGTCCCAGTTATGATTGTATGTGATCGATCAGTAATCAGATTAAGGTGTCATCAATGCCATGCATGGGATGCTGTTTTTTTTGTCCCTGTATGTAAAACACCATTGATTGAATACTCGACCCGGACCCCTTGTGTGTCGCGCATGCTTTTTTCATAAAAGCCTTGAGAAAATGATCTGAATCGGTCATTTTATTGGCACTTTGTTCCTCTTGATTTTCAACCATTTTTTAATTTGTATCCTAATTTTTTGTTTTTTTATTACCGAAGATAGTTGTTAATAGAAAATGAAGAGAACATGGCTAATTAACAAAATTCATTCACTGCGATATATGTAGCCAATAATGCAACGCATAAGCCCCACCCTGCTGTGGAGGTAGTCAAGATCCTCTTATAATGCTCTATTGTACGATGCAAAATAATTAAGACCATCACATTCTATTTGATTATCCGATTCAGTCATTATACATCATGTCTTGATATATTCGTCATTCGTGTAAAAAAATACGCTAATTAATACGATTTATCCATTTGAACAAATCATGTTAGTAGTGAAAGAAATGAACAGTAGTACACCTTCAATTTCACTCGGAAGAAATTTAATGTGAATTGACCTTTTATCTAATATGCTATATTTGATTGTTATGCCCAAGATTCAGCTATATTTGTTCCCCGAATTAAACTAGCAAAGTCTTATTCAAGCATTGTTTCAAAAACATGACTAGCTTCAATCATGAACTAAAAGCAAGTTTTAATAAAGTCGATTTTAAGTAGTTTTAAAGCGAGTTTTAATAAAGCCGATTTCAAGTAGTTTGAACTTTTCGATACATCATGAACTACAACAAGCCGTAAGAAAATTGTTCAAGCTTGATTAAAAGCTTAACTAGCTTCACGAGAATGTTAATTAATTCCTCCATCCTTTTGCCGTTCAAAAAAAGCTTCACGAGAATTTGTTCAAGCTAGGTTTGTTAAATGTAACAATTTGATATCTAACAAGTTTTTACCCTGCGAGTTAGTATTTTTTTTTTTTTGTTTTCTTTGGAAGAAAAGGATCACATAAAACTAGGGAACATACGAGGTATTTAACCTTTACAATGTCTTCTTGGTCCTCTTGGAAACAAGAAACGACAATAGAAGGACATGAATTAAAAAGTATAAATCCTAAATTAACTCCATGAGCAGCCTTGGCAATCATGTCCGCACAATCATTCGCCTTCTGACATGGAGGTTTTGGTTCATGATTGTTTATCTCTTAATGAGTTTTTTATTTTATGTGAGTTTAGTTTTGTTAAACGAGATTGTAATAGGGCCGCACATGTTTGTGCTAAACAAGTCATTTCTTGTGGTTTGTCCGACATGTGGACTTCCATCTTGCTCCCATAAAATTCGTCACTTTTTGATGTGTAGGCATTTCTACCTGTCAAATTTATAAAATCTTTTCACTTTTGTCAAAAGAAAAAAACACATGCCGAGTTAGTAATTCATTATTATCATCCTAATTACTACTACTATTAGAAACTACCCTTGGATCCTCTTTTCTCAATGAAATCGAAAGCGGCATGGGTCGGAAAGTACCCTCAAATAGCTAACCCACTACACAAAGGTTTTTTTTTTTTTTTTTGGTAATGAACAGTGGCGGAGCCAAGGTTTTGACTCTAGAGGCCAACTTAACAGACATATATTTTCTATCGGAACGTATACTCATTATATTATAAGATTTTTGCTTTTCAATTCATTACATTTGTATATATATATTTTTTGATCCAAAACCCATTTCATTTGTATATTGAAATGATTCCTTAGGCTACTTCAATAATTACATGCTTATTTTTTATTTATGAAAGAAATCGAAAAATGAGAATGTAAAATAATCGATTTTTTATCAAAACAAACCGAAATTATTACGATTTTTAGTAGCTATACGCAAATAATTATCAAAATATTCAAATTATATATATACAAAAATAAAATTTTAAAACTCGGACGCTCGGGGAGCTGGGGCTCCCCGGGCCCCAACATAGCTCCACCACTGATAATGAAAAGTGGTCCTCGAGCCAACTTGCGCGCACACGAGGACTAATCTGTCTAGCTACCAGTGGCCTTTGCTAACCCGAAGAATTTTTACGCATGAAATGGCCCCAAAAGCTTTTCGCAATGCACAGGAGTCAAATCTAAAACCTCAAAATAATAAATCCCTTCCTCTTGACTAATCCACCAACTGCACTACCCCTAAGGGCACCCATTACACAAAGTTGTAGTCACGAGAACCCAAAGGCCTCCCTCAGGCAAAGAATGCTTTGAATTCCCACCCTTCATTTTGTCCCAATCTTTTGTCTTCTTCCATTTGCTTTTAAAAGAATTTTTTTTTAAATACATTTATGCATCCGGGAAGATTAGAAAAGTAAAAAAAAAAATAACTTTTATACAGCCTAATTTTATAAAATAAATCTTAATTAATTATGAGGAGAGCGAACAAAATAACTAAGCCCTTACTTGGTCGTGGGTTTGAAAAAAAAATTTCAAACCAAAATTCACTCATTACTTATATTTTCAATCATTATTTTTATTTATCTCTTCACTTATTATCTTTATATTCAATCATTAATCTCATTTTTCTCTTTATCTTTCTCTACTCATTACCATTATTCTCAATTATTATCCTATTTTCTATCCTCATTTATTACCCAAAAATCAAATTTAAAAATTTTCCAAACCCAAAAGACATCAAGCTAACCGTTGGGGCTAGTACCCATATACGAGGAGCATCTTGTATTCTATCTTGCCTATATAGCTAGCTACATATGCGGCCGTACGTTATAGTATGGTCTTTCATGGGAGTTGCATTTTCCAAAGTACCCTTTTTACATTCTCTATTGTATTTTAGCTAGGGGTAGAACTCTTACCTGACATTTATGCTAGCTTTTTTCTGTCCAATCACGTGAAACCACAGCTCACCTCCCTCTATGAGTACTCTCTCTCTCTTTTTTTCTGAACGGTCCTGAGATCTCTCTGACTTTTTCCTTATTGCAAACTCATATTGCTACTCCAAAAAAATGATGGAGGCACTATAAAATTAGTGTAAGTTTAAAACCAATTTTTTTTTAATTTTTTAGAGTGTCAATATTATTTTTCTTTTTTTAACATCATATATGAAGTACAAAATATAAATTTGAAACACTGCATTAATAGTGAGAGTTTATAAGATAATCAAACCCTGAAAGAAACACACAAGCAAGTGCAGAAATTTAAACTCCCGACCTCCTATTTATAGTATATTAGAAAGGGCTACAATTTCAGGAGATGGTTTAGTGATCAAGATTCAGGAATTTACACTGGCCTTTTAAGATTCAAGATTAAAATCAATCAATTGGGAATGACTCAGTTGGCTAGGACGCTTGAATCTCACTAGGAGGTCAAGAGTTCGAGTCTCTTTACTTGCGTTTAAGTGTTCTTCCTTTAAAGGACTTTTCTTTTCTTTCTTATATTGAATTGAGGCTCCGTTCCAGAATGATAAATAAATATTTATTTTTTAAGAAGATAATTTCAAATTTAAAAATTATGTGTTTATGCAAATAATTTTTCTATCAATATGGATCTTATTTAATAGATCTCATTGAGATCGTTAATACGGTGTAAAAAAAATTAAAAATTTATTTTTTATTTACATTATAAATGAGTTTGAAAATGTGAAATAAATACTTATTTTTTAAGAATGTGTTCTGGAACGGAGCCTGAGTTATCAGGTTTGGTTATCTCGTGAACTCTCACAATTGATGTAGCGCTCCAAATTTGTACTCTGTACATCATATCTGATGTAAAAATGATCTTTTCCAACTGATTAATTAAAAAAAAAAACTTCAAGATTAAAATCACATAAGTGCTATCAAGTCTTACGCGGACATTTCGTGCATTAATTGGGCCCGCTAGGGTACGGTTCAAGTCTATTTACTCCTACTAATAATGCAACCTAACTAGCATCTTTAATTGGATGCATTATTTTAAGCTGAACACGATCCCTTTGTTAAGGACTTGGGTAGGTGTGAAAGCAACTTCTTGTCAAATGATGAGAGAGAATATAAGTACGAACCATCATTCATCATCCCAGTCTTGGAACAAATAATTACTACTCCGTATTTTACTTCCAACAACAGGAGTAGGACCATATAGTCTTATTCTTTGGAGTTTGTATGATTGCCTTGGATTGAGGTTTGAAGGTGACATTGTTTAACTAAATATTGGTTATTATACAACTTAATTATACTAATGGCCAGCACTCTGATTGTTCAACTGACGCAATTTTAAATATTGAAAGTTAGACTAGCTCGATCCGTTTGCGGCAACCACCGTATGTGGTTTATTAATTTTTCATCCGGTTATAACAATAGTAGATTTAGATTGAACCAAGATTATGAAGAACATACCAGTTAGAGTATCGTTTTTTCTGCTGATACGATATTAGAACCGTTGAGATACCATGTATCATTTCGAATGTATTGCTATATATCATTGTTACGTTTTTTTCCACATTGGAAATTTTGAAATAGTAGTCCAGCATGATCCAGGACTGATGGTACTGGACTATTGACTCTTTATATGAGATGAGATGCTTAGGTTAGAAGTGTGTAAATGCAATATTAGCCTTAAGTTAGAAGTTTGTAGCACATGCAAGCCAAGCCATCCAGGATCAATGCAATCTATGTGGGCTCTTCTTGAGATCCCACATTACAAACTACAAAGTCCACATATAGTGTTTTAGATGGGCGAGGACACTTTCTCAAATAGTATTTGACATTTTCACAAGGAAAAGTTTGAGTCATTTATGACTCATCAACGATTTCATACTGGGAGTACTTTTTTGAAAGGAAGAGAGGTGGATAATAATTCTACTGTTAGTTTGATTGAGTATCAACAAAGTTGTGCTTCATATGCTTTGCATAATTTGATTGTCAAGTGTGGGTGGTTGCTTGATTATTTTCAGGCGGTGGAGTCAGGGTTTGATCCTCGTAAGGCGAACAAATGTGCGAACTTGATGGCTAAGGAGGCTTTTAATTTATAAGTAGTAATTTCTTTTTCTATTGTTCCAAATGTAATATTATTTCAATTACAACAAGACCTTATAGGGGTTAAGTACCCAAGACTTACTGCTAAATCGTAATAGTAGTATTATTCCAAAAAAAAAAAAAGAGTATGAATTTGTATCCAACACTCTGGTTGGCCATTGACGAAGAAAGTATATGGAAAAACTTATTTTGTGTTTGAAAAACAATCATTCTACAACCACAAACATTTACGCAAATTCACTCACATTCATATTGACGCCCACACACACTATACCTCCAGTGTGTGTGGGTCCCACCAAAAGATGTGAGTGTGCGTAAGTGTTTGTGATTGAATAATAGTAATTATTTTATTTTTTATCATAATAATAGTAATTGGTTTGAAAAATGGATTTTAAATCAACCGTGTGCTCTCTCTTGTAAACTGGAGTCAAATAGTACTTCCCCCGTCCCAATTTAAGAGTTCCTTTTGAGAGTTTCTGTTACTTTTTAATTAATTATATCTTTTTATTTTATAATATTTTATGTGATTTTAAGAATGTTTTATTATAAAACTAATCGAGATTTATCAATCAAGATCCATATTTGGATATAAAATTTATTACCAATTTAAAGATATAACTAATTTTTTTATCCGGTTAAAATAGAAGAAGGGACTACTAAATTGGGACGACGGGAGTAACTAAAAAGAAGTTTGATTTATTTTTTTTCTTCCAATTACATGTGGTAGAGAATACAAAGTATCATTATTATATCAAATTGAAAATAAATTTACAATCACTATAGGATCAACCCAACAAATAGTCTCACTTAGACAAGAAATAATTTCAACAAATACAAGAGGGATAACACATTTACGCTAGAGGGGAAGTTCAAACTTCTAGTGGATGCAGAGTCCTGACCTTGAAGAAAAATGCTAGTACCAAAAACACTTTACATTTACTGTGTGGAGTAGTTCTAGGACCACATCCAAACATACACTCAAATACACACACCCACATATACACAAGTATGTGGGTTCTACACACATTAGAGTGTGCAGTGTATGTGGATGTGTGTGGGTGTGTAAAGGTGGATGTGGTTGTAGAATTATTGTACTGTGTGTCCCATACACGTTGGAGGTATGTAGTATGTGCGGGATCCATAATAAACGTGAGAGAGTTTGTGTATATGACTATGGTTATTGTTGCCTACTTAGCATCTGCAATGTAATAATCAAAATTTGCTACGTCAGCTTTTAATTATTCATTTATAGGGTTGTTAAAGTTAGTAATGTGAAGTCTCACATTGTTACTTTTGATTATTCAAATGGCTAAATTTGATTATTGGTTAGGAGGTTACTAACTTTGATTATTATAATGTGAGTATTTTTTAAACACACATTACTAACTTTAGTAATCTTTTGATTTTGATTATTACATGTGACCTTGAAATTATGTTATTGCAAGGATTTTGACACAAAATTTCAACATGCACGATTAAGGGGTCGTTCGGTTAAATAAGTCAATTAGCTTATTTTTTTTGTCCTTATTCAATTTTTTGTTGCATTTATTAGTTTTTCGTCAATTTTTTAGAAATTACTTCGCTATGATGAAAGGAATCTAAAAGTAAAAAATTACGATTGAAATCTATTTTTTTAATAAAAACAAAAATAAGCCAATAAGCTAATTTTTTCGTCTTTATTAAAAAAAATTAGATTTCGATCATAATTTTTTACTTTTTAGATTCTTCATGTCATGAAGAAATAATAATCTTTCAAAAATTAACAAAAAATTAATAAATACAAAAAAAATTTGAATAAAAATAAAAAAATTAGCCGAACGACCCCTAATTATGTTTAGAATTTCGCATCTCTTACGTAAAATGCAATATTGGGTCTTCACTTTATATAAAAAACGATAATTTCATGATGTGACAGAGATTTCTATACTAGTAATATAATATACTGTAATCACTATCCGGGCTCGGATGCAGTTTGTATAATCAAAGAGAGCCGGGAGATCATTGCTTTTATTTTACTCTCTCTCTAACTAAAATAATTATATATTTTTTAAATTAAATATAATATATTATAAAAGAATGATCAGTTTCGTATAAATACCTCGGTGAAAGAGGGCCTAAAGAGTGGAGTACTCCCCTACTATACTAATACAGTAGTATAAATTCATTGAAGATAAAAAAAACAAAAAAAGTAGTATAAATTCATTATTCTTTTAACAAGGAAAAATATAAATCCTTCTTTGTCGAAACTGAAAGAAAACGCGCAGAAACAAGAAGGGAGAGAACCGAAAATAGCCGACAGACCTGCCTTCTGCTCTGCTCTGCTCTGCTCTCTCTCTCTCTCTCTCTCTCTCTCTCAAATACTCCTACTACTACATACATCCAGATTATAGAGAGAGAAAGACAGTCGGAGGGAATGGTGACCTTGTGTGATTCCTCGTGTTCTCATATCTGAGAGAGAAAGACAGTCGGAGGGAATGGTGACCTTGTGTGATTCCTCGTGTTCTCATATCTGAGAGAGAAAACAGAGTATTTGAGAGAGAGAGAGAGAGAGAGAGAGATGCAGCAGAAGTGGAGGTGGAGGACGTTGGGAGTACTTCGGAGGTTGCTATCGTGCGCCATAGGATCGATAGGCCTACTGGCTCTCCTCTTCGCCCACGTACGCCTATTCCCTTCCTCCCAAGTGCCCAACTTACCTGACTCCTACAAGCTCCCCATGGTCGAGACTCTCTCTCTCTCTCTCTCTCTCTCTCAACCGATTTACCCCTATTCTTTCTGGGGTTTAACCTTCAGTTCTGATTGAAACTTTGTCTGTTCTCTTAATTCAGTTTTCAATCGCTTTTGCCGATGCCATCGACGCAGATTTTCGAATTTGCCAATGTACAAAAGAAAGATTATTTTTTCCCCAAGAAATCGAGGGTCTTTACATAGTACAATTTTTGGATATTTGCCGAGACTTCAAAAGAAAGATTCTTTTTCCAAGAAACGAAGGGTTTAGTGATTGCGGATTTTTTTATTTTATTTTTTTATCTAGGGTTTAATTGTGATTGTGGATTCAGTTTCCTTTAGATTACCGTATTCTGTTTTCTGGGATTAGGTTTTGTAATATAAGATCAGTTTGGTTGATTTTTTTAATTTTTTTTTTCTTGCAGCAACAAGAAATTGGATTGGGAGGAGAGCGGAACTGGATGGTAGAAGTGGCGCCACCCCATTTGTCGAGATCTCCTCTCCCTCCTCACAAGGTTTTTTTTTATTTTTTTATTTTTAATTTGCTTGTAATTTCATTTCATTACGTGTAAATGCCATAGTTCATCCATTTATGCAATTTAGGTCATTCTTGTTTGAATTCTAGGAAGTCCATATCTTTCAATGTTTTGTACGTCTCATGTTCGGTAGGATTAGCTGTCAAACGAAACCCTTGCCGATTGTTGCATTCAAATGCCGGAATCGTTGTCCATGGGATGTCTAAACTGGTTCCAATAAAACCCTGCCAATCAAATGGTCCTTAATTCTTTAGTTTTTGTTGTGCTCATCAAGAAGAACGTGTCTTTAGTTCTGGTATATGTGTGGGATGAGTGCACTTTTTGTGCAGATTGATAAAGTGTATGCATATTGATATAAAATAGTCATGCATATTTCGTGTTTTCACTCCTTTAGACTTGGACAGTTGGATGGTGCAAGTGGGAATTTGGATTTAGACAAGCTATGGAAGCAACCGCAAAAGCAAGATTTTGTGCCCTGTGTTGAGCCAAGTTCAACCTACAAAAGTAAGGAACTTCTGGTTATGGAAGTTCATATCTAACTGTCCTTGTCCGTTTCTTTTTTCATTAGTTCCATGTTGTTTCACCAGGTACTGGAGAGACTCGAGGTTACCTCCTTGTTCATACGAATGGTGGGCTAAATCAAATGCGAGCTGGGGTCTGTATTCTCTCTCACTCTCTCTCTATACCAATGGATTTGTGTGTGCGTGAGATTTTTACCAAGGGAGGATTGTTTTACTTTTCTTTAAGCTCCCTTGGCCAACCCATAATGGTTAAGCAATTTTTTTTGCTGGGTTGCTTATGGCTCTTAAGTTGAGGTAGAAACGGCAAACCTGAGAAAGCTGTATAGCCACTCGAGTATAATCTGATATGAGGTTTTAAGTTTTGGAAGTCAGGCTTTTGCCAATACTCACCAGATTATAGCTGTGTAGTAAACAATCTTTTGTGTAATTCAGTTGAAATGCATCATTAGAGATTTTTCTTTTAGATATAAAAAAGATAGTGACATTTGGTGATGTAAACCCATAACAACAGGGAGCTTGTGGAATTGTTTCCTCTCAGCCTGCCATGAGATGGAGGAATGGGAAAAAATCTCCCATGGGGAAATTATGTGTTTTTCCTTTATAAACATTTGTGCAGAGAGCAGGGTTGGCTCTATGCCCCTTCCAGGGGTTCAGATGTACCTCTCAACTCTGAAGATGTTCTAGGGGTGTCCTGCTGTACACTGAAAATTTAACCGGTCAAAACAGCTATTTTGCCTAACCCTGTGGATATCTCTAACTTAATCACCTGCTCTTGCCACTCATCTCAACTTCATAAGAGTTTGTGAATACACTTTTTGGTTTCTAGTTATAACTTACTCCCAATATTGTGTATTTACACTCATCATGTGAATAATTATCCTGATTTACTGGAGAGAGTGCAAAGAAAGTTCAGTGGCGTGTCTAGAAATTTTCCAAGTTCTTATATCTATCCGTTTGACTATTTCCACTGATCTTGGTCATGTACATTGAAAACATTGGGTTAATGTTGATAACTAAACTATTATGCAATGGTTTCTAAGTAAGAAAGGTCATGTATTTATACTTTATCTTGGATCATTGTTTAATAGATTAAAATATGTTTATTATTCACGATTTGAGAGTCTCTTGCAAATTTGTCGTTTCATGAGACATAGGAAAAAAATGCCCGTAGGTCATGTGGTTTAGTTTTGAATAGAACATCTGGAATTCAAGGTAGCACATGTCACCGCTGGCTAGAATTCTTGGAGCCGCCTCTGGCAGAGAGCGACAGATACAGTTAGTTAGAAGACATTCGAAAGTGATACAAACGAAATGACAAAGACGCAGCTGCAACATCCTCGTCATAACGTCTTCTCATATCCCTCTCTTGTTGGTGACTTTCCCCGGCTTGAATGAAGCGAAACCCGAGTTCAGAGCGAAGACAAGACCAAAGAAGCAGCTGCACCTATAGTCTGCATCTTGTGCCTTGCTTCCTAATAGCTACAGGCAAAGAGCAGACTGAGGTTTAAAAATTGAGGGTGGTCTTTTCGGGTACTCCTATAAGAAAAACTCTAGAGATTTAGGATTTGCAATTTCAACTCAAATAAAACCCTTCATGACTTTTATGAGTTTGGGCATATTACTGTGGAATAGGCGCTTGTCTAGTCACTAGTGGTCAATTCCGAAAACCTAGGTGACACTTGTCTCTTCCGTCTTAGACTTTTGTAGTCAATCAAATTTTATGGTATTTGATTTAGTTATGCAACAAATCCACCAAGCGCATTTATGATTTTTTTTTTTTTTTTGAGAATCAGAATTTATGAAAAATTGGTAATCCTGAAATTTGATTAAGTCGGCTAGACTGACATCTTCTGAACTAGTTCCCATTTATCCAAGTGTACGTGCAACCTCACCCATTTTCTTGTTATTTCAGCACTGAAATATGACCACAAATTAATTCTCTCTATAGTTGCATTGTGAAATTCTTTAGAATACGAATCCTTCCCTCTCTCTTTCGTTGTTAGAGACTATATTTCATAGAGATTGAAAAGTACCTAATAGGTTTTTCTTTTGGCGGCAAGCTGGCAACTTGTGGCACGAGTGATTGATAAGTAAAGCTGCCAGGCATCGTCATACATATCATCCCTATCTTTATAGTTTTAGGTATGACTATAAGATATTATCGTAAAACCGGTTAACATTTTTTTTTTCCTGAACTTACAGATATGTGACATGGTTGCCGTCGCCCATATTCTAAATGCTACTCTTGTAGTTCCAGAACTTGATAAACGCTCGTTTTGGCAGGACACTAGGTACACTTTGCAGATTCAAATATTTGCAGTTGTACTTGAAATTGCATTCTTGGAGATAATGCTAATATTACATTCAAACTGCAGTAATTTCTCTGATGTATTCGATGAGGACCATTTTATTACTTCCTTGGCGAATGATGTAGAAGTCATTAGAAAGCTTCCTCAGGAACTGGCTACTGCAACTAGAGCAGTTAAGCACTTTAGAAGCTGGTCTGGTGTTGATTATTACCAGGATGAGATAGCTAGCTTGTGGGAAGATTATCAGGTATTTTGACCAGAGCATTGATCTCTCGAGCAACTCTCTGTTTGAACTGGATTATTTGAATTTCCATATCTTTCTAGGTTATTCGAGCAGCTAAGTCAGATTCTCGATTGGCAAACAATAATCTTCCTCCAGACATTCAGAAGTTACGCTGTCGTGCTTGTTATGAAGCCCTCCGTTTTTCACCACGTATTGAAGCCATGGGAAAAGTAACATCTTCGAAACTAATTTTGACTTTAAAAATGGCTAATAAGTAATATCCATCTGCTAATGCACTGTTATTTTTTGCTTGATTTTGTAGTTGTTGGTGGATCGTATGAGGTCTCGTATGAGGTCTTATGGTCCATATATTGCTTTGCATTTACGATATGAAAAGGATATGCTTGCCTTCAGTGGATGCACTCATGATTTATCTCCAGAAGAAGCTGATGACCTAAAGTTAATCAGGTGGGAAATTTCTACGTAGTTGTGATAATAATTATTCCGTGTTTATGCTTTGTTGACTTATTTGAGTGAACAACGTTCAATGAATATGCTGCCTGGCATTAACTTTTGTTGTTCTTCCATTTTGAACTTTCAGGGAGAACACTGTGTATTGGAAAGTAAAGGAAATCGATTCTATGGAACAGAGAGCCAAAGGATATTGCCCCTTGACTCCAAAGGAGGTTGGAATATTCCTCACTGCTCTGGGTTTCCCTTCAAACACCCCTATATATATTGCTGCTGGAGAGATATATGGGGGTGATTCTCATATGGCCGAACTGCAATCACGCTATCCTTTATTAATGAACAAGGTATGTCATGGACTCATCCAATTGTTTGGAGTGTGTGCTTTATTTTTATACTCGACAAGTAGACTGCTGTATGTTGATAAGAATGAGTTACAGTCAAACAACATACTTTCAACTTGGAGGAACACAAGGATCTCGTGCACGTCTGAATTTGTTTCAGTAAATCTTTAAAGCATTGTTAATGATGGATGGTGTGTAGAGGGAATACAACATGAGAACCATGAGTCAGCCATCACTGGGTTGCCTTGTGCTGATGGTAGTCCAGTTACTAGTGGACTAGTGGTAGTGGATCTGTGTATTAAAATGTATGCCCTTTTAATACCCATAATGGGCGTCTAGTAGGTGTAGTTTGGGTACAGGACTAAGAAATTTGTTGAGGCATGCACTTTGATAATTGTTGTTTGCATTGGTGATGAATCTACTCCCATGAAGAGATTGTAGTTCCGCATTGATGAGTGATAAAGTCTTCATTGTGCGATAAGATTGTTGGCAATGAAAGCTTGAGAAATCGTCCCTCTTTTTAATTACAAAAACGAAAGGACAAAGAAAGAAATTAAGAAATGAAAAACAGTCAAAGCATGGTACTACGGTGGCAACTGGCATCAAGCTTGCCATACCCTTGTGTAAATCTTGGATGATCAGTGGTGGGAATCTTCCTTGTCTTTGCATTTTGTATTTGGGTATGTGAAGTTCAACTGCAACTCGAAGACACGGGGGGAGAAATGGGAGTTTGAGACCAAGTTACATGACTGTAACACCGTCCATGAGCATGGCGACCTATGGAGAGCTTTATTGTATTTTGGCCATTGAGATGCTATGTGACATTTTGTAATTTATTTGTGGGAGCATTTCCTGTGTTTCCAACTTAATTGGACTATCTATTGCTCCCACCTAGTAGAAGGCTGCTTCAGTGACTAACCTGTCAAGCAGATAAAAATGTGAATGGAGACAAAAACTAACTATTAGAATGTTGGTCTAGGGTTGAGCTACGCAATTAGCGGCTTGGATGAGTTTTCGATTTTTCTTGTTTTTTGCTTGGGTTTTGAACTCGAGCGTTGATCGGGCTTGACTAATATGGAGGTTTGAAAGCCTCAAATGTAGTCATTTTACGATGGATGAGGTCATAAACAATGCAACGTGCCGCTAAATACAGGATGGAATTCTTGAAGCCAAAAAGCTCAAATTTATAACTGCCTCATGCGTAGAGGTGAATTACAAGATCCGCATTATTAGGATGAGAAATGCTTCCAGCTGAACTTTGAGGTGCAAAGTTCTTAAAATGAACTTAGGCAGTTTGAAGTCAAAGCTACCTCTCTCTCTCACGCATTTATGTGATTGATTTGTGGTCTAATATTTGACTGTGCGGGGCTAATGAAGTTATGTGTTTGCAGCCTAGCGCAGAAGTTTATATCTATTTCTCTATTCGTAGGAAAAACTGGCATCAGCGGAGGAGCTAGGGCCTTTTATCAACCATTCTTCTCAAATGGCTGCTTTGGATTACATTGTCTCCGTTGAGAGCGATATATTCATTCCTTCGTACTCTGGAAACATGGCAAGGGCAGTTGAAGGTCATCGTCGTTTCCTTGGACATAGGAAAACTATTTCCCCTGACAGGCAAGAGAACTGACCCTTCCACATAAAGGTTCAAGTGATTTCTATGGGCTGTTACTTCTCCCAACAGTTCTGAAAGTGTATCTCTATACTTTTCTTTAATTTTCAGGAAAGCCCTTGTTCACCTTTTTGACAAAATAGAGCAGGGAACACTGAAGGAAGGCAGAAAGCTTTCCACTCGCGTTATTGAACTCCACAAACGACGGTATGTGAATGTGAAGAACCTTGCTAAACCCATTTTTCAACTATGGTACACTAAGCATTTCTGTTCTCTGTGGCACAATCGTTGCCATTACAAGTGGTTCTTCTTGGTGTAATGTCCAGATTGTCATTCCTTGACAAAAAAAAATGGTCTATCTGTTTTTATTTCATGGACATGGACCTTTGTTGGCACCATACAGTCTCTCCAGTCATGAATCATGATGATTCATTTTGTTGGTCATTTTACGTATGGGACTTGTACTTGGGGGTCTTCCATCGTTGTTTTTGGTACTTACATACATAGAATGGCAGTATATTTTCTTACCCTCCCATTGTTCATAGTTGGAGAGAATGCGATACATTCTCCATGCCTGTTGTGGTGTGGGCTATCTTTCAAAGATTTCCTAGGAAGTTGTGGAGTTCAGTCCCTTCCAATATGAGTGTCAGACTTTCATCACATTACCTCTTTTGCTAAAAAAAGAAAGAGCAGATGAATCGATCTCTCTCTCAATTTATTTAGTGGGAGTAGTTCATGGTGTAGCTTGTTTCAGTTCTAAGATTGCATCCACTCGCTTTAATGAGCAATTGCAACTATTCAGAAACCATTGGGCAGCAAGGTTCTGAATTTGGCTTTTGCGTTTTGTATTGATCGTTACATAATGGGATTTTAGACCTCCAATACCATTATTTACACATGTCTCAGCCGATTGTGTTCCATGCGGCCAACATATGCCGTATCATCGATACCAGTATGTGTGTTCTGATGGGGCCGATCCTGTTCCACTACATCTGGCATTACCTGCAAGATGAGGTTCAAGAGTATGTTACAGGGATTCTTCTAAGTATGTGAAGTGCTCGTTTCAAGTACTCAACACTTGGATACGAGTATGAGAACCATGGCCGACATGTTTAGTTAGACATTCACCTAGCAAACATATTGTGACTCAGTCGAGTTTGATATATGAAATTAATGTGTCATTTTATGATTTCTGGAGTTGCTCCAACTGTAGAATAATGTGACAAACCACTTGGTGACCATTATTACTTCTTTCTTTCTTTTATCCGAGGTGACCATTATTACTGAGTTTACGTTACTGTTGCATTTTTGTTGCTTGCACAGGCAAGGGTCCCCAAGGAAGAGAAAAGGGCCCATTTCAGGAACAAGGGGCACGGATAGGTTTCGGTCGGAAGAAGCATTTTATGTGAACCCTTTACCGGATTGTTTGTGTCACAAGGCATCGTTTACATTGAATACATCTGTTATGATACAGTAGACAAAGGCATCGGCTCAAAACCCCTGGTAAGAATGTCCCCAGGCCAGTGGATTGGTGGCCTATGAAGCTCAAGAATGTTGCTCCCACTGATGGAGTTAAGGTCGCGAAATGTGTATATTGTGAGGATGGGTTCTGGCTCCTATCTAAATACATGCAGGTGAAAACGGCGATGACGTTGGGCTGGGGAAGAGGTATGAAGATTAATTAGACTGGGCACTCCGGCAAGTTGCGAGTGTTGGAGAAGAGATTTGTTGGGGATGTGGTATTGAATTAGTGCGGGCTGTAAAAATAATGTGCTACTTGACGTATCCATTCCATTTTTTGGGAATTCAGTGCAATAAAAGAGGAAAAATTTATTATTTCTGCCTTCCATTTCTGTCTACTGATTCATCGCTCAAATTTTTTTTTTTTTTTTTTTATAACATTTCTATCGAGACTATTGGAAAATAGTTGTTTTGAGTTTTGGGCTCGGATAAAAGAAGAGAGTAAGTATTGGGCGCACTATGGTGGTAGATTCAGGAAGAATAGCTATAGGAAAATGCTTGGGACAAGATTCGAATATGGATGTGTCCCAGATTGTTCGATGCATGTTCGTCTCATGTGAATCATCTGGGACTTCAGACACATCTGTCTGGAGTAGTATTCTTAACAATAAGAGAAATCCCACACCCATAAATTTTGTTATGGTTTTGTAGCACCACATGCTATTTGGAAATAACCATATAAGAAATCGATCACTATTGACACGTATTCCAGGCAGTGATATTAAAAAGGAATCGTAAAACCTAAGTCAAATAATCATCCAATAGAATAGAATGTTTTTACTAGACACATTCACGCTCTTGCTCACATTATGTGACTTGGCTAGTTTCCTTAAGCCTAGTCCCTCTTTTCGGTTATTCAAAATACTGGTGACGCAGAACAAGGTACTGCTCAATGTAAATAGGGTAAAAAATGAGAAGAAAAATATCAATGAAACTTGAAACCCGTGAATTTGCAAAAAATAGTTGCAATGTAGTGCTGCAAATACAGCGAAACTTGAAATACATATAACTTGTCATTATCCTATCTGGATTTCGGTGTAATCACCTCAAGTCCACCTGTAAAGGGCCTCAATGGCTCGGGGACAATGACGGAACCATCTTCTTGCTGGTAATTCTCAAGCAAACATATCATCATCCGCGGAACAGCACAAGCTGTGGCATTTAATGTGTGCACAAATTGAGGTGGAGCAAGATTGCCTTTACCCTTTTGGGGATTTGTGGACGATGATGCTTCAGGGCGGTACCGGATTCCCAGTCGACGACTTTGGTAATCAGTACAATTTGATGCACTTGATATCTGTTTCAATAATAATACAGCACATAGGAATTAACTCATGCCTTTACCCGTTTGAGATTCATCCAAAAGATGCTTTTCAATTCTGGAAACATGTCACTAAAGAGATTCATAAGATCTGAAAAATGAGGAGTTTATTTTCAAAAGTACTATGCAAAACTGAATCTGCAAATACAACCAAACAGGGAGCAGGGCTCTGATCAGTTGTCAAGACTTTGAGTGCAAGAAAGTTTTTCCAGGGAAAAAATGAATTTGGAGGGAAGTAGTCTCCAAAGTACAATGCGAAACTGATTCTGCAAATAGGAAGAAACAGGGAGCAAGGCTCAGTTCAGTTGTCAAGATTTGTGTGCAGGAAAGTTTTTCTAGAAAAAAAAAGAATTGAAGGGAAGTAAAGGAATTCAAACTTATAAATATGTATGTGTTCATTGGGCAAAGTTTTTGTAATAAAGCTAAAATATAGTCTCTAATTATGTAGCAATTGGTTGCAAAATAATATATTCCGACAAAAAATTAGCAATTCTTCTATTTGGGGAAAAAAATCCTGGTGGAAAAATTAAAAAAAATGACATCCAGAGTCAAGAAGAAGGAAACTCAAATAGTCCGATCCTTTCATTTCCCAACAATTGAACAGGGCATCCAGATGTAAATAAGGACATGAAAACAACTATATACCTCACCAAATCGTCCTAAACCTGGCATCCATGCCTCCACATCAAATTTACGATATGCAGGTGCCCCTAAATCCACTGAAGCCATATCTAAGGTCCTGCGAAGAAGCTCAACATTACAATTGAATGCAATGATACAGGAAAACAAAAAATAAAGCCAGTGAACATGCATAAAATTAGGTTCATAAACAGATGCAATCAATACTCACTTAAAATGAAATCCTAGTGATGAAAAGAGGTCCTCTTCAATTCCAATTAACTCCTCATGATAAGAATCACTTTCTTCAGGTCGGCAAAGGATGAACATCTCCACCTTGCTGAACTGGTGGACCCTATATAGGCCCCTGCTCCAGAATAGTAACCAATGTATCAAAAAAGAAACCAAGCACAAATAGAATTGTAACATCTCACATCGGGGAAAATTGAAAAGATGAAATGGTATATAAGGATTTGCGAGCAGCTATGCATAACTTGAGGTTAACCTTTTGAGCCATGTGGTTAAGCTAAGGGTAAGCAAGTCAGCTGACGTGGGTCGTTATAAGAATCGTACAACAAAGATTAGTAGGATAATGAGCTATCTTTGTGGTTTCCCCTCTCAATCTTCACTGGCATGTTCTTTGTCAGAGACCAGATAGTCCCTGCTAGTTATACGATTATTTTGGAAAGTTCCACTTGATATCATGCATACAAAAGAAATTCCTCTATATTCATGCCCACAAAGATCAATGTAAGAGGTGCATCATGCATTAGCAATCAATATATAGGAGCATAAAAGGAAAGCACATGCAAATCTCCAAAAAAGATTATATAAAAAAAGGATGGCATTAATGCCACGATACACTCTGTTAATGCCACGAAAATCTATATTGTACTGCTACACTTACCTCAAACCCACACCAACACACACACACCCCCCCCCCCCCCCCCCCCCAAGGACTTGGTTTCTCCCACTTTTTTCTCTTCCTACCTTCCCACTTTCTCCACTCAATTAGGCCCTCTCTTCTGCGAGAACAGCAGTCGGAGAAGACACAGAAAGGTGTTGAATTCTAGAACTTTTATTTTGATTTCGTAGTCACAGCCGAATCTGAAAATGGATTCATTTTATTAATCTTTCTAACTCCATTTCAACATCTGTTTGAGGAGCAGCCTTCTCGTTTTCATTTTACATTGCAACAATCTGCCCATGGATCTGGATCTTATCAACGATCTACATCACCACTTATATTAGGATGGAATCGATGAGTTATCCTAATGGTTGGGGTTCTTTTGGTTAACAAGGACAGAGAGATAGGAGGAGACTCAGGAGAGAAATGGGAGGTCGAAAAGCAGATGCCTGAGGGGAGAGGTTGTACCAAATCTGTTCGACTGACGTGAGGGTATGGTCACTACTGATACAATGTCGTGGAATTAAAAAACTGTCGTGGCTTTAACATTAGCCTAAAAAAAATGATACTTTGATATTGTTTACAGTGCTCAGACCGTATATGAAACCACATATACTGGATTGATGAGTTTGAATTAGCTACCTTGAGAATTACTTGTAGGTGATTTACCTTGTTGCTGTGCCAGCAGCACCAGCTTCGGTACGAAAGCAATGGGAGTAAGCTACATACTTCAAAGGTAAGGCTGACTCAGTGAGAATAGAGTCCATATGGATTCCCCCCACCGGAATCTCTGCCGTGCCAATAAGGCATTGATCACTGCCCTCTATAGAATAAACCTGCATTAGTGGGCAAAAATATCAACAAAACAGCTAACTAAAATGTCCATAGCTCTTACATGTCAAATGTCTTGAGATAAACCATTAATGACACAGCCAATCCCCCACCTCAACCAATAAAACAAAGGAGGCCACTCAAGAGAATTTAAATTGTTGGGTCTTTCATAGGAACAAAAACTCAATAAAATGGAGAGGATATCCTCAACAGCAGACATTCACCAAAAACAAGCATTCAGGATTGAAAAAGGGGGAAAAAATAATGAATATAAAATCAACGAAGAATCAAGGTCGTTCTTCATTCTTCAGGGTTCATAACTAGATATCCATGCTAAGGCTCAGATGGCAGGCTAGACCAGCAAGGGAACAAGTGGAGTGCAAGTGTTTTTACCACCAAACTCCTTAACAACGAACGGATATTCAAAAATATCGAAAACAAAAATAGTCAGTTCATCTACTGATCACACTAGTTCAATTAAGAACCCAAGTACCCAACTATTTCTTAGAAGTTTGAAGCCTAATACAGGATAGAGCTGAGACTGACTCAGTGAATTGCATAATTCATGGTGACTATGATTCAAATGGCAAGTTATTATCTGGTTGTGGTCAGAGCATTGGTGACCAGAGCTCCATGAGTATATAGGAAGATGCAGTTATTGCTCTCAGCAACATATCTACAAACCTGTGTATTTTCCCCACGAGGTTGGAATCCACATTTTTCAACAACAGAGGATCTCACTATTTCCGGGGTTATAAGAGGTGTAAAGCCCCTCCTCATGACTTCCATGATGGTCCAGTTTATAAGGGCCATCTCTAGTAAAACTGCTTCATTCTTCAGGTAGTAGAACTTTGACCCGCTGACCTGCACAACCATGACCAGGTCAGGCTAATATACAGTTAAGAATCTTTTTTTTTTTTTTTTTTTTCTGTTTTAGTTGCAAGGAGGAATCCAGAGCAGCATATTCTCCATTTAAATGGTTGAAGATCAAGTTTTTCACTGATTCACAACTTCCACCAGCCATATAGATGTTGACATATATGAATGTAAGCAATGCAATAGATCAAAATTATTTGTGGAATAGTGGAGACTGTGGAGTCCAATGTAAAGGAAATGAATATCATATAAAATAAAATAAAAATTCCTTTGGGAGTTTGAGGGACATGAAAGCAAAATCTCCATGAATGTATGCCATTGACCATGTTATTCAGCATCAAAAGATGCAAGAGATACCTAACAACCATAGTTGTGTAAATGGACGATAAGGAATTCAGAGAGATTTTGTGTGGTATATAACCTAAGCTGGACATACAAGTTGAAAATCTATCAGCTTAAACAGCTAAGAGAAACTCAGAGTGGTCCTATCCGGAAGCTAATATTATTTCCTCCTCCATTCGACTATTTGAAAAGCACTTAACCTAGGAAGTATTTACCCCAGAAACATTGCCCATCCCTTCACTAAACCAACAGTATGTCACAACACTTAGATAAAGTCCCCATTCATAACAAAAATGCACTGCATGACCACTTTCAACCCTCCATACGAATGAGCTAAAAATTATTAATTACTTAGATGAACAAGAAATACCCCTGCAGCAGCATCAAACTCAATGAGATCTAGATCTTTCCCGAGTTGAACGTGATCCTTGATAGGGAAGCCAAACCCCCTGGGGCTACCAATCTACAGAAATAAGAGAAAGAAATCAGTGAAGAAACTCGTACTTGGGAGAGGGTTCATTTGGGAGAGTGTTCCTTCAAGAGAAAATACCATTTTTCTTAGCGCAGAGCAATCTTCCCCTCCTACTGGAACTTCTGGGTGGGTCATATTCGGTATACGTTGTGCTTCCTGCTGGAGCTCCTCCGTAAGTTTAAGCAGGTCTTCTTCCAAAGTTACAAGTCCTTCCTTCAGATTCTTCCCTAAAAAAAGTTCATCAGAGGACATCATACAACAATCCAAACTCCAATGTAAATCACCTAAAGAATGGTATCAACTTCAAATGAAAACCTTCTTCTATTAGCTTCTGACGCTCAGAGGGTTCCACTTTTCCTTTCATCTTGTTAGCAACGACATTCCTTTCAGCACGAAGCCTTTCAACTTCCTGCTATCTGTGAGTGAATTAGCCACACCCACAATTGATAAATAAACTAATCTAAACCCTAAGGAATTTGGCCAAGTGGTTGTGAGAAAGCAATAAAAGTGCTCCTCCATGAGGTCACAGGTTCCATTCCCACGGAGGCCAAACATTCCAAACCTTGGGGCCACTAGAGTTATGCCCGATCGTTACCTTCAGGGCCCTTGAATTAGTCGAAGTGTGTGCAAGCTAGCTCAGACATCCAGTTATCAAAAATAAACAAATAAATAAACTAATCTGTTTTTGTTATTGCCATGTAGAGTGTAAGCAGCACACTACACCCGCAAATTACAGGTGTGCCTTATAAACAACATAATTTTCTAAACACAACTCCTTTCATAGGCTTTCCATATTGAAATAGTGCACATCAAGATTTGCCTAAGGAGCTTGAACTCAGGAAGTGGAAGAATGAGGCAAGTACTTCCTTAATGGATGAAAGTTCATTTTGGCAAGATTGAGAGCAAAGACAAGTAGTTTCAAAGCCGTCTATACTTTCTGTATAGAGTCCAGACTCCGAACCAGCTGACACCACATACATTCGTAAGACTCAGCTTCATGTTGTACTTCATTCGTGTGGTATACAACATTAACTTCTTACTCCCTTTATAAAGCACGCCTGCGCGTGTGCACGGACGGAGAGAGAGAGAGAGAGAGAGAGAGAGAGAGAGAGAGAGAGAGAGAGCAAATTGGTCTCTATTGAAGATTAGTCAAGTTTGTCCACTATTCTGTGTCTGGAACACAATTTCAAAACTTATAACTCAACTAAGGCTATGGGCTCAGAAACTGTTCCAGTCACTCGAGCGAAAATGTTAGTTAATCCAAACTTATAATTCATACGAGTCTTATGACCCATTAACGGAGACAAATTTTAGACTTGCACAGGAGCATGTTAATTGGTATGAACCTCTGTATGTTACATTCTTTTATCGTGTTCATGTCAGTTAAGCATTGTAGCACTGTAACACCCTTTATATTTGAGGTGCTTAAATGTTATACTCTAGTATTTTAAGGGGCAAACTGCATTTTTTTAAAAAGTGTTGTGCATGTGTGCCGTGTGTGTGTTGAGGTGTGAGTGTGTGTGTTTCTTTTCTTTTAAAGAAAAAAGAAAGAAGAAACCCATCAGGGAGGTTTTGCTTCTACGTTAGAGAGAGAGAGAGAGAGAGAGAGAGAGAGAGAGAGAGAGAGAGATCAGCGGAGGAAGAAGAAGAACAGAAAGGGGAACTAGGGCTAGGTTGAATTGAAGACCTTGTTTGGTAATTCATGTTCTTCTATACTTGAATCTATGATTTTATTGTTCAAATTCCGTACTTGGCATGTAGCTAGCACTGAATTGCATCCATGGGAGAGGGTTTTCGAGGTTGGAATTGGGTTTTTATTTCAGAAAATTCGTGTATATTATGAATATGCATAACTGTGTTTGAACCAAGTTGAATTTGTCCTGTTTTTGATGAATTTTTCTCATCAACACGCCGATTATGTTATTTTCTGGTAATTTTATTGGAGATGCCTCTGTGTGTGTAGCTTATGCTGTAAAAATTTCAAAATTTTCTGAGAAGTATGGAAAAAGATAAAAATCATAAACCAAGCTGGTGTCTGGTTCACGTCTGTGCTGGCAGCACAGACACGTGTTGGAAAAACGGGCATAACTTCTTGCTCGGGTGTCTATTTTCGAACCGTTTCTTGATTCAAAAACTAGACTCGTATATCTTTCTGAATATGTATGGGTTGTGCCATGAATCTTTCTAGATTATAGCAGTTTTTTTAATTAAAGTTCAGGTTTTGGGGAGTTCTGGGATTCTGGACAGCTTTTGGTTTGTGTTCTTCATGAAATTCCTCAAGTTTAAGCATGCTGGGTGGACATGAGTTCTTATGATTCTTAAGTATTGTTAAGTTGGTGATGTTTTGGCATCAGAATCATTCATAGATGTTGAGTATGCGCTTTTTAGTGAATTATTAGAATTGCTGGAAATTGCTGAAAGTGCAGGAAACACATGCTACATGCTGAAACTGTATTTGGAACATGCTGGAACTGTTTGGAACATTGAAAATAAGAATTATAGGTGCTGTAACTGTGCAATAGTTGCTGGAAATTATTGTATTTCCTGAGAACATGCCTTAAAGCATTGTGATATGCGTTTAAGTGCAAAAAATGAGTAGAGCATGCCAAAAATTGACTGTATGTGCTACAACTTGGGGAATAGATGATTTAAACTGATCATACTCGCTCGTAATGTGATCTAAACTGTTGACATGCTTGCTGGAACTTTTGAGAGTTAGTTGAAAAGGGGTGTTGAAGCTTGTAGTAGTATTTGGTACGATTATTTACTTCTTTGCTTTTGGAATTAAACATTGAGCTCACATGTGCGGAATATTTGTTAGGTTCGGAGGCGATGAGCACCGCAGCTCCACGTAGGGAGTGACTATGTTGGTTTTCTTTTTGTTGGAGACCGAGGTGAGTGTTCGATTCATAGGTGTTCTTTAATTGGATTGAATTTGTGATATTGGATTGTGACTTTGTGTCGACGAGCAACAACGGCCAACGGCCGGACTTCGTGTCGTGCCTTTGACTTTGTGTTGATTCAATGGCTTTATGCCAAAATTATGACTTTGTGTCGAGCCAGTGACTTTGTGTCGGATTAAGACTTTGTGTCAATTATTTGCTTTATGCTTAGTTAATGATGAACTTGGATTTATTATCTCTATTGAACATGCATGTCACATATACACTCCTGGAACTTGTTTGGGGTTCCAGGTTTGCAGGTATAGGTCGGTGTCCACTACGGGTTGCATTTTGCTTTTTGTGACTCGCTCGAGGAGTGTGTGGTTGAGGCCTGTGGGAGTCTTGACTCCTGGCCCGTAGATGATATTTGCCTAGTTTAGTTTTTTTTTGGATAATTGTTGGTTATGTAAAGTTTATTTCTTGACAGACTTCCGTTGTAGTTTGTAAATGACAATTATTTTGAGATGTAAATAAAATGTGGCTGTTGAACTTCAGTTTTTAGTTATTCTTGAAATTGCTAGTAGCTAGCTTTTTGTTGGGTTGTTGTCACGTGTCGTATCGGGATAGGCTGATGAGGTGCTATTCCGGAACGGGGTGTGACAAGCACCTTCAATAATTCATGTCAAATCCACACACTATATCACTACTCTTCTAGTTTCTCTGCTATCGGCTATCAGTCAATGCACTTGCATGAGGCCTTACGTGAGTTTGAGTTGTAAAATTCTCTGCTATCAGCCATCAGTCATGCACTTGCATGAGGCCTTACGTGAGTTTGAGTTGTAAAATTGAAGTGTTCATTTCCATCTGTTTCAATGTCCTTGATGCACTTGTTTTGCTATGCTTTGTAGAGTCAATACCTTCAGAATTTTTCCGTCAGGTTACAATGTCCTTGATGCACAAATACTATATTGGCATACATCAGCTTCTCTGCCTTTTTAACTATTCTAACCAAACAGTTCCAAATTTATTAGTATTAGTATTCATGAACCAACAAAGCATAGCTAATAAACAAAGTAACATACCAATGGAATGGAAACACCAGAGATATAAGAATCAAGAATCCTAACCTTCTGAACATTCAACATCCTCTCGTATAGATCAAGTACCAGTTCCAAATTAGCATTCGAATTCCGGTTCTTGACATTGACCGCGACAGCAGCTTTATTGTCACGTATCCACTTGAAATCTATTGCCGCTTTCCACTGCTGTTTCACAACTGAACCGGATACCAAAAACAATAGCAAGCACATAAACCAAAAAAAGAAAAAAACCAAATGGGTACGGGGAAGTATATACATACATATATATATATATATATATATATAGAGAGAGAGAGAGAGAGAGAGAGAGGGAGACCTGTGTCGTCGGGGATTGGAGAGGGAGTGGGTTGGAAGGCTGGGGCGGCGGAGAGAGCTCTGGGGAGATGTATTGGAAGGAGGGAGGGTTGTTTGTGGGGAGAGAGGAGGAGACCTAGGGTTAGGGTTTTGGAGAGTGGTCCGAAAATGGGAGAGGAGCATCGGAAGCCCATCGCTTCTCAGTCCGTGAGGGATGACGATGCCAATGCCCCTGTGTTTGGAATTGGAACTGCTACTCTGCTATGACTATCCTATAGGCGACAGACACTTCCTTTACTGAAATTCCAGGACCAACCCACGTGCACACTCACACGCATAAATGTGTAGGCCCCACACATACAGCAGCCCTGGTGTTTCCGCTTACGCCGTCTCCCGCATAACCCTAGATGAGCATGGGTGGTTACCGTGGTTTGTGGAAATCAATAAAGCTAGGAGTAAATGTCCATACAAATGAATTTTGTGGGCTCATTTTAAATTATACAAAAATTATTCAAATTGTTTTTTATCTTTAAAATATTTTTTTTTATAGAATTTTATAAAAAATCATCTCAATATGCACAAATTTTACTGCACATTTACAGCCCATGCGTGTGGGGCCAATTTTGGATCCCACAAAAATACCCATAAATTTTAAAATAATTTTTTTATGGTGCCGTGTAAAAAATTAGCTCTAATAAATATCAATAAGTATTTTTTCTGGATTCATAGGGCACCCCTGTGACATTTTTCCATTCTACCCTTTAATCATTGTTTTTTAAATTATTTTGAAAAATGATTTTCACACTCCCTTTTCTACAATTCACACTTTATTTTTTGTTTTTATCCACATAAATTTACAATATTATCCTCGCACGTGGAAAGAAGTGTATTGAATAAAGGATAAAATAGTAAATTCAAGTGGATAAAAGGACAAAAAAAATGAGTGTGAATTGTAGAAAAGAGAGTATGGAAATCAATTCTTTTTGTTTTTACTTTTTAGAGCTACAGATTTAAAAGTAAAATGGTAAAATAGAACTTTTATTAACTATAACCATTTTGGTTTGAAAGTGTGACAATATTTTAGGAACAATAAAAGTTATTAACTAGTAGGACTAAAAAATAGGGATGGAGGAGTAAAAAATTGGAGTGGAAAAGCTTTTTTCCTTTTTAGCTTCGTTTTTGCCAATAGAATTTCCAGGAAGGAAAAGCTGATGAATACCATCAACCAATAGAAAACGAGCACTAAAACATCACGATCCGACTCGCCATTCCAACAACCCCATCTCGACCGTCAAACCGAGCCACAGAAAACACAACGGAACCAATCCTCGGCTGTACGATTCTCTCTCCTCAATCGAACTCGATCGAACCAGAATAAAAAGTCAAATCCTAGCCGCCCAGGTACAAACCCACGGACCCCTATAAATAAGATTCACAGATCCTTCTTCTCCCTCCCTCTGAGCTCGCACGTTTGACTTGTCTTTCTTCCTTTGTTTCCTGAGAACTACTGCTACTTTCCTCGCTCTCGCACGCGATCTCGTTTCTCCCGATTCGGTATGTGTACTTCCCTCTTGTTCTCTTCTGCATATCGCTTTTCTGATGTCGAATTTGGCTAAATGCTTTTTAATTTCTGATGTTGTCCCTTGGATGATAGTATTACTGTTAGGCTTTTTTTTCAATTTTGCACGGATTTCGCTATTAGGGCTTGGGATTGGGAAGAGAGCATGTGGGTTTATGTGTTTTCTTTTTGGTTTCTGGTTTTTAACAACTTGAAGGAGGAAGAAGATTTCTCCGGGGTTTCTAAAACGGTGGGAAGCCCTAGAATGCATGATATTTTGAAAGAAGTCTCCTTTTAACTTTTTTATTCGGAATTTAGGGCAATTAACCGCGTAGACTGTGTTAATGGACGGAAAATTACTTGGAATGGTATAAACATCGTGCGATTAGGGTTTCTTGACCGGTGGAAACCCTAGAATTCGTGATATTTAAAAAAGGATGACTCTTTTCATGTGTTTATTCATAACTTACGGGCAATTAATTGCGTCTTCTTTGCGTTAATGGACGAAAAGTGATTTGGAAGAACTAGGTTTTGTTCCTCCCTGTGTCCAGATGATTAGGGTTTCATGTTCAATTGTAAATGATGTTGTATTTTGTTGATTTATTATGTTTGGTAAAATCAGATGGCTCGTACCAAGCAAACTGCTCGTAAGTCTACAGGAGGCAAGGCGCCAAGGAAGCAGCTTGCGACCAAGGTTCTGTCATCTTTCTTTTTTCGTTTGTTCCACATCTTTTCCCCGAATTTTTTATTTTTTATTTCTTTTTTGTGAATTATGGATTTTGAAGTACGCTATATTTGTTTTTGGGAAATAACTTTTATGCGTTTGTGTTTTCAGGCTGCTCGTAAGTCTGCCCCAACTACTGGAGGAGTGAAGAAGCCCCACAGATACAGGCCTGGAACTGTTGCTCTTCGGTGAGTGATGCATTCGTGCGAACATCTGTTTTTTTTTTTTTTCTTAATTTAGTGTTCTTATAATAAAGAAGATTGTATAAAATATACAATATTATTATAAGATTCGTTCTCTTATTGTTAGTGAATGATAATACTTCATCTAGAGAAACGGAAAGTGGTTGTTATGTAATGCTTAATTTGTTTGATGAATGGTGCAGTGAAATCCGCAAGTATCAGAAGAGTACTGAACTCCTAATCCGGAAGCTACCTTTCCAGAGGCTTGTTCGTGAGATTGCTCAAGATTTCAAGGTGGTTGATCTGTTTTATGCTGTTATTGTCCCTTTGATTAACTGTTTTCTGTATCTTGTGTTTCACAATGGAATTTTGACTTGTGGTGGTATGACATGGTTTTGAATGTCCCTGCTTTTTCTTTTCTTTTTTTCCAAATACAAAATAACAGGACCTCTATCTTTCCTTTTTAGTTGATGGCAAATACTTGACAATCCTTTCCTCCCAGTGATCATACATTGCAGCTATAGTTTATGAAATCTTACATGTGACTAATGACAATGGTGAATGGGGTCTTTTTCTTAGTGTTTTATTTTGTCTTTTGGAGTAACCATGGCAGATATCTTTTGCCTCTCAACTTTTTTGCTTTGTTTATAAGTTAGTTATGGTTCTGGAATCTTGTTTTTAGTGAACTTATGGGATTTTCATTTGGTGCAGACTGACCTGAGGTTCCAGAGCCATGCAGTCTTGGCACTGCAGGAGGCAGCAGAGGCATACCTTGTTGGGTTGTTTGAAGACACTAATCTCTGTGCAATTCACGCCAAGCGTGTCACTATTATGCCCAAGGATATTCAGCTTGCCAGGAGAATTAGGGGTGAGAGGGCTTAATTGGGCGCTGATTGTTGACGAAGATGGCAACCCTTAGATGTTTTAGGCACTGTCTATTTTACTAGAAGTATATTTTGTTTGTTATTTCCTTCTTGTGGATGATTGATAGATATTAATGTGATGGTATTATGGTTGTGGATTAATGCGCTCAATCTTGGGTGTGGTCTTGTGTTTGGTTGGGATTGTCCAATGTCTGATGGTTTTAATCAAATTTCCTTCGTCCAGTTTATGCGCTTGTGTTTTGAGGTTCTTCTGAGGAGGTGTACCTCATGATGCACTGAAGTTCAGGGTGGTGGAATGAAATTTAGAATTGTGCAATCAACTTATCATTTCCTTGCATTTGTATTGTTATGGTATATGATTTTTGGCTGCATACTAACTTATGGCAAGGCAAATATTATGAGTTCGAATTTTGCTGTAGATGCCAGAGGTTTATGGATACATGTGTTCGATTTCAATTCTTGATATTTAGATGTTGAGTGTTGTCGGGTTATTGCATGGAGACTGTCTGTTTTGCGAAGAATAAATCCTTGGATTGAAGACCAAAGGGCAGCTGTATCGGGACGTTTCAGGACACGGATGGAACTGTGATGTTACTCACCTGTACCACCAATAGAATTTAGGATTCCCATTTTACGTTAGGCAAAATCACTCAAATTTGTCCCACAGCTAGATAGCTCCCCCGGAAAGCCAACAGTGTGAAAACCAAGTTAGACACGGATGGAACTGTGATGTTACTCAACTGTACCACCAATAGAATTTAGGATTCCCATTTTACGTTAGGCAAAATCACTCAAATTTGTCCCACAGCTAGATAGCTCCCCCGGAAAGCCGACAGTGTGAAAACCAAGTTAGATGCGTAGACTAGTGGGCAGATGAAAATGAAAATGAATTTTGTTCTTTTTCGGATAATGAAAATGAATCGAGTTTTGTTCCCCTTGTAATCCACCTTCTCGAACATGTTTGGTAGTGTAGAGTAAACGAAAAAAGTAGGCAGATATTTGAAGTGTGAGTTCGGCCCTTTTAAAATTGGTCTAATTCGAGCTTAGCTCGTTGGAACTCGGTTTATTTACTAAACGAACTTCTATAAACAAATCGAGTCTATACAAATGAGTTGAGTCGCTCACGGAAAGTAGAAAAATAACTCGAGCCTCAATCTCAAAAACTCTTTTACTATTAAGTTGAGCTTAGAACTGCTTGCGAAAAAATTGATTTATTTGAATCCCTTGGTAGGAGGGTGTGTATCTACCTTATAACTAGGTTGATAATCAAATTATGCTTTTTGAGTTCTACTCGTTAAAAACTACTCCATTTAAAGTATGTTAAGCTTTCAAATCAAGATTGAACCTGATAAAATAATAATAATAATAATAATAATAATTAAGATTGAACAAGTTATCACTTGGCTTGTACTATTTATTAAACATTCGATTTTTTTTTTTTGATCGGCTAAAACATTCGAATTATTCAAGATCAGCTCGATTGGTTTGAGTAAAGCTCAATTGAAGTCTTCTAACCTTCTAAACAAATCACATCTAAATGTAACACCACCTCCCATTCAAGAATTAGCTTATCCGGATGGAAAAAAAAAAATTTCAAATTACCCCTCAAATCATTTTGTATCCAAGGGTGTTAGCTAACAACACCTCCCACCCTAGGATTAGCTTATCCGGGTGGGGAAAAAAAAAACACAAATTACCCCTCAAATCATTTTGTATTCTCAATGAAATGATTAAATGAGAGCAACCAAGTATATTATCATATTATCCCCTCTTATCCATTCATATCAACTACTACCCAAACCAAGTATTAGGTAATCCCCTCCTTAAATAATCCCTCCTTATAACATATACACCCTTCTTTTTCCTTATATGCCCAAAACCTTATCCGTCTGACAAATGAGCCGTTAAAAGTGTTTAGACTTATGGTTAATGGTTAAGACTGCTCATGATAAAGCTCGAAGACAGTATAAACAAATCTACTACATATACTATTGGTTTCTGTGATGGTAAAAGAAAAAACAAGCTTTCGTTCTCACTTGTCGCAAGCAAAACAACTCAGACTGTTACTAGTCTTTTATTTTGCGTGTACAGAAAACTGACATCGTTGCGTAAGTTTATTCTACTCAATGACCTGGTACTGCTACAAAACAGTTGAAGCAGGAAAAATGCAGCCGAGAAATTGCGTCCAAATGATGGTTGTCAATAGCTTATCTCAGGAGCAACACATGTTTGGACTTTAACAAGTCCCAATGCGGGAAAAAAAATTATTAGATACTAATCGGAGTTCTCCTTTTGATTGTTCAATCCTCACTTCAGAAATTGATCTGGGAGATCCAAGCAAGTTGGATACAATGGCTAGAACCATATTATATCTATCTTCACCAGGCACCACCTACAATGGACCAGGAAATGTGCCATTCTCCCTTTGCTCGTTCCACCGATCAACCTGCATTCATAGAAGCAAGGCAAAAAAAATTTCATGCACACTTCTAAAGGTTGAGGTCACGCGGGGGAAAAATAATAATACATTATAATTTAATTCATGAAGCCCCTCCGATTTGATAAGTTTCACACTTAGACCTGCAAAATGGGTGGACTGACACTAGTTTTTTCTTAATCATATCAACCGGGCTTGAGAATATTTGAAACAATCTTAGGTTACCATGTGAGGGTATGGGAAATGGGAACAGATACATACCCATTCGCCGGGGCAAAGAGATCTGTAGTATTTTGCAAACTTATCACACTCAGGTGCACCTTCCCCCTTCGCAGCTACACACCTGAACAAACCAGAAAAACAAGATGACCGAAAAATTAATGGGGCCAAGAAGGTGAGGGAATAAATCAGCTTTAAGAATTAACTCTTGGATCAGATTCACTCACCGATGATACTCAATGTACCGAGTAAAGCAATGCCTAGATTGATTTGTAGTTGGGAAACGGAAATCTGCAGGTGCTGTCTCAAGCTGGTATTTGATATACACAAGGAAGAAAGAAACATTAGAAGATGAAAGTACAAGCAATGCCAATGATGAAAATTTCGCTTTGGTATGTTTGTTTTGGTAAGCTAGGAAAACGAAATGTTTTGAAAACATATTGAAAATGTAGCCAGAACATAAAGGAAATGTCACAAGAACTTGGAAGGTATCAATATGCCACTGATTTACATTTCTAATAGCTGTGTAAAGAACTCAATGTTCTGGTATGTTTCACATTTCAAAGAATTTCAACATATTTCAGTGTGTTTCGGTATGAGTTGGTGGAAAATAAGAATTTCAGGATTCACTGATGTTTCATTTGGGTCTCCTAGGAAACAAAATTGTTTCAGCCATTTCAACTGCAAAACCTCAACAATGAGTTGAAATTGGATGGGCCAAACAAGCTTACCTTAATCTCTGGTGTCTCTTCAGCATCTTGATCCCCTGAGTCTTCTTGATCAGCACTCTCGCTGCTTTCCTCAGCAGTAGGTTCGGTGGCTTCAGACGCACTTTCCTCTGTAACTGGAGTGGTAATGTTGCTTTCTTCAGTAGTAGTGGTAGAAGCTCCGCTACTTTCATCATCAGCAGCTGGGGATACTCCATTCGAACTAACAACTAGATTTTCCTCAGTTTTCGGAGTTGCAACTTCCTCAGAGGTGGTGTTTGCAGGGTTCTTCACCTCAGGTTCTTCTGCAGCTTTCATACTCATATCCTGCTTCTCTTCTTTCGCCAATAAGTATTGCTGTGTATCAAAGCATCAGACAAGAAGAATGAAGCTGGAATAAAATGATCAGTCCCTTCCATTACTCATTTCCATGTTTGGTTCACAAATAAATTACAAGATTTACAAATGGAAGCATCATTGAACAATTTAGGTGAATGTACATTCCATTGGGAGGTCAAGGAATGACCATTCATTCCATCCCAAAACATCACAACAATCCAAGAACACTGCCTAAGAGAGCATGCTGAAAGCAAAGGGCCAGCCTCCCATGTTCTCACAATCATATAATTGGTACTAGCATCTTGCCCATTCGATGCACGGGGACAAAAAAAAAGACATGAACTTTTTCCTGTTGTCCTATACATCAGTGGATTGGCATGTAAATTTTGTAAAAAGTCTAGAATAATGAATAAAAAGATGAAAAAAATTGCGAAATTCCATGTAGGAGAGAGAATTAAGGAGAGAGCTTTGTTTTATTTTAGGTAACTACATTCTTATAGTATGACCGAACTTTGTCTAGGACTAAGACAAACTGAAATTTTATGCTATTAGCTTTTTATTCACCTAAAAACCAATGGCAACCCATAATGAAAACACTTTAACTGCATGACATCAGTTATTATAGCCTAGAAATATACCAAGGATTATTTTTAGCGGAAACACTGAACTTCAGATACTATATAAGGTGCAAGTACCCATTTAGATCTGAATACTGTAAGTTCGAACACAGGCAAGAACTTGGCACTTTAAAACAAAATAAGCCTACTCAGAGAGAGATAGTATTTAAACAAAGAACCAGATGAAGTCATGGAAAACACAGATGGAGTCATCAGAATTCTAAGCTTGAAAAATAAAGAGCGGAGCAAATGCTGGAGGAAAATGAGGAGAAAAAGTAAATGCATGCTAGAAAAACATTGATTGATATAAGCAACAATAACATTTTGCATAGGTAGGTACATAAGGCCATTGAATTTCACAAGAAAGAAGAAAGCTCGACAAAAATAGGAAAAAAAAAAAAAGAGTTAAATTGATTACAAGACAGAGCCTATAGAGAAAATTGTTGTGTAAATACATAATCAAGCTTCAAACCAAAATCCTATCACATGCTCTACGAAGACAAAAGCATAGCTTACGAGAAAAAGAAGGAAAAAGCAGAAAGCTCAAGATCTGTAGCACCAGCAGTTCAAGCGATGCAGCTCAGGGTGAGGGCCTAGAGCCCAAAAATAGTATATTCTTTCATAGAGTTGAGGAGAATGTGGAATCCAACTGTCAACAAGTCAGATTTGAAACTTGGTATATGTAAACCTAACACACTTTACCAGGTTAACACTTGCAGACATCCTGACCAACAGGATAACCGATAACCAATACAATGTTAGCTAATTACAGCTTCGATATATTCAAATACTGATTTTTCTACATAAATCATTAACTGGGTATAGACCGTAAAATGCCACCAAAACTTCAATCAATTTCGTACCCTAGTGTGGTCATGACAGCCTACAAGTTGTCAGAGAAAAGTTGGGCACGGAACATGTTAATGAGTTGGGTAGGCAATGGATCCCCCGAGCACATAAGAAATACTCGGTTGTATCGTTTAGAATATAATGTATGTGGGTACATGGTGCCAAGTATCAAGGTATGAAGGAAACAGGGAGAGTTCAAGAGGTGAAGGTTAGCCCGGCCGAAGGAGACCCCTGAGGCATGACAGAAGGATAACCCACTCCTGAAGTCGAAGGCTTACAGTTGAGCTGAAGGCAGGGCAGAAGTCACTCGGGACCGAAGGAGGATCGTGGATTGGAGGCTTAAATTCAAGGGATCATCTGAAGGTGAGCTTCAGACCAGTCTTAGGCTGCGTTCTTATGAACTTAACTTAAATATGGAAATTTTGTCCTTATTTGAATTTTTTTCGCATTTGTTAGTTTCGCGCCAAATTTTTGTGGATTATTGATTCGTCTCGTTGAGACAAATCGGAAAAGTAAACTTTTTTTACTTTTACCAAAGTATTTTGAGAAATAACCACTTTTTAGCGCAAAAAGTGACACCCACAAAAGTTTGGCACAAAACTAACCAATGCAAAAAAAAATTCAAATAAGGACAAAATTTTTAGATTTAAGTATAGTTTAAGTTAAGTTCTTAAGAACACAGCCTTAGAGAGAGACGTAGACCCTTTGACCAACGGACAACTCCTCGGTTTGTGTATCATACCTCTTTTGAACCTCTGAATACCTCAAGACTTCGGGAGGTGTAACTTAACTATGCAGCTCCTTCCATATATCACTGAAACTCTGACAGTCAACCTCATGGGTCTGACCCTAGGCCTGCGACCTTCTGGTCTGTGACCTCTAGGGACCTTCCACATGTCCTCAGACAGTTGGACTTCAGACCCTTCACCTCACCTATATAAGGGACGCTTCCCCAGCATTCTAGAGGCTCTCTACCGGACTCTTGGCCAAACCAACTCATTGATACACAACACAGAGTGCATTACTCAACCTCTCTACTGCCACCACATCTCTCTCTAGGATCTGCCTCGGCTCTCTCCTCCTCCGCCTTCAACGGTCCCGAGTCTTCAGAACTTGTCAACATCCCAGAACACTCTCATGCTTTGGGTCTACCCTCAGGTATGCAACCTAACCTATGAAGCACGGATACTCTATTTTGGCCTAAATATCATCACGTATCGTATCCGTATCGAATGTTGATGCTTTCAGATATCCTCCAGATACGTATCCGGTATGGTTTTTAAAAGTATCCTGCTTTTAGAATTATTTTTTGGTATCTCGATATGTTTCGGATACGCACGGATACGTGTTTGATACATTTTGGATACGGGCAAGGGTAAATATATTATTACTTAAAATATATGGGTTAACATTGCAATTAGGACTATATTTTTCTTTTTCCCCCACCAATCGATACCAAAAACACACCGACGATATCCTCTCTCTCGTCTCTCATCTCTCTCGACAACCTTGTAAGTCTCTCCCCCCCCGCTCTCTCTCTCTCGTTGGCTGTGTGTGTGTATAGTTAATCCAGTTATATATATAACTACATGTAAATATCTCTCACGGCATGTGAAATGGTGAATTTGTGCAATGAATTTTTTTAATCATTAATGGAATTTTAGAAATTAAAAATTATATACAATACATTTTTATTTACTTTTATATTCAACGTATCCCCCAACGTATCGTATCCTTATTTTTGGAAAAATACCGTATTTGCGTATCAGTATCGTATCGTATCCGTATCTGTATCCGTGCTTTTGAGAACCTAACACACAATGAAACAATGAGGCCATCTTTGTGATGAATAAAGAGAATTTAGCAAGGGCTGAGGAGAAGTTGTTAAAGCCCTTGTATAAATCTGAACCAAGTAAGTTTGTTAAAGCCCTTGTATAAATCTGAACCAAGTAAATTTACAAATCAAAAACTGAACTCCCATCAATAAAACGATCAGAAAGAAACTGCAAATTCCAGCGTAAACATCAGAAGCCCAAACAATCTCTCAGTCATGACTATATAAGATACCTCAGAATCTTTTTTCTTTTTCTTTTGAACATGTCACATTAAGATACCTCAGAATCTAGGATTGGGAATTCCTCGGCAATTTTCCCAACAGCATGTGGCGCGACTTTGTGGAGATCTTGGGTTTGGGTTCGAGCTGATGGAGTAGCATTGAAACCCCTGCTGCAGTAATCTAACCAACTAAAATCTACCCCTAAGCCAGAAACTAAAAAGAAAAGATCAAAAAAAAAAAAGCCCATACGGTCCATACCCGAAACCGAAACAAAGTTCAAGACATTCCATAAATCAAGAGAATCAGAATCACCTCTTATTAGTCCAGAAAAACCAGAATTATACATCAATAAAGATTTCCCTGAATTGTTTTATACACAGTGCCACACATCAGATCATTATCCTACAAATTCAGTCTTTCTGCATTTGTAAGAAACAGATCCGTTCAAGTCACAGCCGTTCAGAGAAAAACAGATATCGAGGCTCAAAATTTATCGAATTTTCAAACAAAACGACAAGAGATCGATTTAGATCTACTTGGTAAAACAATCTTAAAAGCGTCCGAAGCCATTTCAACATTACGCAAACGAAAATAAGTGTGCATGAGGGTGTATAGGTAAAATTACCTCATTTAGGGACTGGATTTTGGTGTTGTCGACTTGCGCCATGGATGGATTGGACGAGGGGAGCTTCAGCTGCGAGAGACGGCTGATGAAGGAGTTACAGCAGAGTAGGAGGAACGCGAAGGAGGCGAGAGGGTGAAGGCCGTTCACAGTTAGCCACGTGTCGCTTCACGATCCCGTTGAAAAGATTATCGGGCCGTTGGGTTTGGGTTACAATTTTGTCAGAAAGGTACGTAATTAAACTCAAAGACATTTCCCCCAATTGGGAAGCCCAACAAATGGCACCAAAAGCCCTGGGAATGGGGTTACTCCCTTCATCCTGTTTTGTTTGCTTGTCACAATTAGTAGTATCATTTCAATCTTTAAGAAATAAAATATTTAAAAATATATATTTTTTTGACATTTTTTTTCAGATTGAAATGTATTCATTAAAATTTTTTGAACGGTACAAGACAAAAACAATCAAGAAATTATTTCAAAAAAAATTTATTTTTTAAGGTCAAAATGACACGATCTCCCGTAGATAGAGAACATAATGGGACAGAGGGAGAGGGAGTATTATGGTGCCTTCAAATTAAGTATATAGGTGTTAAAGGCGAAGACAAGGACGCTGAGGAGTGAACAATTATAATTGTTACACCTAAACTAACCTAAATCTATGGGAAGGGAGAACGGGGATCACCCCAACCGTCCATATGGTGCTCGAGTCCAATGGGAGCACCTTGCAGGGATTAGTGTTTGAACTCAATTCACTAAGTGAGTTCTAACCTCTTGGGCTAGACCCAAAGTGGCTTTTAGACGATTGAACTTACATTTAGCCATGGGATAGGATTTGATCTCATACATTCTTTTTCTTTTACCTATGTTTATTTATGTATCTACAGTGAAAATGTGGTATTTAATCTGTAGGAGAACAATTTTGTCATTTCCAATAATAAAGGCAAAAAAAAGTGAGAATAAAGGAGAGTGTCAATATAATTTTCCTTTAAATTAGAGATAGAGATACTTTTTTTTTACGAGGGAAAATAGAGAGAGAGAAATAAAAGGAAAAAGGAAAAAGTAAGGCGAACAAACAAGAGAAACAGTACTGAACAGTCATCCCCCAACTTGGATATGGTCCAGATCCGTCAACTCCATGTTCAGAACCTTCAAGCAAGGCAAAGGAAGCTCATCAGCTTAGAGGAATCCAGAGATTGTTCCTCATAGCCCCAGAAGCCATCTCATGAGCAAGGGAATTGGCTTGTCTAGGGATATAGGAAATTAATGACCCAATTGCAATTGTCTGCCCACAAAAACTTGATACTCACTCAAGCACATTTTGTACACAATCAGAGTACAATGCAACCTTTAGATAATATGTAATTCGCATTCACAAGGCCGAGTATACAATGCAAAGAGTCTAGAGCTCGTAAGATATTTAAGTAGCCATATTGTCACCCCATCCTCCTTCAAGAGTGTGGCTGATGGGTCCGACCTCGATGCTGATTTCTTGCGACTTTTCTTTGTTTTGTTTTATTGTATTTTCTTTGGTTATTGTATTTGTAATCTTGTTGTTTTAATATAAATGATCTTCTTTTCGTCAAAAAAAGTAGCTATGTTAAGTTTATTTACTTTTTTCTTTTTCTTTTTGCTTTGCGAAAGCTAGTATTGCATATTTTTTTTGGATATGTAAAAGTTAGAGCATTTGTGTCAGTGTCTTTATTTCACCCCATACACTACAGTAGAGAGTCCAAGTTCAAAAATAGGCTCACACCAACCTCGCTTGGTACTCCTTTCAAAATAGAAATGCTACAGTCACTAGCTTAAAGTAAAGGGGAACTATTCACCCGCTACTCATTTTTCTAAATTATTTTTCATGTATGTCTAGGTTCTAAAATCTCTTACACCTCTCTCTGGTATTATTATTATTTTTTATTTTTCATGTACTTATAAGTAGAGGGGAAATATTTTATTGAGAAGAGAGTGAGAGTAGAGAGTCTAATGCATAGACATTTTAAAAGTGAATAGCTAAATTAATAAAGTGATCCAAAATGTAAAGAAGCTGATGCGGATGCTCAAGTATTGTTATAATAGATTAGCACCTTAGGTCATCCACAGTGGTATAATTAAATGTCAATTGTTTTTAAAGTTAACAATGTTGGTGCAAAAGATTACTCACAATGATATAATCAAACTTAGCAACATCCTTAGAAATAATCAAATTTTGGACTTTGGATAATCAAAACTAACAACCTTTTTCAATAACCAAAATTTGTGGATCCTACACTACGTAAGTTAACTAGTTCCAAAATTTGTATCCACGCGTGTTTCAACTAGTATTTTCTTCTTCCCTTCTTCGCCCACTCTTTTTTTTTCATTAAAAAAATAAAATTGAAAAATAAAAATTTTATGTAGCCAAGCTTTTTCGCTACTCTATATCGTTTTCACTTCGCCAACAAACTATTTCTCTTTCTTTTCCTCCAAAAGTGAAACTCATATCTCTCGATCATCTACAATTCAATCCATCGTCACCGGATTAAGGTGTTTTACTCTTCTTTCCTGTTTCTACTACCCAACCCCCAAAAAAAAAAGAGAAAAATCATAATAGGAGGGAAGGGATTTTTTTTCCAAAATTAAGAGAGAGAATCGATATATTTTAACCCATAAAAAACGTAAATGGAGGAAAGTGAATGACGGGAAACAGAGGGGAGAGAGAATAAAATTGTAGTGGATCCCATATTTTGATTATAGACTAGAAGTGACCATAGTGAAGCTTAACATTGTTAAGCTTAGCAACCTCTTAAGTGAATAATCAAAAGCTGATGTGTCAACTTTTGATTATCCTATTTTGATTATACCACTGTGGATGGCCTTAGAGGAGTTGAACTCCTGACTTCTTTACTCCTAGTACTTAAGATGCCGTTGGGCCAAAGACCTCTTGACAACTACATTAAGTTGAGTTATGATCGTCCACAATAATAAGCAAATAAGTTAACAATACGTCATGAAAAGTTTTGAATTCCAAGTGAGAGTTATCGCATCCTTACAAATTACAGTAATTTTTCCAAACAATATGTGTGAGACTGGAGAGAAATAAACTTTGAAGTTTGTAGCATGATATAGGGGGAAGAGAGAGACCGAGATAAAATTGATCAGTTTGACATATACTAGTAGTCTTTTACACTGCCTTTCATAGGATTTCTCCCCCCCACCCCAAAAAAAAAAAAAACCCATCTTTTAGGCTCCATTTATGTAGAAGTAAAATGTTTTACAATGTAAAATATTTTTTTAGAAAACAAATTTCAAATTTTTATTTTCCGGTGTTTGGTTGGTACTTGAAAAATATTTTCAGAAATTAACAAAATAGTTTAGAAAGAGAGTTGGGGGCTTAAATAATTGCGAGATCTAAGAATATTGGAATTGAACGTGGGTCAGGACTGACGATCGAGGAAATTGAGCAATGAGAATTGCATTAGAAGGCAGCGGGTTCATTTCGGAAAATAACTTACGGAAGATTTTAGGGTAAGTTATTTTCATCCAATTAATAGAAAATGTTTTATAGGTAAAATATTTTTCTCATTTTTTACACAACCAAACACTAGAAAATAGGTAAAATACTCATTTTTTACACAGCCAATTAATGTAATTTGAGATACTGAAAAAGCCCACAAGAAAGAAAAACAGATGCCTTGTCTCAGGAGGAAAATAATTTACAAACCAGATGTAAATTTGATATTTCAGAGAGGCTTTGCATTCCACTGACTCAAATGGGCAGGAAAAAAAAAACAGTATATAATAATTTGCTGAGATGTGCTCTGATCAATTTTTTTTTTGCAGGGATATGCACTTGAATTTAGTTGGCAACACAACGGCGTAGTTGACACAAAAACAGAAGTACAAATAGAAGTTACAAGCAACAATCCTTCTATTTATCCATCCATATGATGCATCGGATACTCTTTCCCTGGAGGAGTAAATCAAAAGCTTTGTTAATATCTTCGAAGCTGATTTCATGTGTCACGAATCCCTCCAAATTAAGCTCCTGAAAAACGTCAATAATTTGTTCCTTCAAATGAAGAAATACCAATGATTTAGCTAGCAATGTTTCCAAGGCTAAATTGAGAAAAAAATGTCACTGAGACTTTCGTATTTGTGTCTTACTCTCCAAAAGTCTAAGCCTTGTCCTGTCAAAGAATTTTTTTGTGTGTGGAAACAATACGGACTCTTGCTCTTTTATTGCTTATAAATAATTTTTACGTACTTATAACATTAAATCCAAATTCTAAACTAGATTGGGAGTGTCATGGTCCGCCTTTTCAATTGAGGTGGTGTTAGTAATACGAGCCACTACAAGAGGGAATGTCCGTGCAATTTAGCCTTAATAATACTATTGGTTACTAGACTCATTTTCCCGACAAAGTAGATCCGGCTCTAATAGTTCCGAATAAATTCAATACGTGCATTAAGGCAAAAGTGGACTAAGGATGCTTTCCTATTCTTCTTGCTGCTTGTTGTTTTGAGTTGAGCTTCCATTCCGCCATTTCCTTCCTTAGGGAATGGAGTAAAGGGATGCCCGGCTCAAAAAAAAGCGAAACAAGAAGAAAGAAAAAAGTACCACTCGATTTCCACTGTCAATGTTCTTGCCTTTATTACTAATGCCACTACTCGAGAGAGTGTCTGTGTTATTTAGCCTTAACAATATTGGTTTCTAGACAGCTCTCTGCGTTAAATAGGAGTACTAGATAACCATGAAGTAGTCCTCAGAACTTACGTTATGTAGATACTTTTTGACAAAGAATGGAATGTCTGTTTTGGCTTTGACTCCTCCGAAGTAGGATCCTGTAACAGTTTTTCCCCTGAGAATCTCAATAGAGCTGACGCTTAATGGCGAACCGTGCATCTCCACCCCCAGTATCACCGTTTTGCCCCACCCCTAACCACATCAAGAAATAAACCAACTCGATTAAAGTTCCATAAAACTTTGCTGTTTAATCAGAATGAAATGTTCAGAAAGTTTCTATATGAAACTCATTAACCAGAGGGGGAGAGAGACCGGTCGAGAGCTATTGATAGCATCTTGCATCAAGGACGCCAATCCAATGCACTCGAAGCAATAGTCAGCACCACCGTCTGTCATTTCTCTTATCACCTGATCATTAACTAACAGTTTATAGCACATAAAATCCTTGTCAAATTGATCAAAACATGCTGGGGATGAGCAGTATATTAATACCTCGGTGACTGATTTTCGTGAGCAATTTGCAGGATTGATGAAGTCAGTAACCCCAAATTGCTTCCCTGCATGGCATGAGCAAGATAAATTTAGTTTCAACATTCCAAAACTGAACAAAGTTCCATTCTCCCATTAAGCTTCAGTCCCACTCGATTTAATTAGTTAAAACATCAGAAAAAGTACTATCAAGACTCACCAATGTCATATTTGTCAGGATTCAGATCAACTCCTATGATTTTTGAAGCTCCGCGCAGCCTTGCTCCTTCTGCAACCTGTTACACAGTATTTACACTTAGAAAACACTTCTCCTTCCTTTTGTACACGGATATTTTTCGGGAGGAGAAATTTGGGTAGGCTTTTGAAATCCAAGTACTCTAGCTATAACGTAGAATGATTTTAAAAGTCTGGTGTGCTAGTCCAAATTAAGAAAATTCTAGCAAGAGTCAAGTGAATTACCGCAAGGCCCACAGCCCCAAGCCCAAAGATTGCCACCGTGGAGCCTTGTTCCACCTCTGCAACCTTCCATGCTGCCCCCACTCCTGCAAAACTCACTCTAAAATCACTCGTTCGATCTTCCCCGACATCACTGGCGTAAGAAATTTGAATGACAATAAGTAGCCAACCCCTGAATTATGTTAATGTTAAATGACTGCAGAGTTAGGGAAACCGAATACTCCTATCGCGATTTCCTCTTGTTTAAACTATTGGTTATTAGGATCATGGTTTTTGTCCTTGGTGACTTGGTGTCTCCATGTCAAGATGGTTGTAGCCTAGTAGGAGAAAGAAGCACAGTTTTAAGGTATCCAAGAAAGACTCGTGGGAAAACCAGTTATTCAAGGCGATGAATCCGGTGCAGGGTTTGGGCATGTATTCGCATAGATGTTCCAGGAAAGAGCATGTGTCTTTTTTTCCAAAAATGTTTTTACTTCCTTAGAGGATAGGCCTAATCACATTTATTGTCTACCACCATATCTGCGACCTGAGGAATTTTATCAATGACGGGATGCTAATTTTCACTATTGAATTTGACTAAATTAGATTGAATTGAGACTTGGCATTAATCAATTCACCCCCTCCACCACAAACTTCACTAACTCTCGAATGCCAACAGTTGCATACTAAAATCTTACCATGTGTTCTGCACTAAAACTTCAGTACATTCGGTGTCAGCTATATTGAAGAGTTAGGCTGACAGCAACAAAAAAGACTTATCTTGCAAGCAAGAAGTGCACAAAAGGCGGCCGAAAAGTGAAAGCAGAATTTGTGTACTAGGATCAGTCACTCACCAGTAGTAACTCCACAACCGAGCAAACAAGCCTTGTCAACAGGGATATCAGAGCTTATCTTCACGACATTGGCAATGTCCACGACAGTGTACTCGGCGAAGCTAGAAACGAACAAGAAGTGATTCAAATCCAGGCCGTTCGAGTCCTTGAATCTACTGCTTCCGTCCCTCGGCATCCCATTGTAATGAGTGAATGGAAACGTTGTGCAACAATTGCTCTTTGCAGACTTGCAGTCCCTGCACTCTCCGCACTCCGGGAGAAATACAGGCAACACTCTGTCTCCTTGTTTTACTTCCTCCACGTTATCTCCTACGCTCTCTACGACACTGGAATAGAAGGAAACAAAACCAATCTCAAAATGGTCTGTTTGGAAGTAGTATAAAGATTTATTTTACTGTATTAATAAACTTATCAAATGATCATATGAAAGAAAAAAAAGGGACTAGTAACAAGTGTCATGATATTACCCAACTGCTTCATGCCCAAAAATCCTTGGAAAAGCTGAAGCTGGTCCCTGGATGATGGCATGAGAGGGATAATTAGAACATAACTGTGCAGAATTGGCATGCCAAATATGATGTTGGCATGACATGTATGTTGTGCCAAAAGCGGTAAAAACTCAACGTACTATGAACAATGATGGTTATAACTACCGAAAAGAAGAACCAAACTACTACTAATATGCAAAATGGAAACAAGGAACAAACGAGAGAGAAAACCAAACTGTGAAAAAACAAGGATTTATGTGGCTCGATTTATATTGGGTGTTAGCATCTATCCAAAGGGCAAGGCAGCCAAACAATGGCTTCCACTAATTGAAGAGGAGAACAAATGCTCAAGAGAGCTTTCAAAGAAGAATTTCTGCTGAAAATTCATCTAGAAAACCTCACCAAACCCAAAATATAAGTGTTCTCTTCAAAGCCTACTTCTACATGAGACTCACCATAGAATGAATCTCTATACAAATAGGTGCATTAAAATAGTCGTCCTATCCTTACCAAAATTAATCACCTCAATACCAATATTGATCTCGCTGCACTCCTACGTACTCTAACGTGAGATTCAAATTCAAAATAGAGTTTAGAGAGTCGAAAATGTCCAGGTTTTAGTGAACGCTCGTTTGGCATATTATATTGTCCGCGTCAGGTTGGGCTCAGGCTGGGAAGGATTGAGCTTGAAATCTACTACTACAACACTAGTTGGCTCGAGCCAACAGAAACGAGCCCGAGCCCAATTGGCTGGCTAGAACTCAAAATTGAGCAGATGCCCAACAATATATTCGATATAGGACATGATGGGGAGAACTTACCCAATTTAATTTCCAGAAGGTAACATCAGTGTGACAAAGGGAAGTGCAGATTACTTTGATCCGAACCTCCCAAGATTTCGGAGGGGCTACCTCTATCTCTTCTATAACCAGTGCTTCCCCTGCTTTTCTACACACTGCAGCTGTTGGAACACAGAACAAACAGAAATGAAAACAGACACTAATTAATCAAAATTCAAAAATGGCAACAGAAATGATGATCCCAATCCCAATACCAAGTGTTTCTAAAAGCAGATTCCCAATAGTGATCTGAAAATATGTATACCTTTGCATCTTATGGGTTTTCCTTCTGTCTTTGATGGGCATTTGTTCTCCTCCATTTCTCCTTTTTCTTGCTCTGGTTCTTCTGCTTGAATGCTTCTCTTATGGACTTCTCTGTCACTAACTTTAATGCTTTGTTCTCTTCATAATTTAAAAAATATTTTTTAAAAAATTCCTCCTAAATTCCTCCTACTTTCAACATTTCTCTCTCTATCTCTCTCCACTTATTGCTCCTACTATTTTTCAAAAAAAAATTCAAATCTCAATCCAAACATAGCATAAATTTATTGTATAAGGTGGACTGCTGTTCACTAACTTGAACTACTAACTTGTTCAGTTATAAGGTCATTGTTTTTGGTAAGCAACTACCATATTATATAACTTTTTTTTTTTTTTTTTTGTGGCGTATGGTACCATCCTTGGTGGTTAGTGCTGCTGCCGACAACTTTGTGGGTAGTCCCCATCAGCGGTTGTTCCCACTTTCTAAAAAAAATACTTTTTGAAAAGTAAAATTAATTTCAAGTTCAAAATTTATGTGTTTACGCAAATAATTTTTCTACTAGTATAGATCTTGTTTGATACTGTAGATCTCATTAAGATCTTTTAAACGGTCCAAAATAAATTAAAAAATATTTTTTATTTTCATTATATATTAGTTTAAAATTACATATTCTTTTTTCAAAAAGTACTTTTTTTGAAAAGTGGAACACCTCCTGATTGTCCTCTACTCTGAATTTAACATTTTTACTTTATTAACATAACGGTCTTGCTATTGTCAGCCTACTGAGCTGACGATAAATACACTAGAAGACGAGAAAAACACGTATTTCTATATATTTTTTATATCCTTTAATACACATTCACATACTCACTATTGTCAGCCCATTGTGCTGATTTTAGAATTTTCCTTAACCTAAAGGGAAAAAGCCAAAAGCCACTCCACTATGAATTCTTATTACGTTTTTGAAGGATTGCTCGCATTTCATTTTCAAGTTTTGACTAGTTTCTTAACTTTCCTAACACAAATTCAATCAAGGCACAACAGCTGAACAGCTTGATGTACTCTCCTAAAAAAAAAAAAAATCCTTTTTGAGTTTTAAACTATAACCCGAATCATTTTTTAGAGCTCGTCAATTAAGTAAATTATTTTTGTAAAACATTATATTGAATGGGCAACGGTAACTTAAGAACAAAATTACGTTGCCATACAAAATAAAATGGAATTTGATCATATAGCTGTTTATGCATGCCCGGTCAAACTTAATTTTTCAGAATACTGTACAAGATGACATTACTCGATTAGATAGCGCCGAGGATCTCCTGTCCGAGTGAAATTCGGACAGGCGCCTGTCCCACTGCTTGGAGCCGTTGATCTCGCAAATCAACGGCTGAGATCTACCGCCCCAAAACGACGTCGTTTTGGACCAGAAAGTGTTCGGACAGATCTCAACCGTTAATTTATAAGATTAACGGCTCCGAACAGTGGGACAGGCGCCTGTCCGAATTTCACTCGGACAGGGGATCTGGTTCCATTAGATAGTCACTGTTGTCAGATACAAAAATACTCTGATTACGTAAGTGTTTGGATAATAGTATTTTAGAAGGGGTTCAGCTCCGGTCCACTAAGTCTTACTGTCCAGTTCCAGCCAGTTGGCCATTTTTCGGCTAACATCGATTTTGTTCCATAATCGGATCCGTTTATTTTGTAGATCTCGTCGAGACATGTTACCATGTCAAAAATTATGTCCATTGGATATCGTTCAATACACGATCGAAACACTATTTTGGACAAATGGATGAAAGGGGTTCCAATCCAGTGTGGGTATGTATTTTTTTTCCAAAATAAATGGATTACGATCGTATATCAAACGATATCCGATGGACATGATTTTTGGCATGTTTACGCATTTTGACGAGATCTACCTATGAACAGATCCGATCATGAAAAGAAACCGATGCTAGCTGGAAAATGGCCGACTGACCGGGACTGAACAGTAAGGCTTACTGGACGGAGCTGAAGACTCGAGGAGGTGCATATGTATTGAGCACAGCATGACTGTTCTGTGGCACAACTATTACCGGGTCTGCAATTGGATGACCTTTATCTTCACATTGCCTGACACGTCACTTTTGTGGTAGTTGGGAACTAGACCACGTACACCAATAGAGATGCAACTTTGCTAGCACCACATACACTTACACATCCAAATACATATCCACTCATATGAGTGGTGGGTTCCACACAAACTTGAGGTGCAACTGTGTGTGGAATCCCACCGCTCATGTGAGTGTGGGTGTGTATTTGGGTGTGTAAGTGTATGTGGTACTAGAATTATTGATAGAGATGTATTTTAGCTACTAATAGTTCACTTTTTTTATTTTAGCTGTCCAAACATCTCTCAATCTCACATCAATCTTCTCTATTATCATCTCTATTATTATTAAATATTACCCCCCCTCTCTCATCTGCAAAAAACTAAAAATTGAATCCAAACCCCAAATTGACCACAAATTGAGTACCACAAATTGACCCCAAACCCACGATCGGAAAACTCTGCCTGAAGAACCGACAAGCACGCGTCGAACTCCGTGACTTTTACTACTCGTCAAGAAACCTCTGGTTTATGGAACACCCTTTCAGTTTCAGTTTCTCCAGATCCAACACCCTTTTAGCTCAAAAGCAGTCCGAACACCCTTTCAGCTCCTCCAAACCCTCATCTAACTCTTCGTCCTCGTAGATCGTCGTCTTCTATTGCCTCCACACACACACACAGAGAGAGAGAGAGAGAGAGAGGAGTGAGGAGTGAGTGAGTTGCTGCGTTTTAACTGCAATATTGGATAGAGAATAGAGAAAAAGTCAATTGTGGGATAATAATAAAGTAAGCAATTGTTGATGAATAGTGCCTTGGGAAATTAAGCGAGGTTTGGTGGCCAAAGGTAAAATACCTAAGTTTTACGGAGACCGGTGCAGTGCATCTTTTTGAGTTTGCCTCTGTAAAATACCGAAATACATCTATTTAGCTACTCTTGTGTACATGCTCTAAAGTCAGATTAGGTGTATTCCCGAGGAAAATCATGGTTGCAGAGAGTATTGAAAATTTTGAACACGATGTTATTAACACAACTAGAACTCATTTCAAATTGCAGGGCGGGCTGACTTAGGCCCCGTTTCTAAAAAACACTAAAGCTTAATGCATTTTACTAGTATCTCATTTTCACTAATAAAAAAACTTTAACATTATACTATAATGCCGCGATTTATGGGAACGTTAATTTAAATACAGTAAAACCAAGTCTAGTATTTATTTAAATAAAATCATAATTTAGTCTTACAAAACAATAAATCTTGAATCAAATTACATTTATACAAAAAAAAGGGGAAGGGGTACTATGGTAAATTCTGCTCTTCAGGGCATCCATCTTCCTCTGCAACAACTTGTTCCGCATAAAATTCTCCTTGTTCGTCACCTAGGCAAGACATAATATACCAGAGTCACAAAAGCAACACCGTGAGTTTTTAAGCTCAGTAATTAACTCATACCCCTATGTCCCTTACACTAGCAAAAAATATCATATAATTTTGTAAAGTAAATTGCAGAAAACAGTTCATTACATAAAATCAAATCAACAAATGAAGTGTTAGTGTCTTATCAGAGTTTATCATCATCGCAACGTATCGTAATTCGTGTCCTCATTTTTCAAGTATCGATTCCACTTTCCATCCTTTTTTTCTTGAGCATTGGTTTCGCTTTCAGGACCTACCGGTCTCCCAGGCTAAATTCAGATTTTGTCACTTAAAAGCACTGATTCTGCTGACCATCTCTCTCAGGACCTACCGGGCTCTCAGTCTTTGATCATTTCACATTTCACAGCGCACACATGACACTAGTTCCGCTGACCATTCTTTCAGGACCTACTGGACTCTAGGCCACACACACACCCGAGTCATGGTTCCGCCGACCATTCTTTCAGGACCTACCGGGCTTCCATGTTCACACACGCACACCAAAGCCATGATTCCGCTGACCATTTTCAATGGACCTACCGGGTTCTTATGCTCACACACGCACAACCGAGCCATGATTCCGCTGACTATCTTCAATGGACCTACCGGGTTCTCATTCTTTCACAATTATCGACCTTTCCTCTTAACTTTTCCTCTTTTCTACTTATAACCAACTTTTCGGTTTTTCATGTCTCGTACACATGGATCATTTTGCGCATTCAACATTATTCCTCTGAAACTCAAAAACATGCAACAATATTTAGATTCCAATACCCATGCTTTTCTACTATTCCAATTCTCGAATTTCAACAGTCAAAAACAAATTTGCTATTTCGTCATTAGCAAACGTGCCTTACAACCGATCTCTTAAAATTTTATCAAGCAAAATAATAGTTGGGTTCTAATTTCAATAACTAGATTCTAAGTCATGCTTTTCTAAACTAAAAATAAATAACTGCACGTGAAGCAAGTCTAAAACATTTCCATCATACAGTCAGGACATCATTTTCCAGTTCCTACGAGGTATACTTCAATTATCATTATTATGTCCCCACATTTTTTTTACATGCGAAAACAAAACTTCAAATTTCTTTTCTTTTTTTTTTTCTATATATATATATATATATACACACACACACGGAGCGGTTCTAGGGACACCCAAAAAAGCATCTAAAAAAACACATCTTAGTTCCCGATCAAATTTTGATGATCCGAGCCGCTCAATGTGATCAGAATGTGATTTTAAGGGTACCCGCGAGAAATGAGCAAAAAAAATGACCGGAAAGGGCTTGATCGGAATAGTTTTGAATAATTTTTTATTGGACGGTTCAAATAAAAACTGTTCAAATCAAGCCCTTTCCGGTCATTTTTTTTTGTTGATTTCTCGCAAGTACCCTTAAAATCACATTCTGAACACATTGAACGGTTCGGATCATAAAAAATCGACCGGGAACTATGAGATTGAGATTTTGGGTGTTTTTTTAGGTATTTTTTTGGGTGTCCCTTGTATATATATATATACGGAACGGTTTGATGGACACCCTAAAAAAACACCCAAAAAAACACCCATAATCTCATTCTCATAGTTCCAGATCAAATTTTTATGATCCGAACCGTTCAATGTGTGCAGAATGTGATTTTAAGGGTGCCCACGAGAAATCAGCAAAAAAATGACCGGGAAAGGTTTGATTTAAGCAGTTTTTATTTGAACCGTTCAATAAAAAACCGTTCGAAACTGTTCGGATCAAGCCCTTCACGGTCATTTTTTTTGCTGATTTCTTGCGGGTACCCTTAAAATCACGTTCTGATCACATTGAGCGGCTCGGATCATCAAAATTTGATCGGGAGCTATGGAGTGTTTTTTTAGGTGTTTTTTTAGGTGTTTCCGGAACCGCCCCGATATATATTCTAAATACATTATACTTAGGTAAGTAGAAGGAGGTTTCTATGTACCTCGTGATCGATAATAACAGTGCTCATCATTTAATCCCAAAAATTAATTTGAACATTTGATGAAAATTCTAATTTCAATATTATATAACACATTGCCTTTCAAAAAAAAAAAAATTATATAACACATCCATATTATACTTAGGTGAGTAGGTAAGAGGTTTCTACCTTGCTTTTAGGCAGTAGTAGATGATTATAAATGGCGTCGAGTCAAAGCATGAGCAACGTAACTTCGTTCGGTTTCGGATTGATCGGATAATTGTAACTTGTACTCTAAAGATTTTATTACTTATAAACTCAAGACCAAACTAGACTGGAGGGTGGTCTTGGCTAAAAAGGTGGGCAAAACAATTCACTTTTTCTCCCTCATGTTTTTCAGCCAACACCTCTCTCTCTCTCTCCAAATGGGAGTGGTGAAATGGTGAGAAATAGCAAAGGTGGGTTTGCCATTTATAGGCAACTTCAATTCCCTCTTTCTCGGCGCAGTTTTAGACCACTAGGTCTAATTAACAAAAAAAATTAATCAAAAAAATTTTCAATAAAATATTTAGTTTAATTTATTCGAAAAAAATTTGGCTGAAAATTCAGGTTACATATACCATCTCATTTTTACTAACAAAAAAGTTGTCAACAAAAACCATTTTTGCTACAGTAACTCTACTCATAAACTTATCAACAATTTATTCACTACTGAAAACACTTAACAACTTCTCAACCGAAAATAAAAATCTACAATATTTTCACTACCGAAAACACCCCATTATTTTTTCACATAAACATGAATATGATATGATCCGATAACGCAATAATTAAATAAGAAAAATACAAATTGGACCCGCATAACTCGAGAAGAACATACATAACTTCAATGAGGTCTTGATTTGTATGTTGGGCTTACGATAAATACAATCCATAAAATGAAAGTTTCGATTAGGACATAATTATGAGTGAGTGGATAGTAATACCCATATATTTTTACGTAAGCAATACCCATATTTCTGCATAAGTAATTAATCGAATTGTGAAATAAAAAATGACAATATTAAAATAATGATTTATGCAAGCAATTGAAGTATGTATGGAACTTGGATAGCCGTCATACCAAATTAGAGTTTCCATAATGGGAAAGGAAAATGATTTTAACACTCTTCTTTTGTCTATTAGCACTCTTTTTTCTTTTCTTTTTTGGTTTACTCACATGAGATTACCAACAAAAATGGCTCAAGACGTAAGGATAGTTTGGTAATTTTACATGCATAAAAGACAAATAGAGAAGCGACAAAATAAAAGGTGAGTGTGAAAATCATTTGTAATATATGAATTAACAAGCACCACATGCCAAGTCTCCCTACCCAAAAAAAGAAAAAAGAAAAAGAAAAAATGGAAAACTGAGAAGTTTGAATTTGGAATGGCCTGTCTGAATTCACTGATTCATACAGGGGCTTTGAATGAATTACACATGTCTATTAACCAATTCCTTTCGTTTCCGAAGACTTGAAATACGTATGGACATTGTTTCAACAGAAACGATTCCTATTGTCTATGGCGCAATACCTAGTTCTTCTCACACACTAACCACATCACATGCAGGGTGAATTTTTGCTAAATTGAATGGATTAAAATTCATATTTTCCTGGATTTTTAGATAAGTCATTCACATACATCAATAAAATACTATATAACGGAAATAATTTGACTATTACCATTATCCTGTAGTTTATTTGTTTAGCGGAAACACATCCTAGTAGCAATGATTTTTTTACCTATCACGTGGCATACATGATCTAGTCTTTATGTACTTACCATTGTGATTGCAAATATTCCTCAAAGATGCCTTTGAGAGTATGCGAGATATTGACATATGTGCTTGAGATTTCAATCACCCTTGAAATATAAGAGCTTGTTCCTTAATATAATGCAGAGAAGGTCTAGTTTAATCCATGTCATGTTCCAATCCTTTTCTCAACCATCCCATCTTATCATTATTTGACTCGTTTGATTTGACTTTTGAACAACCATGAACCCGGGGTACACTTGTCACGTTTCACTCTATTATTAGGTTTTGTCAAAATACGGAATTGGTCACATGCACCAAAGATTTTTTAGTACTCTCTCGATCTCAATTTCCACATTATTGGACTATTTGAAAGTTTCAACTATATAAGGGTCCATTAAGTCATTTTCAAATATGTTGTTTCCATTATAAGCACTTTGTTTTTTCCTATCAAATATATATATTTAGTTTTTTTTTTATGTGGATTGGTTTTGAAAACAAAGAAATAATGTGCCTTGACCTTTCATTTGTTTTTCCCTGTCAATTTGTGTTCAACTCACAAGTATACACCACAATAAATTGTTGATTTTGGTTTACACTCCCTATGAATTGTTAAGTACAAATTATGAGACTTCTTTGTTGGTCTGCTGTAAATTTGTTTTTATTGATATTACACATTTGCATACCTTGTCAATTACTTTCATTACACATTTTCACGTTCAAATATTGATGAAAACCTTGTGAATTGTTTGTTGGCCCCCTTGTGAGCTTGTGTTCAATTGACAAATTCACAGACAACATTCCTCGTTGTTGGCCCTTTGTGAGTTTACGTTCAATTTGCATATTCAACCCTTTGTGAATTGTTTTGTTGAACATCCTATGAATTTCTATGATTCACTAAGTCACATATAATTTAGCAAAGTTATGTGAAATATTTGTTTCCCCTTATAAATTTGTGGTCAATTTACAAACTCACACATTCTCAAAATTGTTACCGAAACCCTTTTGACTTTAGATTCAATTCACACCCTACCCCGCCAATAACACCCAAAGTGGGCCCGAGTCGGTACAGCCACGTGGCATTCCAACACAAGACCAAACTACACTCCACAATAGTTAGAATAAACATCCAACGGAAGACTTATCACCTTAAAACCTTAAAGAGTCAACATACTGACTCTCCAATCATAGCCTCGCATAACAAAACAATCCACATCTTTTATTACAATCATTTATTACAATACTTTTAAACTTTGAAATTAGCTATAACAAACTTGACCTCAGACTTATAATGCAGAGGAAACAACCATGTGTATCTAGTATAATCATCCACAATCAACAAGTAAATCTAAAACCTTTATTAGATGGGATTGGGGAAGGACCCATACATCCATGTGGACAAGCTCAAAAAGAGCAGTAGCATGAGTTTCAGACAAAGGGAAAACAAGCTTATGACTTTCAGCTTGATTACAGGAGCTACAATGCAACACAAAAGGAAGAGGAATAGGTAACTTATGTTGTTTTATTAAAGCATGTAAAAGAGAAAGACTAGGATGACCTATTTTTTGATGCCACATCATAGCTGGACTGGAAATGTGCACAAGAACAGTTTGAGATGAGGGAGATTGCAGATGTTTAGAGGAGGTCAGAATAGGATAGAGGCCTTGATGGCATGGCCCCTGATATAGAACTTGACGAGTGGTCTTGTCTTGAATAAGAAGATTGGGAGAATCAAAAGTAAGTAAACATTTATTATGCTTAGCAAAATGATACACATAAATCAAATTAAGAGTAATGTGAGGTGTGTAGAGAATATGAAACTAAAAAGTGGTGACAGATGTTGGTAGTAACCTTTATCATTGTGAGAAACTTGTACACTAGATCCATTGCCAACCATCACACCATTACTGTGAGCAACAAGTTGAGGCTGATCAAGATTTTGCAGGTTGTTGGTAATGTGATTGGTGGCTCCACTGTCAAAGTACCAAGGATGAATACTAGCAGATGTTATACCCCTTTGAATATTACTAGAAAAATCTAATGACACTCCAGAGTGTGATTCAATACAATCAAAAGAAACGGAAGGTAAAGCATAAGCACGAGAAAAATTCAGCAAAGTGAGCCTGTGAACCATATGCAGGCCTACCTCCAAAATTATAGGGTATCCCTGGAGGTGATGAAAACTGAGCTCCGGAACTAAATGAGCCACCTGAATGTGGAAAAGAAGTACTAGGAAATTTGGAGTTGGAGGGCTAACCGGGTTGAAACATAGGTATCCCTTGATATGAAGATGGAGTCATCCAAGGAGGAGTAAGCCATGAAAAAGATTGAGCAGGTGCCTTCCACTGGAGACTAGAGAAATCAAAGGGCTGCTGTGATCTATAAAAGCAAAAATCAATACTGTGATTATTCCTACCACAAATCTCACAAGACTACCTTGGTCCTTTACCTCTTCCTCTAGTGAAAGACCTGGTTTGGGAAGTATAAAATGAATGTGGCATAAAGTGGCTTTGAGAAGAAGATATAGTAGAAAATGATGATGAAAACTGAGAAGAATTACAGGACTGCTGAACCATAGGTTAAGATATATCAAAAGAGCTTGACATGGGAACTTTCAGTTAAGATGTACTAGATTGGGGCACATTATCTCTAGGATTAAATCTTTGAACTTGAGGTGTATGATTAGCAACTAACAGTTATATTATCTACCTTAGATTCTTGGATTAGTTGAAGATCCTCACCATTCAGCATAGTAATTAACTCATCAAAAGTAATTGAGTTACCCTTAGTCCTCACGGTAGTCTTAAAACCATTGAATGTCTTAGGCAATCCTCTCAAGGTGTGAAATATCAAATCATCTTCATCTATAAGACAACCAACTGCAGCCATTTTTTGTGCATACTCTTAATTAATTTGATCAATATACACTTTCATTGCTGATAAAAAAAATATACACTTCCATTGTTGTCTATTTGGTATGGCTATACAACCTGATTTTGAGTTCTTGAACATAAGTACGAGACACTAAATTATACTTATTTTGTAATACCCGCCCCGGATATTTCGGTATTTCAATTATTTTTAATTGAACTATGTGTTTTAGGGGTTTAAATCGTAAACAATAGAACTTGTGAGGGTCCTGTGTATGATTTGTGATTGGGGCATAAGTTAAGACGTGGTTCTGCTAGCATGTGATAAATTCCCTTGTACCCTTAGATAGCAAAATATCTTGGGGATATTTATCTTTCTCCATACGTATCTTGTTTTTACGTAGAGAGAGAGAGAGAGAGAGAGAGAGAGCATGTGATAAATTCCCTTCTACCCTTATATAGTAAAATATCCTGAGGATATTTATATTTCTCCATACGTATCTTGTTTTTACGTAGAGAGAGAGAGAGAAAGGTGGTAAAGGGAAGGAGAAGAAGGAAAAAACTAAGGTGCAGGGTTATTCTTCACAAAATTATTCAAGGTACCTAGAAAGCTTGTTAATTTCTCGTATTTTAACTGAAGGTTCATTAGTGTGTCTATTGTATCATGTTAAATTTTCAGAATTTTTTGAGAAGTGTAGAAAAAGATAAAAAATCATAAATCTAACTGTGGTTAAGATCCTATTTTTTAGCAGACAGCTTACAGAGCTGCGTCTTTTATCAATTTTTTTATAGTTAGGCGATCCTCCTGATTATGGGTTCATATGAGTCTAAAAGATTGATAAGTTTGTGATGTTTTGGCATTGAAATTACTGAAAAATATAAAGTATTCGATTTTTAATGAATTTTTGAACACGGACTATTCTGCTGGAAATTGTGCTTCGCTGCACAGAATTTCTGAGTTTGGAGGTGATTTTGACTAGGTTTCTTCATTGTGAAAAATCTGGAAAAAATCAAGGATGAACATTGGTGTGTGGTAATAGTGTGTACCAAATTTGGGATTTATTAGATGTATATTCTAAGTTTGGAGGATTTTATAAGTTGGTGTGTCCCTGCTGAGTTTTGTATTTGCTGCATTGACACATTTGGGAAAATTGTCATATCTTTTAGCTCGGGTATCGGGTTAGCGCACGGGTTGTTGGTTCTGAAACTAGACTCGTATGTATTTCAGAATATGTGAAGGTTGTGGCTTAGTTTGTATCAGGTTAAATTAGTTATTGATTTGAAGTTAATAGACGTGCAGAATCTGTGATTTTGGATAAATTTTTGTATAACTTTGGACGAGAATAACTTTATCGTCCGGACTCCATTTTTAACAAATTTTATATCAAAATTCATGTACCAGAGGTGAACTTTCTAATGGTGGTAGTTTCATGATCTAGTTTTAACCTATAAGAAGTTATAGACAGAATACGACAGGCTGGTCGTAGATTTTAAACCAAATGTAGGGGTTATGTGGTGTTTGAGTGTTACGCTTGTTTAGGAACACTTCTAAACCTTTAAGATGGACATGCTTGCATGCGTTAAGCATCTTTTATCTATTGTAAGTGTTATAGATTATTTTCAGGAGTTGGTGGTAACGTTTAAGCGTTCAATAAATTGATATGGTTAGCTTGTGACGAGGTAACAAGCCAGTCAATTGGGGGGGTTCTGAAACCGTAAGTTTGGCGTACCTCGGTCGATACAAATGTGAGTGTGTTTGATATGATTCTTCTCAATATAATATTATTGTGGTGGTGAGTGTATATCTTGCTAATCGTAGTTAGCTTTTGATATGGTTATCTTTTATAAAATATTATTGTGGTGGTGAGTGTATATCTTGTTAATCGTAGTTAGCTTTCGATATGGTTATCTTTTATGAAATATTGTTGTGGTGGTGAGTGTATATCTTGCTAATCGTAGTTAGTTTTCGATATGATTATCTTTTATGAAATATTATTGTGGTGGTGAGTGTATATCTTGCTAATCATAGTTAGCTTTCGATATGGTTATCTTTTATGAAATATTATTGTAGTGGTGAGTGTATATCTTGCTAATTATAATTAGCTTTCAATGTGGTTGTCTTTTATGAGATATTGCTATAGTGGTGGGTGTATATCATGCTAACAGATGATTTAGTTGTTGATATGCATGCATGATGATATGTATGCTTAGAGGTTGTATATCATGCTAACTGAGGTTTATTTATTGATATGCATGTTGTGGTGTGTTGATTGTACCCGCTTAAGGATTGTGGAGTGAGTCACACCATGTCCTGGGCCGTGTCGTCTAATTAACGGTGAATGGAAATATGGTGTGCAGGACACAATACCTTGGGTACATGAGATGTGGCAAACGTGTCACTGCATGTGATGTGATTACATTCATATTGTTGTACATTGATTATTATTGCTCAGTTGGGTGGATATGTTGGTTATAATTATTGTATACATTCAAGTATTTCAATTATGTTGGTGATGTGCATTCTGGTTGATATTCCTTTAGGTATTGAGGTATTATGTTGAGCATTTCTGTATCTCACACACTCTGACTTTTCTTTTTAGTCTGCCAGGTAGCAGGTTGCTTAGAGTTGATCCACTACCGGTTGTTGTGTTGAGGCGTTTTGCTAGCGTCAGGTGGGGTTTTAGTTACGTTGTTGTGGAGTGCCTTAGCTGGTGCAGAACTTAATTTGTATGGAATTGTAGCTAAGGATAGTTAAAGATTTTAAATTGTATAGGTTGTATAACTTTGGTCGATAGCTGGTGTTCTATTTGAGGTTAGCCTTGGCGTTGTGGATGGTCGAGTTTGTTGTAGGTGTTGATGAATAAGTTGGTTTATTCAAGTTGTAAGTAAGTTATCGGTGGATGTGTTGAAGTATAGAATTTTTAAAGTACTATAATGCAGATATTGTTTCTTGGTTGTGCGATGTCATAGTTAATTGGTCAATACGTTGATTCATTTTTATGTTAAGGTGTTAAGTCTTCTGCTGGGTGTTTATTTCTGATAGGTTGTGAGGTGTGGTTTGGTCTTCTGTGTGGAATGCCACGTGGTTGCGTTGACTCAGGTCCACTTTGGGTGGCGTCTGCGGGGCGGGGCGTGACATATTTGATAAGGATTCCTAAACTTTCTGTGTGGTAGTTAACCCTAGAACTTAAGGAAGTGTAGCTTGAGACAATGAGGCTGTAAGACTTGACAAGAGTTGTGAATGTACAAGTTTCCATAAAGTATATACAAGATTTGTGGATAAAACACCTTCTGTATTACGGATTTGGACAGAAGTACATTTAGTAGTTCCATCCAAATACTCAAAATAACTATTTGCTCGCATGACATTTTCAACTTGTATACGTTAGAGTAAGTAATTTGCTCCATCATGTATGATATTTACCAAGGAATGAAAATTGAAAAATAAGAAGGCTAGAGATGGTGGTAATGTTGCTGCGATTGTTGACATTGAAACACAACAAAAATGTAACGACCTTGATTTTTGGTAAATAAAAATTTCGTTAAATATTTAAACTTTATTTTAATTACTTGGATTTGCTACTAAAAATTTCTTTTTAATTTTTATAATCCGTCATAATCAGATTTGAGACTTATAAAATTATATCTTTCACGCCGAGCAATCTAGTCATTTTCTAAAACAAGTATGCTTATAAAAACATTTGTATATTTTCCTAACGAATTAGATAAAATCTTTAAATTATATTTCTTGGCTAAAAATCCTACTTGACAAGTAGAGTTAGTTTCCAACCGATTAGTTAGAGGAACCAGATCACTGATTCACTTAGTTACATTATCCTAATCCTAATTGGACCTTTTAGACCATCTTTGAATCTTATGAACTCCTCCGAACCCAATAGGACCATTAGACCATAGGAGTAATCATTTTACTCCCATGACAAGTCATTTCAAACCCTAATTATTACCAATATTCCTTTACCTCTTGGTCCATGATTGTTAGGGAAATTTTTATCCCTTGGTTAATAGACCTTTGACTTGCCAAGATTGACAAGACTATTCAAGCCCGTACCTACCTCTTTTATTCTTTATCCATTGAGTAATAGGAACTAGGAAAATTATGGTCCATTGGATAATAGCATGACTTGACTACCCATCATTGTACTTTAGACTTGTTATGTCATGAATAGTGTGACACGATTACGTATCTAGTGGATAATAAAACCTAAGAAAGTTAGTGACCATTAGTTAAAGCCATGACATCATAGTACCTTTGACTTGTCATGTCATGAATAGTATGACATGATTGTTTATCCATTGGGTAATAGAAAATAGGAAAATTATTACCCATTAGTTCATGAGGTAATCAGAACTATGTGTATCACTGTACTTATCCTAACCCATATGCCAGTGTACTTTCCCCAACTTATAGGACAGTATGCTTCCCCAAATCTATGTGTTGTCCTATCTAGAATAATTTTGATATCACCATCACCTTTTACCCTTTGGTTAATAATTGCTAGGAAAATTTGTATCCCTTGGGTAATAGAAGTTAGTCTTGCAAATGAAAGCCTAGATTGGACCAGACAAGTCATATAAGAATCTTGGACCATGAAAACTCTTATTTTGCTTCCAAAAGAAGTAAGCCTAAGCCTAGTTACATCAGCCTTACTTACCATCAATATCCCCTAGATAATAATTGTTAGGAGAATTTTTACCCCTTGGATCATGGAGGCTAGACTTGTCAAGGTGTACATAAACTTGACAAGACTAGTCATACCATAGGAGTAATCATTTTTATTCCCATGTTTAGTCATTTCAAGCCATAATTTTCACTAATGATCTTTTACCCATTGGTCCATAAATGTTAAGGAAGATATTATCCCTTGGACAATAGATTTTCATGACTAGTCATTTTAAAATTATTACCATTATTCTTTGTCCATTGGACAATAAATGTTAGGGAAGATATTATCCCTTGGACAATAGATTCCCATGACTAGTCATTTCAAAATTATTACCATTATTCCTTGTCCATTGGACAATAAATGTTAGGAAAAATATTATCCCTTGGACAATAGATTTCCATGACTAGTCATATCAAATTATTACTAATATTTCTTTGTCTATTGGACAATAATTGCTAGGAAAAATTTTATTCATTGGGTAGTAGCCAAAACTTTGGCTATAAATAGCCCTCCCATACTTCATTTCAACTCACACCAATCCTTCCTCCACCTTCTCTCTAGAAAACTTAAGAGTTCTTGCTTGTTCTTGCTTAGTTCTTCTTTGTTCTTGAGTTTCTTCCTAAGTTCTTCAAGAAACTCATCCTAGGGCGCCACAAAACTGCCATTCAACCACCCTTTCAATCCAAAAAGTTAGGTAGTGTAGTCAAGAACTAGTTTCGACAGAAATCCTTTCTCTTTCGAAGCTACCGTAAGCATTCCGTAGAAAGTTACTCCGCCCGATCACCGACGTACTCTCCGTAGCCGCCTTACTGCCAAGAAGAAAGGTAGAGTCCTTCGTCCACTAACTCAACGCATAGCATAGAACCGTATGTTAAAAAGTATATAAGGTTATCTGTTGACTGTTAAAGTTATCTATCATAAGTATATAAGGTTATCTGTTGCCTGAAATGTTAGAATTTCATAAAATACTTGAATGGAGTTTTCTTTAAAAAGATGAAAAGGAAGGGAAATATGTTGAATTAATCAACTTGTTACTCGAAATAAACATATGTTGCTTAGAATTTCTCAAAAGAAAAAAAGAATGATTTTCGAAAGATAGAATTTGACACTTGAATAGAAGTATTCGTATTTTGATCTTTAGGATGGTTATGAGCATGATTATTAATATAGAAGTGGATGATCTTGCTAGTTTCGTTTCAAGATTACAATGAATGATTTATATTTGTAAAAAGTCCTATTGCGGAGTCTATGCATGGGAACGAGACATGGAAATCGAGAAAATAGAAACATGACACATAGGGTGTGGTTAACAAGAAAAATGTGTTTCGAAGGAGGAAATATTTTGAAACTACATAATGACCAATTTTTGTGGCATTATGTGAGTTGTGGGTGTGTGTGTGTGTGCCAATGGGAATCCGGAGCGGCGAAACCATTGCGCAGATACCCGGGAACCCGGAGCGGCGAAACCGAGGTAGGGTGTGTGGCTTGGTTACCGCGGAGAGGTGCCAATGGGAACCCGAAGTGGTGGAACCATTGTGCGGATACCCGAAAACCCGGGGCGGCAGAACCGAGGTAGGGTGTGTGACTTGGTTACCGCGGAGAGGTGCCAATGCAATTGTGTGCCAATGGGAACCCGGAGCGGTGGAACCATTGTGCAGATACTCGGGAACCCGGAGCGGCGGAACCGAGGTTGAGTGTGTTAAACACAAAATGATTTTTGGAAATGTTGATTTGGACAAAGAAAAGTGAAAATGGTGACACGGTCTACGATGAGTCGCATAGGAGAAACACAGAAAGACACGGACACCAACGATACTTGAATAGTGAATGTGAATGTGTGATTGTTACTATTTGTCGTATATGATTTACTGTTTGTAAGTTATGAGTTAGTGGGGTAGGGTTTATTCTATTGAGCTTTTGTAAGCTCACGGTGTTACCTTTGGTGACCCTGACATATTATATTGGTGGCGACGCCGGTATAATGTGTCAGACCTCATAGATGAACAGGGTAAACACTATACCTTGAAAGCTGAGGAGCTGAGGAGCTTGCTAGGATGGAAGAGGAGGTGGAACAGTAGATAGGCCCTAGTTACCTCTCCCTTTTGTAATAAAAAGTACTTTTGAAGGGTTTATAATGTAATATTGAGGCAGACTCTACTTAATTTATCAATGAAATTTTCCTTTTAACGTTCCCAAAATTAGGGGCGTTACAAGAAAAGTGACGAACAAAATCTGACCTAATTCTTGAAGATGACAATGAAATCTTTCAGGATCGAGTGACGTTGGTCTTCGATTGCGCTGATACCATAAAGAAATGTGAAGAACAAAATAATAGAAATGTAGAGAGAGAAATTTTTATTCAGTGATCATCTTGATTTTCTTGCGTAACGTTTACAAAACAACCACCTAAACTATATGTCCCAAAATAGCTTGCCAGCTCAGCAACCTCATAACTCCGTAACCACAATTGAGTTATCTAAACTAACTAGCTGAGTTAATAACGAACAAGGCTAAACTGAATTAACTACTTAATGCCCTTGTCTTACACTTTGCTTTCTTTGTGCCTTTTCTCTCTCAACCGTCTCTCTTTTCGTTCCTTTGCTCTCGATCTTTCTTCATTCCTCGTTTGTTCTAGCATCTGATTTTTTGTTGGGTTGACCGGATCTCGGCCTAGCGACGAGGTGGTTCTTGTGGTGGTGGTTGGTTTGATTAGCGTGGTCTCCCGCTGTACTCGCTGTTGGGCGGCGCGATTCTTGCCTAATAGCTTGGGTGACCATCCATAACAGTTCTGGGTTCTTGGTCGTCGTTTCGTCTCTCCATGGGGTTTGCCAATGGTGGCTTAGTGGTGTTGGATGGTTGACTGTTTGAGTACAGTGGTCGCTGGTGGTCGGACGGTTGGGCTTCTAATGGCACAGAAAAGTAGTTTAGGTTTTTGGTTTTCACGGGCTGGGCTTAGCCTAGTTTGGTGGGCTAGGTTTTTGTTCTGAGTGCTTTTATTGTTAGATTTGGGCATTTTAAGCCTTCAGGTGGTTGTTTGAGCTGCTTATTATATTATCTGGGCATTTTAAGCCTTTAGGTATTATGGGCTTTGTCCTTGTGGTTGTATTTTCCAATCTTTGGTTGGAACTCCCCATTTTTCTAATAAAATATTACTTTTGCCGATAATAAAAAAAAACTAAGCAAAATAAGAGAAAAATTTAAAAAAACACTTCGGTCATCCATTCCTTTTTTATAAGCAAGCGAATCAAACTGCCTTGATATTAGGATTAGTCTACCTTCATGTTGCTAGCAAACTTACTTAGAGCAAGAAAGAGGCAACGTGTTGACTACGCCAATAAACAAGCTGAAAGAGCCGAACAGTTGATTGCTTTGAACTTGATTTTTTGTTAAAAGAACATCTTCATACTTCATTTATTTATGAGACAAGTCGGTGTCTAACCAACTTTAATCTAGCATCCAGTCTCGAGAATCATTTATTAATGAGACAAGTCAGTGTCTAAACAACTTACATCTAGCATCCAGTCTCGAGAAGCATATTTTTTTGATTCATTATATGCTGACCGAATTGAGTAGTAACTTATTCAAGTTTGGTTTGAACAATTAATGAACTTTAGAAAGTTCAAGTTTGCTTTGTTATATAACGAACTGAACCTAAATGAACTTTTAATGAGCAACCACGAGTTTGAAATCGAGTATCGTGGTGTTTATCAGCTGTACTTTTAAGTTTTTAACTGATGTAATCGTCTTCTTGCTTTAGGGCAAGGCCCACGAGGCGAACTAGGGCTCCTAATTTTTTGTTCCAAAAAAATAGAACTCCAAGTGTAACGCCCCTAATTTTGGGAACGTTAAAAGGGAAATTTCATTGAAAATCTAAATGGAGTCTGGCTCAATATTACAACATAACTCTCACAAGAGTGATCTTAATCAACAACAGGAGAGATAAACTAGGGTTCCTATCTACTGCTCCGCTTCTTCTTCTATCTGGCCAGCTTCTCGACTCCAAGGGCCTCCAAGACGTAGAGTTCACCCTGTTCATCTATAAGGTCTGACACATTATACCGGCGTCGCCACCAATATAATATGTCAGGGTCACCAAAGGTAACACCGTGAGCTTACAAAAGCTCAATAGAATATCCAAATCCACTAACCCTTAACTTACAAACAATAGATCATAAAATCAACAGAGTACAAGCAGGTTTAACAAAAACGATTAACGATAGCACATTCATATTCACTATTCAAGTATCGTTGGTGTCCATGTTTTTCTGTGTTTCTCCTACGCGACTCATCGTAGACCGTGTCTCCATTTTCACTTTTCATAACCAAATCAACATTTTCAAAATCCGTTTTTAACACACCCAACCTCGGTTCCGCCGTTCCGGGTTCCCGAGTATCCTCACAATGGTTCCGCCGCACCGGGTTCCCATTGGCACACTTAGCATTGGCTCCTCTTCGCGGATAACCAAGCCACACACCCAACCTCGGTTCCGCCGTTCCGGGTTCCCGAGTATCCTCACAATGGTTCCGCCGCACCGGGTTCCCATTGGCACACAAAACACACACCACACAATGGGCTACCATGTCCGGCCACATTGCGGTTTCCAAAATATTTCACCCTTTCAAAACACTCATTTTCGTTAACCATACCCTAGGTGTCATGTTTCTAACTTTCTCAATTTCCGTGTCACGTTTTCATGCATAGACTCCGCGGTAGGACTTTTTACAAACATAAATCATTCATTATAATCTTGAAACTAAATTAGCAAGATCATCCAATTCTATATTAATAATCATGCTCATAATCATCCTAAAGATCAAAATACAAATACTTCTATTCAAGTGTCAAATTCTATCTTTCGAAACCGTTCTTTCTTTCTTTTTTGGGAAGGTCTAAACAACATATACTTTTCCAAAAAAAATAAAGCCAATACATTCAACATATTTCCCTTCCTTTTCATCTTTTTAAAGAGAGTTCTTTTCAAGTTCCTCATGCATGCAAGTATCACACATATCATTTAAAACAATAGATAACCTTATCTATTTGAAACTAAACAATAGATAACCCTATCTACTTAAGGAAAACAATAAGGGTATTGATACTTTGAATCAAGAACATTCTACTTATACTTAGGGAAGTAAGTAGAGAAAATCTACCTTGATCCGAAACTTAGTCGGGGCCGAATAAGCTAGTTGGAAATTTCCTACGGGCAGTGAAAACTTGCAAATCTGGACCGAACTTCGGACGGCAGTAACTCGGTCAATATTTGGCCGAATACGATCCTTCTTGGGTTGAAATTGAAGCTCTCGAAGTGCTCTACGACTTTCGGGAAGGAAGTTGGTCCTAGAAACTACTTTAGGTAGGAGAAAAATGGTGATAAATGAGAAGACAGTATGCTGTCTGGAAATAGGAATCCGAGATTTTTACTGAACTTCGGATGCCAATATCTTTGTCATTTCTTCACCGATTTGGATGGTTCTTGGGTCTAACTTGAAGGTTTCGAAGTGCTCTACAACTTTTCCGAAGGGAGTTGGTTCTAAAAACTACTCTAAGAAGGAGAAAAATGGAGATTCGTGGAGGGCAGTAAGCTATCTGAAAAATGAAAATGGCAATTGAGTGAGGGTGTGAGTTGAATGGAAGGCATGGGGTGCTATTTATAGCCAACACTTGAGCTCTTCCTCCCTCCTTTATGGCCAGCCATATCTCTCTCTCTCTCTCTCCCATGGATTTGCTCCATTGAATGGTCATTTCAAGCCTTTCAATCAAGTCATAGCCTTCCATGACTTGTCACTTGGGCAAATTTCACTGACCTCCCCTGAGGTTTCTGACACCGACAGATACCTCCCCTAAGGTATCTGAAATTTCACTGTCCTCCCTTACTTTTGAAAATATTCTACAGATTCCCCCATACAGCTAACTTGACTTAAACGGTGTCAACTTTATGAAGCAAAAGACTTTAATGCCCTCTCCTATATTCTGCTCTTCCTTTCCCTTAATCTTTTTCGTTTCCTTTAACCCTTTTTCCTTATTGGGTCAAAAGTGGAAGGAAGCTAAGCATATACTTTTGCAAGAGAAAGAAAATTAACATAAAAATTTAAAAGTATATTTGGTTGTGTTTCTAAAATGAGTTTTTAAGATTAAAAAATAGATAAGGTTACTTTTTATTTGTCTTCCGTCAATTTTTTCTTTAACTTATAAAACTTCATTACTTTGGTGTACATAGTTTAGCCACACTTGAAAAGTAAAAGAATGGATAATAGTTAATGCAAAATTGAAAAAATCACCTTTGACTTGGCATTTTGAATTTTTGACCTGGAGTTTTAATACCTTTTCTTTTCAATTTTAATAACTTTTTATTTCAATAAGTTCCTTAAATTTTAAGATTGAGATAGACTAGATGTACTCACAAAATTTCAAAACGTTAATATACTGGAGTTTTATAAATAAAAAAATTGAGTTTAAGTATGTTTTCATTATAAAACATTATTGGTAGTTTTTGGATTTTGTTTGATGTTTAAGTACAGTAATATTTATAACAATTTAGTTTAATATTTTTTTAATCAAGGGAGTCACAATTTTGTTCAGTACTTACAAAAAAGGTAGGTGAACAATACTCACTTTGGGTGAGTGCGAGATATTTAAGTACAAACAAATAAGCTTAAATCCATGTCTTGAATTGAATGCGGAGAGATTTATATCCTACCGTACATATAACCAAGCACACTAATTTATGACGAGAATAACTTAGTCACAGAGTAAAAAACATAACTTATTCACGGAGCTCCATGAATAATTTATTACGGAGCTCAATTTTGGTCTTTCAAAAGTATTTTAGACGATTCGGATTAAAAACAATCTATTACCGAGAAAACAATCTATTATCGGTAATAGATTGTTTTTAATCCGAATCATCCAAAATACTTTTGAACGGCTGAGATTTGAGCGCTTCCATGAATAAATTATTCACGAAGGAGCCATGAATAAGTTATTCTCATTTATATATATAACTAAACAGTGAAACAAACCAACATATAGACTAGAATACACAAACCAATGCAAATATATCTACGTATATTTCTGCCTATACACAACTCCACTATAAGGCTAATTAAAATAGCTATTAAACTTCTACTTTTGTTATTCTCACTAACAATTTTTTATTGTACACTCTCTAAAATATTGTACTTATTTAACTATATTCCTTTGAAATTTTTTTCTTTGTGAGAGCATCAATTCTAAGCGTAGCAATGCATGTTGAGCTAGATTATAACTAAAAGGAAACCTTTTTTATTTTTTTTGGACAGCAAATTTTTTGTTATTAATCTTTGAAAATAAATTATAAATATTAAAAGGATCCTAAGCATGAGACAAAAGGTAAGCATGAGACAATCACTACGGAGCAAGAGCAACCCCATAACACATTTTTTTGTTTATTTTGGCAACCACTTTTTTTACTCCCACTCCACCAATAGAAATAGAGCCGAAAAAGTGTGTTCACTAATCAGAAAAAACTCTTTCATTCGTGTCCAACACAACTATTCAAGCGTGAAGAAGACTATAGCCCCTGTGTACTTTAGTAATTGTCATTACTGGTTAAAAATACCGATGTATTTATATATGTTCGTGTTACGCATATGGAAGGATTTTAAAAATTTATCAACAAAGCCGAGTTCAAACTTGTGGTTCCTTCAATAAGAAGATACTTTGTCTTGGCATTCGAAAATAGTCACAAGGCTGAAGAAAAACATAGTCTTTGATAAAACAAAATAGTGTGAAAAATGTTACTCCAAAAAATGAACTTAAGTTTTTTGAAACAATGCAACTTCCCAAAGATTCCAAAAAAGACATCAGTCTCTTTTTTTTTCTTCTATACATAAAGAGGAGGTGTAGAATAGTTTTATGTAAAAGTATGGGATATTACATGGGAAGGGAGAAAAGATAAATTAAAAAAAAAAAAAAACCGAAGAGGTGATTTGGTAGTTGTATATAGTTGGTATGATTTCAAGGGTAATCTTGGCATAAAAAAAGAAGCAATGCTTATGTCACAGTTTTCTGTTAATGATTTAACGTTATCTTAACGGAAGGGGGAATGTGGACAATAATTTGAAAAGTAAGGGAGGGCAGTGAAATTTCAGATACCTCAGGGGAGGTATCTGTTGGTGTCAGAAACCTCAGGGGAGGTCAGTGAAATTTTTCCCTTGTCACTTCCATTTTAGGCCAAATCTTAGGCCATCGTGAAGGATTTTTGACTTGTCAAGTCTATGGGGAGGTTGCTTGCAAGAAAGAATATAATCATTGCACTTTGGAAGACTAGAAATGGGTTGGCATGGTCAAAAATAGGCTTAAGGCTATAAGGTTGCTTGTGTAAGTGTCCAAAAATTGCACACACACACACTCTCCCTCTCTCTCCCCATCCGGCCTCCCTCCTCTCTTGTACATATATATATGTGTGTCTAGGAAAGTAAGTCTAGGGTTATCCTAGGGTTGCATGCATGCATGGCTAGGTTAACTAGTTTTGGAAGTAAAATGATGAGATTCCTTGGCCTATGATTTTGTATGGTTAAATCAAAGCTTCATTGGCAACTTAATTGTTATTAACCAATGGTCAAAAATTCTCCTAGCATTTATTAACCACTGGTTAAAGAAATAAAGAAGGTAAGTATGGGCTTGAATGACTAGTCAAATCTAGGTTCTCATTATGGCAAGTCTAAGGTTGCTTCTTTGGAAGCAAAATGATGGGATTCTTTATATGACTTGTCTTGTCATGCATTTTGGCAAGTCAAAGGTCTAATAACCAAGGGATAAAAATTTCCCTAACAATTATGGACCAAGGGGTAAAGGAATCTTGGTAATAATTTGATAGGACTAGTCATGGAAATCTATTGTCCAAGGGATAATATTTTTTCTAACATTTATGGACCAAAGGTTAAAATTTTCCCTTGCCTTTATTATCCAATAGGTAGGGCAAGTAATGATGCTAGGTACAGTGAAATGACTAAACATAGGAATAAAATGATTACTCCTATAGTCTAATGGTTCAATAGGGTTCGGAGGGTTTCATAAGGCTCAAAGACGGTCAAAAAGGTCCATCTAGGGTTAGGAAATTGTAACTAGATTGAAACGGTAATTAGGGTTTTCTAACGAATTGGTTGAAAACTAATTCTACTTGCCAAGTAGGATTTCTAGCCAAGAAATATAATTTAAAGATTTTATTTAACTCACTAGAAAAAATACAAGTGCTTCTACAAGCATACTTGTCTTTAGAAAATGACTAGATTGCTCGGCGTGAAAATATATAATTTTATAAATCTCAAATCTAATTATGACGGATTATTAAAATTAAAAAGAAATTTTTAGTAGCAAATCCAAGTAATTAAAATAAAATTTAAATATTTAACAAAATTTTTATTTACCAAAAAAATCAGGGTCGTTACACCAAGTCAGGGAAAGTACTATGTATTGCATAGCCTGTAAGGTTTTAAATCTGTGGCTGTGTACAAACGGTGAGGTCACGAGTTCAAGTCTCGCACGCTTTACTCTTTGTTTTTTATGGTTGCATGCTTGGAAAAAGTATCTTCTTATGAGATTTGAGCTATTGAAATTCGAAACTAGCCAAAGATATACATAGCATTGGCACCACAAAGCCGTTGCACACAATATCCTATTGAGATTTGCTGCACAATTTAAGAATTATAGCCCTACGTTTTCACGTAAAATTTTTTTAGTACTTGGTATTCTGTTTATTCTTAAAATATTTTACCTTCTATTTCATATAAGTTTTTTACAAGTTCAAATTAGCTAAAACTAACAAGAAAAATATATTATGTATATAAACGTGTATATATTCTTAATTCCTTAGTTTTGAATTTAATCATAAGAATAGATAGGGCTTATTATTTCGAGTCCGCTTAGGGTTCCACACAGATAGGATCGGCCTCCTTATTTTTAGTGAGTTCTAAACAAATTGAGCAACTCATTACAAGGGAGTAGTACAGTTTTTATCTTTGTTGGCCTTCATAATTGCCATTTGACCAGATTACAACAATATGAGACAATTAATTGTATCGTGATTTGGAGTACAAGGAAACCAAACGTTCGTTGGTCTCTTCACCCGAAACGGAGAAAAATCAAACAAACACACCGTAGTGTTTAAAAGGTAAGCATAGACCCACCAATGAAACTTGCCGTTCTCGTCTCCATCGACGCTTCTTGTGGGGTCTGCTTTTCTTGGCTCGTTAATTACTAATTAATGCTCCAGTAGGAGTAAAAGATTACCAATTTAAATTGTTCCCAAACGTAATGATCCATCCCTCTTCTAACAAGTACTCCGTAGTATAATGCATTAAATTACGTTTAGTACTCGAAAAAGAATACAACAGAATAATTATACTCTTGGTCCACTGACTCAACTCCGGCCACTTTCTATTTTCATGACTTTTTTTGGTCTTTTCTATTTTCATGACTTTTTTGGTCTCTAGTAAGTACTACATCACTTAGAAATCTATCTCTTCTCAAGTACTATATCCTTCACATGACAAAAAATGAAATCACATTTAACGATTGGAATTGACTCATTTTGCAAGCCTTGATGTATATGTTGCTACTGTCAAATATCATGTCGATGGAATATTGACAAAGTTTAGTTAAGTCATGTTTTTTTTTTTGGGAAGAATTGAACAATCAAACTTTGACTTTTTTATTCTTACCCCCCAAAAAATTAGCCGTCCATTTTATATAGTGAGGGACCACATGAGAAATTAAATGATCTTTGTTGAAAAATAACATAATCATTTTTCAATCACTCGTTTTTTTATCATCAATTTTTATCCTTTATGATGACAACAAGTTCCGACTTTGTGTAGAAAACAAATAATGCATTGGTTATTTGTTCACTAAAATCCCGTTTGGGTGCCCTAATTATTCAAGGGAAAATTTCACGTAAGCACCTGATTTTTCACACAAATCACATATAAACACTTGATTTTTCTTAAATTTTATATAAACACCTGAGCTTTCTAAAAACTCATCAATTCAACACCTGACCTTACTTAAATTTCATATAAACACCTGAGTTTTCTAAAAACTCATCAATTCAACACCTGCCGTCACTCCTCCGTTAAAACAAAACGGAAAAAAAAGTTAAGTACTCCAATTTTTTATTTGTTTGAACCAGTGCTAAGATATTATTTTTCTAATCATTTTATCGTAAAAAATCATAATTAATTTTTGACTCTAAAGCTCTCGTTAGTCAGCCCTAAGAAAATCGTAAAATCAAATATCTCTTATGTCTAACTAACGAGAGCCTTAGAGTCAAAAATTAATTATGATTCTTTAGGTTATAATTATCAGAAAAATAAAATCTTTGCACTGATTTAAACGGATTGAAAATTCGAGTAATTAATTTTTCAACTATATATAGACCGTTTATATATTAAAAACTATGGTTAAAAAATGAAGTGCTCCAATTTTCAATCAGTTTAAACCAGTGCGAAGATCTTATTTCTTTGATCATTTTATCCTAAAAAATCATAATTAATTTTTGACTCTAAAGCTCTCGTTAGTCAACCCTAAGAAAGTCGTAGAATCAAATATCTCTTAAGGCTAACTAACAAAAGCCTTAGAGTCAAAAATGAATTATTACCCTTTAGAATAAAATGATCAGAGAAATAAGATTTTCACATCGGTTCAATCAAATTGAAAATTGGAGCAATTAATTTTTCAACCATGCATAGATCGTTTATATATTAAAAAATAAGGTTAAAAAATTAAGTGTTCTAATTTTTAATCCGTTTAAACTGGTATGAAGATCTTATTTCTCTAATCATTTTATCGTAAAGAATCATAATTAATTTTTGATTCTAAGGCTTTCGTTAATTAGCCCTAAGAGATATTTGATTCCACGACTTTCTTAGGGCTGACTAACGAGAACTTTAGAGTCAAAAATTAATTATGATTCTTTAGGATAAAATGATCAGAAAAATAAGATCTTCGCACAAGTTCAAACAAATAAAAAATTGGAGCACTTAACTTTTTTTCCGTTTGGTTTTAGACAAAGGGGTGACTTCAGGTGTTGAATTGATGAGTTTTTAGAAAGCTCAGGTGTTTATATAAAATTTAAGAAAGGTCAGGTGTTTATGTGTAATTTGTGTGAAAAGTCGGGTGCCTAAGTGAAAATTTTCCATTATTCAATGGTAGATTATGATAATTTGAGTATTTAAGATTGCAGAACCAAAATGAACAGGAGAATGCATTATCCCTTCAAATTGCATTACCATAAATGAATTGCAGATTTTAAAAATAACTTCTAAATAAGCATTTTGGATTCATATTATACTCACTCGTCAAATCATTTTACCAAATTTATTCTTCACATATAATTTAAACACATTTACCATAATCTGCAATCTACCATCCAAAATTTGAAAATTGGACGAACCTATTTTGTTAAAAAATGTGCATCACCGTTTGCTTGCCCTTTCTTTATGCTGATGTCCCTTTTGTCCCAATTAATTCTCCTCTTTTAAGCTGCTATGCACTTATCATCATCAAAGGGGGAGAGACAGATACATTCAAAGTGTAAAGCAGAGAGACAAGAGGAAGCAAGCATTGATTCGCTAGCTCTTTCACACCTTTTTATTTACATCTCTCTCCCTGGAATGCTTCTACCGAGTTTGAAACATATCTTTTGACCCCATATCAACCGCATATAAAATGATTGGCTACCCAAAAAATAAACATTTACCATATGATAGAGAACATTTACTTCTATATTGGAGGACTAGGTCACATAACTCTCTAATAAGATCTCTATTTCTCTTTTTTAATACTTCATTGCTCTTACGTTGCCTTCGTACAAATTTCAAACATAAAAAACATTTTGGTGATGAACATAAAAAAGATTTTTGAAGATACATTTCAAAAGATGTTTCACAATCGTATACCCTCATCCACTTGTGTGACTTGGTCAAGGACACTCAAGTCTGCTCTGGCCTTATAAAGAAGACTTCAATATCCCCACCACGTTACAGAGCCGCACACAGAGACATTGAGAGAGAGAGAGAGAGAGAGAGAGAGAGAGAGATTGGTCATAGATCCACAGAGAGAGAGAGAGAGAGGATTCAGGGAGGGGGTGAGAGATGGACAAAAGCTGTCACTCATCAGGGGACTCAACTACCACCACTAATTCTACCAGCAGCAGCAGCAACAACAACAACAATACAGATCAATACCTCAGACACCTCAACAAGATATCTCACAAGATCTCCAAGCCCACCACCACTAGACCCACTTTCGATCATCTCCCCCAACGGAATATTCCCCAACCACCACCACCTCCGCCGCCGCCGCACCACCTCCCCCCGCCGCCGCCTCCTCCGCCGCAACAACAACAACAACAACAGCAGCACCAGCCTCCGGTTTACAACATCAAGAAGAGCGATTTCCGAGACGTCGTCCAAAAACTAACCGGCTCACCGGCCCACGAGCGGTTCACCACCCCTCCCCCGATCCAACCTCCCAAGCCCCCCAGTTCCCGCCTGCAGCGAATCCGCCCTCCCCCACTCGCGCAGCTTGGCCACCGCCCCCCTCCCTTGCTAAACAACGCCGTCCCTATCCTAAACCCTAACAACAGCAACAACAACCAGAGACAGGCGCCGCCGCCGCCGCTCTCCCCGCTGCCGCCGTTCCCGTCCGTCCACGCGGCGGCCGAGTCGCCGATCTCCGCCTACATGCGCTACCTACAAACAACGACCCAGCAACAGCCTCTGCTTCCTCCGCCGCCGCAGCACGCGGCGTCGGCCTCCGCGGGCCAATCGGCCTTCCTGTTCCCGTCGTCGCCGGTGCCCTTCGGTTGCTTCCCGTCGCCGCGGTCGCCGTACCCTCTGTTGTCCCCCAGCCTGCTGTTTTCGCCTTCAACGGCCGGTCAGTTAGGGTTTCAGCCGTTCCCTGTGTCGCCGAGGATGCCGGTGACGAGCCCTAGGTGGAAAGATCTGTGAGTACGTTGTGGAATCCTGACTCCAAGGGTCGGACAGGTAAAGGAAAGCCTTGCTTAGGTTTTTTTTTTTTTGAGGGCTTATACATATCTGTTGTATCTGTACATTTTTGGGGATTTATGTTTTCGATTTTTAGTTGTTGAAGAAATGATAGCTGATACCTGGTTATTCTGAGTTTTGTGATGTATATGGTTGCGAAGACATGTTAAAAAAGGAACCTAGGTTGGCTCTTTGTTGTCAGTTTCTTGATTGGAATTGGGGGAAATTCTCAGCTTTAGTGCTATGCGAACTAGAGGTAGATATGTATCTCTGTTAATCCCTAGTTCCTACATTTATGGTCTTCTTCTTTTTTGGATCACTTAGCAACATATATATTTTGGATTTTTCATGTCTTGAGGATTTTTTATAGTTTGGGGTATTCGGGATATTGATTTTTTATAGTTGGTCTTTCTTTGCAAGATAGACGCCGTTTTCCTTTTTTTAGTCAGATAGTAGTTATGGAGACACCAAAGAGTGCAGCAAAGAAAATGTTTAGTGACCGTTTCATGGAACCCTATATGAGTAAGTCCTGTGAGATAGTTTGTGCAGTTGAACTTTGGGTTATGTTATTTATTGCCTGTAGAAGCTGCTTCCTTGGCCATTTCCTCCGGAAGTTGAGGTCAAGAGGAAACTCGCCTTGTTAAAGTGATGACATACTGTTGTAGCGGAGTCCATGGAATTTGGTTGTGAAGGTGGCTTTTGGCCATTATTTATCGGCTTTTAAACGGCTTTGGACATTCTCTATGGCTTTCCGCCTTTCCCTGTTTACATTTGAAGAAAGTCCTGGAGCTTTGATTATCTGAACTTTGAAACCATGAAGTTTGTGCCTTCATTAAGTGGTAATGAAGTGAAAATGTGCTTTAGTTGCATGACTCTTGTTTATAGGATGTGATACTTTTGTCTCATATGGATGATACGTGTCGGTTTGATTACTTTGGAGCTCTTTGGGAGATTATGCTAGGCATTGAATGTGTATGAGATCTCCGAAGGTGAAAGGGTGAGGTGGTCTTAGAGGCACTTGAGCCTAGAGTGTCTCTAAGCTTGTCTGTCTTGTATGTATGGAGGTAGTCGTGACCTCCTATTTATTGAAGGGTTGAGCCTTGGAGGTAGTCGTGACCAATTCATGTGAGTGCCTTAGAAGGATGGACACGGACGCAATACAATGGACATGGACATTAACACAACAAGTCCACGTTTGAGGAAAAAAAAAAACTGAAAAGATAAACACAACGTTAGACATAGGGAAACTTCATATATAATATATACAATATATATTTTTTCAAATTAAAGATGAATGACACACTCCATATTACCTCAATCCAGAGGAAGATGAGGAAGAAGAGAGAGAAACAAAGAAAGAAGTTGAAGAAGGGACATCTGTGGCGAAGCCTGGCATTAATGTCATTGGGGCAAATATAGAAAACATTTTAACCTTTAGGAGCGAGACCGCTTTAGGAGCTCCCTGCTACTATTTGGTCTTGTTTAACCTTTTGTTTATCTTTGTCCAAAGTGATTTAGTTTATCGATTGTCTTGATTGTATAATTGGGAAAATAAAAAAGATTGTCTCTTTTGAAGAAAAGACCAGTAAAAAAATAAAAAGCAAATGGACACTTGGTAATAACCTTACTATTAAGAATATTGTCCGTGTCATATATCAATGTGCTATACCAGCGACCTGGATGCTAGGGTTTCTGGAGGACGGACTTGATTTTGATTGCTTCTCCACTGCACAGGACCATAATCTCTCTCTCTCTCTCTCAATAAATCTCTTATCCTTAGGGGGTTTTTTTCTGGGTTATACAGCAACTGGTGCAGTATAACGTCTTTTGATGTTGCATTTGTTGCAGATGTTGCTTTCATCCCTTAAATACCAGGATATGAGTTTCAATTATGTGTAGATTTAAAATATTACAATTCGGTCCACATTTAAGGTTTTGATCAAAGCATTCTGACTCATAACATGTCTCATGCATGTTGGTTGATTCAGAAAAAAACAATTTAAGTACTTGGAGACCTACTTCGCCGTAGAACACGTGTGACGTGTCCGAGATGTGTCCTGGAGTCCATGTCCCAGAGTGCCAGATTTGTCAGACATTGATAGGGGACGTGTCTGTGCTTCGTAGGTTATTGTGTGATTTCATGTGTTGGGGGGGCAATAGAGGATTTAGTAGCCACTCTTTGCAGCAGTGAGGTTGTTGCATCAAAATGCTAAAGGGCCTTTGGGAGGTGGTCACAGTTGCTTGTTAAGTATGGAGCACACTGTTACTTTCTTGATCCATGTTATGAAATATCTCTATGACAGGTTAATGTAGGGGTACCCTAACGGCCCGTTTGGATGGAGGATTTGATTTGGGTGGATATGTAATGAGGGTGGATTTGAGAGTGGATATGTAATGAGGGGTGATATGTTAAGAAGGGTGGTCCCACCACTTAAGAAGGGTGGATTTGTAATGAGGTGTTTGGATAATTTTTTGAGAAAAGGGATTTAGAAGGTGGATATGATGGAATTAGATATTAAATGACTGAATTGCCCCCACAAATGTTTAAACTTAATTTCATTTTAGGAAAATATTTTTTTCCGGAACAAATTAAAAATAAACCATATTTGTCAAAAAAAATTAAAATTGTAATTGAAAAATGATGAAAGAGTGTATATATATACAAATATATATATGTAATTGTAATTGTAAACTAAAAGTGAATAAATGTAATTGTAAACTAAAAAATCATTACATATATATGTATATGTATACAGTATGTATAGATCTTCTCCAGTACGCAACACCTCAAACCCACCCACCCACGCCCCTACCCAAACCCAATCCTCTGCAACCCCTCGTGCAATCCGTCCACCGCCGCCTCCGTCGTCGATCATCACCACTCCGGCGTAAGCCTCTTGCTCCGATCATCACTGCTCCTACCTCTCTCCGTCCACTTCTACCAGCAACGAGGGCGGCTCCGGCGATGATGGATACAACACTTCGTCTCACCTTCTCTCTCTCTCTCTCTCTCTCTCTCTCTCTCTCTCGCCATCTTCTTCAGTTCGGTTGTGTTGTGTTAGAGGGCATGTTGGTCATTTGGGGACCCGGATATAGCAACGACAGGGGGTACCCTGTCGTTACCAAATCCACCCGCAGGTGGATTACAAATCCGAACCCAACAAATCAGGGGCCAAATCCGGCTGCTGTTTTGCGCAACCAAACACTGGAGAAGAGGTGGGGCCGGATTACTACTCCAGCCGCGTTGTATATCCGGGGGCAAATCCCTCATCCAAACAGGCTGTAAGAAGATTGAGACATATCAACATGACAAATTCAATGGGGATCTTTGGAGATCTATGCCTTGAGGGAAAACTTGATACATGTCCCCACTTTCTTGCTATTTTATTTGATAAGTTTATTTTGCCTCCTTTTTGCAAAATGCACTTCTTCATTTCTTGATATTGGAGCTTATAGGCATCACCTTTGGTTGTGTCTTGAATTCAATTCCTAGCAGTTTTGCTATCTCTTTATGCTAGCAATAAGCAGGGAGATATGCAGCATTGCGTGCATTTTTGGCTTTGATATTGTTTGTATTACTTGTATGTAAGAAAACCGAAACTTCTTTTCTTTTGGGGGTAAGTTTCTTATGGATGAGCACTATATCTTCACTATTGCTTTTTATGATATGCCAATGAGTACGTGCCTGTTTTATCAGTCTTTTGAAGTAACATATGTTTGCAAGGTGAAGGATTTAAGAGGCTATTGAGGAAGGTTTGTAACTGTGTGATGACTGGATGCAAGATTAGGGTTTAGTTTGGAGTTTTGTCTGGTCTTTCGTTATGTAGTTTCAGTTCTTTGTTAATGCCTACGTTTATTTATAAAGATTTGCATTTTTTGTTTGTCCATGACTGCTAATTTTTGAATCCTTCCGTGTGTATGGTAATCGAGTAAATTTCTAGAAGAAACCAATGAGAGGTGTGAGATTTGAACTAGTCAAGGACTTCAGACATGGTATGGTGCAAACTTCCATTAATGCTGCCAGCTTAATACTTTTGGTTTCGGCCCATGGCGGCTGCTTTTATTAGCATATCATTTGGTTTTTGCTGGACAGAACTTTCTGGATTAAGAATCTACTGTTATTTTTCACCATTTCCCCCTCCCCCTTACGTCAAGCAGTTGGAACGACTTGTATCCCTTGGAACATTACGATGTTATTTATCATCGGTATTCATTCCTCGACTTTCTGGTCCGACTTGGAATATATGGCTTCCTTGAAACAAACTGAGGAAGGTTGGTCAGGGAATTATCTCAGTTTTTCGTTCTCATGTCAGCTCTTCTATCGCCCTTCCGTTGCATTCTATATTATTGTTCTCTTTTTTCGTTGACCGAAATCATCCTATTATTGCACAACACCATCCTCAACGGTCTTTGATTTTTTATCATTGCTGATGTGCCTATATCAACTTCTTGGCTGCCTTTGTTTCATCTTACAAAAGAGTCATATTCATCTGTTTAGTATCTGCTTATCATGTATCCAGGTTATAATGAAAAGATTTTCATTGTACTCCATGTACCTATTCTTTTGGTAATGCTTTACGAGCATCACCAGTGGAATAACCAAAAGTCGATAATCAAAAGTTGTCACATCATCTTTTGGTTATGTATTTAAAGGGTTGCTAAAGCTAGCAATGTAGAGGTCCACAATAATACAATCAAATTTGAATAATCAAAACTTGTCATATCACATTTTCAATTTATAAAAATTTAAAAATTGTGTAACATAGAAACTAATTTTTTTAAAAATAGGTTTCAAACTAATAAAAATAGGTTATTGAAAAAAGATAAAATAGTTTTTTGAAAACTTTGATTTAAAAGAAAACAGTTTTCGAGAAAAAGTAAAAAAAAAAAAAACAATTTTTGAATAAAAAAACAGTTTTTGAATTAAAAGTTTTAATAAAAAAACAGTTTTTGCAAAAAATAAAAAAAATAGTTTTTGCAAAAAAAAAAAAATGACAAAAAAACAGTTTTTGCAAAAAAAATAAAAACTGTTTTTAAAAAGTATTTTTCTTAGAAATATGTTGAAAATGAAAGAGAGAGAATGTTTTGTGGAATGATGGTATACTTGATTGAGGAAATATGGGGACAACTAAATTTAATTATTAGCAAAAAATTACTAGTTTTGATTATCCAAAGGCCAAAATTTGATGAGTTGTTAAGAGGTTACTAAATCTGATTATTCCACTGTGAGCTCTTTTTTGAGAAAATGTTGCTAATCTTAGTAACATTTTAGTTTTGATTATACCATTGTGGATGCTCTAAGCCGGATAAAATTTGGACACCCCAGAGGGGGAGAAATTTTTGGGTCTCGGGCGAGTACCACACACGTGGTACATTGTCGGCGATCCCATTCATGTAAAAGTGTTTTGGACAGTCCGGATTTTAAAGAGGGAGAGGAGAGAGAGTGGTTGGGTGAGGGGACAGAGAGTTGTCATATTGGGCCATCCAAAAAACTTTTGGACGATTGGGATGCGCGCTGGATACCGCCATGTGGTACCGCTCTGCACCCAAAATTTCTTCCAAAGGGGTGTCAAAACTTATCCCTCTCTAATGGGATATGTATCCGGGGAATTACATATCCGGGAAAGAAAAACGATGAAACACCAGATATACTCAACTTGAATTTTCTATATTCAGCTCCCATAACCCTCACGAAACAGGCTCTTATTGTCAAGATTTGCAGACTAAAAAAACATCTATTGTTAACATAACCTCAGAAAAATCACATTGGTTGCCCTTAAAATTTCTGTTATAGACAAAAAGCTTTAGTTTAGTTAGTCGACTCCCAATATTATTTTTTTTTCAAAAGAAAGGAGTATGTGTCAACTTGTGATACCCAATGAGTTTTCCTTCTTTTTTTTTCAAAAGAAAGAAGATATGTGTCAACGTATGATACCCTATGAGTTTTCCTTTCTACTGCCTACATACGTTGCCTTCCCTTTCCTAGCCATTGTCTCTATTCTTTTTATTTCTTGTTAAAAGAATACATAAAATGTATTAGGGGTACTAAATAGGGTTTGTAGGGGAATTCCGTATTTGTATGGAGACTTACCTCGTGAACATGGTCCCGCTCATCGCAAATTTCTGCTCCAATATTTCCATCTCAGAGAAGTTGAACCCCTTTATGTAAAAAGTTAATTAGGGGTACTAAATAGGGTTTGTAGGGGAATTCCGTATTTGTATGGACACGTAACTCGTGAACCTGGTACCGCTCATCGCAAATTTCAGCTCCAATATTTCCGTCTCGGAGAGGTTGAACCCCTTTATGTAAAAAGTTAAAAGTTAATTCATAAATAATTACAAAAAAAACATGGTTAGAAGATGTAGATAGTCGAACCTGGTTTTGATTCATAAGAGTCTTACAGTTATATCTCTTGGCAATTGTTGTTCCGATCGCCAAGTAGTGCTTCTCGTCGTGCACGTTGCGCAAGTGTTACTTTTGATATCTCTTTACTAGCTTGTGCCTAAGGTATGTGTAGAAGCAAATTTTATGAATTATTATTGTAATCCCAATACTCAAAAAAAATAAATTAAAGCACTAGTAATACGGAGTATTTTGTCTATCTAAATAGGGGCAAAAACTGTAGTTTAGTTAGTTGACTCCCAATGGTTTTTATATATATTTTTTTAAAGAAAGATAGAAGATATGACACCCGTGAATCTTCTCCTCCATTGCCCACAAGTGTTGCATTGCCTTTCCTAGCCATTACCTCTAATTCTCTATATCTTGTTAAAAAATTACTTTAAGTTTCTCTAATCCAAAGATTGAAAGATGTCTAATTGTTGAAAGATGCCTAATGCAAGAGAAATGACATATATTATTGAAAAAACGAAAAAAGAAAAGAAGAAGAGAGAGGACATAAGCCTCTTTAAACGAATTGGCATATTTTAGAAGTTAGAAGTACAAACAACACTAATTGGATATAAGCAGTAAATGTAGAGACCCGTAAAATTTTTCTATTTTCTTTAATCGTTTAATATGTAAAAGATCGTATTTGCTTTAAATTATATATTTATTAATGAGGTTATTCGGATACGTCTACCGTTGGTATCGGACATTCGGAGAATAGTTGGATTTTGAGTTTCGGTGTTGAAATGATGTGTGGAAGTGTTGGTAGCAATCGGGATTTGATTTGATAAACGTTAGCAAAAAATTTCGAATCTGTCTTTAATATACAGGTACATCTTTTTCTAGTACAGGTACATCGCGGCCAGAAACTGTGAAATGCTGAAATTTCTAGGTATCTGTATCGGTACTATCATTCCATGGTACCGGTACATCATGCAAAATTTCTGATTTTTCAGCACGCACGACAGCTCACTATAAATACCACCATTTACCATTTTTCACACCCAAAACCCTCGAGCCAGACCTAGAAACACCCCCTTTCACCTACCCAACTCCAATCTCACCCTAAAACTCTTGATTTCAACATCAAATCTTCAAGATCCAAGGGTTTTCTTCCTCAAAATCACAAGATTCTTGCATTTGGTGAACTAAGGGTGAGTTTTGTGTTCTTGTTTTCACTCCTTGAAGCTCTCTCTCTCTCTCTCTCTCTCTCTCTCCTCTCGATTATTTGTTGATCTTTACTTGTTATTCATGTTTTTGGGCTTTATTTGCTCTAGAGTATCCAAATTTAGGTGAAACTTGTCTTTGAAGGATTCAAGCTTATTACTCTTGGTAGACCTAAGGTTTTGCTTAAAACCCATCTAGGTAGGGATTTCTTACTCTTGTTATGTGTTTATGCTGTGATTGTGTAGTTAGATCGTGCATTGCTTCGTTCTTTGAGGTTGTTCTTTTCATTTTCAAAATTCTGCAGAATCGGTCACTGTTTATGAGGGTTTTTCGTCATCTTAAACTCGGATATAAATTTTGGTTCCTTCATATGAAATAGAGTAAAATTAGAGCCCGTTCTAATGCCACTAGAATCACCCGAAACCGTTGAGAATTGAATTAATGGTGGATTTTAGAATCATGAATCTGTCTCATTTTCTAAGTTTGCGCTCAACTTCGAATGGCCATAACTTTCTCATCCGATGTCTTTTTTATGCAAATTTTATATTGAATCGAAGGTTTTGAAGTCAGCTTTCTATTGCCACTAGAATCGCCTTAAAAGTCTTAGTACGTAGAAAGTTATGACCATTTGAGTAGAGGTGTGTCAATCTGCCAATGTCTGTAGCTACTCCTTACGTTGTTTTCGTTCCGTGTTATGGCTCCCTATATGGTTAGAACATGTTTAAATTACTCTCGAGTATGATTGCTTGTGCCTCAATGACTCGTTATTCGATCTTGTCTCTTGGCACTTGTTAGAGTATAATATTAGTGTCGTTAGGTGGGGAATGTATTGTAAGGTTGATTAGGAATAACGTGGATTTAACAATGTGCAATGAGGTATGCTTATGAGTTTGTAATACATTATTGATGATGTATGAACGAATGTGAATTTGAAAAATGATGTTAGCTTATATACTGATTGATAATACTTTTATGTTTATGTGAGTTATGAATTCTGAATTGAGGGTCCTGCAACGCAAAGTGTGGTAATGCGGAGACTCTAGAGGGCCTGCAACGCAAGGTGTGGTAATGCGGAAACCCAGGTGGAGAGAATTCAATGTGACGCAAGGGGTGATAACACAATTAAACGTCTCGCATGATGAAGAGAATTTTGATTGACTTCAGAAGTCTATGTTGATGTTTGGATTGTTTGTAGCTTGGGATTGTGGTTGTCGACAAAGAGAATGAAAGGTTGGTTTTATCAAGGTTTTATTAAAGAAAAAAATTTGAATTTTGAAAAGAGGACGGTATTCTTGAGCGAATCAACGGATCCGGTATTTGGGCACAAATCAATAGATTCCGGTATTCAAGCTCGAATCAACGGAGTTTGACCCGCAATGGTCTTGAGTTTTCTCAAAATTGTTTTGGAAATCAAAAGGAAAATTTTATGAAATGAGACTCTATGGTGAGTGGTATGAGTTGAGGAAGTAGTTGTGGCGTTCGTTCAAAAAGTTATTAGATGGTTAAACTATTGTTGTAGTTTGCTAGATTAATACGAGTTTTAAAGTTGCTTCTAGTTGATGCATGAATGGTTAGGGACATCTGTACGACGTTCAGGATTTTCCAGTCTTAGTCCATTTGTTCGTAGTGGTAATTCTTGTATCTCTTGTTCGTTTTGTTAAAATTTATTCACTCTAGTTGCATGCTTTATCGTATTTTCATATGACTTAAGTATAGATTTTTCTATTAGGATAGTGTAGCTCAACCTATCATTTTCAGGTACAAAAGCAAGGAAAGTGGCATGGCGTGCATCTAGTGCTTGTTGATCATATGTTTTGAAGGTATAAAAGCGATGACATTCTACATATGACTTGAAATATATTTTTGAAAGAATGATTATTGTAAATTGTAATTCTATTTCAGTATTTGGTGACTTGGGGCCTCGAGCCAGGACTGTAATTTTTAAATTTAACTTTGAGAACGGGAAAAGATATGTCATTTGGGTATTATCGATACTTTAGTTATCATTTTATTTATCAAAAATGATTATTATTTATGTTGAAAATCGAGGGCGTAACAGTAAAAGGTTTGCGGGGAATGAATTTTGTGTCTTCCCAGTCAATGTGGGTACAATAATGACCAAAACTGATTGAAACACTTGTCCATGCATAACTTTTATACTTTCTCCGTTCCTTTTTAAATGCCTATTATGGCTCTACATGTCATTTTTAATTATCTACATCTCTCAATATATAGCGCTAAAAATATGTAATATGGATTTTGTTTAATAGATCTCAATTACCTCTATAAGATAATGATTTTAAAAACATAAAACACATAATATACGTCAAGAGATATAAGCCATTGAAAATTGACCGCCGAACCGTAGTGGACACTCTGGCGGTAATCCTGACATGCTTCTTATAGACATCTACCTCATCCCGATCACAAGGAGAGGTTCAAAAAGGGATAGATGGAGTAATAAATTTCATTAAGCGACTCAGCCAAACGATTGGGATTGATTTCAACCACAATTAGTTGACTCCTCTAGTTAAATACAATTGTTAAATCGAATATCAAACCCAAGCTAATGATGCACTTGATGTGATATTAGGGTCTCAATACTCATTCCTCAAGTGTTTACTTTCATAAAGTTTTACGTTGAAATAGCGTCTTCCTATACCTTCGAAAATTGAGGAGCTCAAAAAACACCATGCCATTCAACCTTCAAAACCGACCCACGTTACAAATCCTCCCAATTACTAGCAAGTTATTTTACAAAATATAGAGTAATTTAAGCAAATGACTTATGGGAGAGTAATTTTAATATATGGTCCCAATGTCTTGAGCTATATTATTCAATTTTGTTTGTGTGAGACATTCTTACAAACAACTTGGATGCAATAAAATCAAGAACAAATATAATTCATGAAGTCCTATTAAAGCATAAAGTATAAAATTCGTGGAATAAATAAAACTAAAAGACAAAGAACTTACCTAGAATACCTGAATAAAAAAAAGAAAAAGTTACAATTCTCTCTATAAGATAAAAGGCAGTGTACCTAGATTTTGTTACACTTTCTCCTACCTGTTTGCCTTTTGGACTGATTAGGGCTCGAAGAAGAAGAGAGGGCAAGAGGGAGACAGAGAAGGAGGGAGAGAGGTGGAACCAAAATGGAGAGGGAGAAGGGTGGAAGGGAGAGAGAGCAATGTGAAATCAGTAGACATGCGAGAGAGGGCTACAAAGATAAAAACATCCCTTTTAGCCATAAGATTTACGTGGATAAATCAAACGGTTCAATATATAAGAAGTTGAACAAACTTTCCCTCCTTATAGCTTTTGAAACCATCACTAGTGATTTCACATCACTCTCTCTCCCTCCCACCCTCCTCCGTCCTTATAGTCACATGTGTGATTATGATTAGTTGCCCACTTACATCATGTGTAGTGGTGGTTTCAAAAGCTTTTGGTTTTCCACTATCTCCATAGATAAAGGGTCCCTAACCTAGCATCTATATAAGCCTATGACATCCATCACTCAAGGTACTTAAGACATGCATAGGTTAGAAGACACCTAAATCACGTGCGTGTGTGTTCAGTGTTTAACTTGAACAACAATGGCTAGAGGTTAGTACGATTCTAATTTCTGTTGTGCATACCGGTATGTGTTTGATTTATCTTACACAAGGTACTAATAGTTGCTTACATGGTTTATTATATGCCCATGATAACCCATGTGGACATCCGCTATGGGATGGGATATTACAGTTTTGAAATAATTGTTTTAGTAGTCTTTGGAAAAAAAAAGCAACCCAATTGGACAATTGTAAGTGCTTAATCTAATTTTTCATTCAGAATTATGATCCTAAAGAAAAGTTATATAATTGCGTGCCCAGTATCCCCTTGATCTGAATCGTTGATATAATGGGACTTGTTGAGAAAAACAATCATCAAAAAAATTATTTTGATTAGAACATGGATAGCAGGATAGATATCAAAATGCAAAATTTTATTAAAAAAAATGAATTGTTTTGATACTTATCAATTTTTGATGAAGATAAATTTTTAGAAGAATGATCTTCTGGGCACTTTAGGTCCTCTAGTGTTGTAATGGGCTTTGTCCCTATAATTGTTTGCTTCCAACTTGTAGTTGGAATCACTTTTCCTAACCCTAATAAAATATTATTTTGTCAATCAAAAAGAAAGAAACAAGCCCAAAAATATATGTTGTTCAGATCAAGGGGATCTGAATAAAAATTTGAAAGATTGGATCAAGTAATTACAATTATTCGATACTTTTTTAGAGGACCACTCTAATAATTAATTTATAATTAATGAATGACTTGGTTCATTTATATGGGATCCTTAAATGGGCCCACACTACCATCGGTACCCTAATACTGCCTTGTGATTAGTTTAAAAAAAATCACAAAAGTTGACATTCTTATGGGCAAAAGTAAGAATTCATAAGGACAAAATAAGATCATATTGAAAATACAAAAGGATATCTGACAGACAAGTTGAAAGTACATGTTTGGTTAAGGAAACCACAATTTGACGTGTGAACTCATTTTATAAAAAGAAGACATGAGATTCCCCATAGAATGCCCAATGGGCTATCTATACAGAACCGTTAAGTACTAAGCAATAATTGTGGAGTAACTATAAAAATATAATGGTTTTAGGTGGGTTGGGTTGAGTCTTTAATGAGTTATTAATTCATATACAATCAAATTAACTATTAGATCAATTATTTATGCCCAACTTGACCCATTTATATAAAATAAAACTTTACCCGCCTATCAACCCGATTACGTATTTTCAAACATTTCCAAAAAAGATACAATGGTTCGGTCAAGGGGGAAATGGAAATATGGATGTAATAAAATTATTATATACATCTTGTGTGGAAAAAAAAGGGTCAGTAACAGCTCTGTCCCAACTTCCAACAATAATGCATTTCCATTTTTCTCTCAACTTCAAGACCAATTCGAAGAGCATTATCCAATCTTTAATTGATTTTATATTTTTTCCACTTTTGATGTTTTTATTGCATTTATCGATTGAAATTATCTACGTAGATACCTAGAGAGAGAGAGAGGGGACATGACCCACTAGATTTCGATGCTTCTTTGTTTGATTAGATCAAGAACATGAATAGTTGATTCATTTTCATTTTTTTTTCCTCAATTGAAGAACCTTATTGCGGAGGGAAATAACGGAGAGACAGAGTCACAGAGAGTTGGTGGATTGGGTTTATTCTTATTATTATAGTGGGTGGGTTTGGATTTGCAGAAAATTACCCGTGGGTCTAGAAAACAAAGACTAAATTTCCATTAAGGATGAACTCAATTTTTATTTACCTCTAAGAATAATCTCATATGAAGATTATCTTTTATCCTTCATTAAATACAACCACCCCCTCTCACCTCCATTGCACAACCACTTCCGGTTGGCGACCACCTCGGCCCAACAACTTTTCCGGCGACCACCTCCGGTTAGCAACTTTTCCGACAACTTTTTTCGATTGGCAAAATTTCACTACTTTGAAAAATTAGTGAAATTCACTACGTCTCAAATTTTACTAATTTTAAATTTCACTACTTCTCAAATTCCACTAGTTTTCAAATTTCACTACTTATCAAATTTCATGAGTTAAACTAGTTAACCTAAACATCAATATCATTATTCATCAGTACGAAACTAGTGAATTTCACTAGAATTCAAAACAATGCTAGAATTTCACTAGAACTCAAAACACAAAATCCAACTAGTGAAATTCACTACTTCACTAAAAATTAGTGAAATTCACTAATTTTCTCTAAAAATTACTCCCCTCTTCTCATTTTGGTTGTCCATTTTTGTTATTCGTGCCGTTCTTTGAACGCTTGTCTCTCTCATTCTATAATGTTTTTCATAATTTTGAAAACTTTGTATTATAGACCTAATCAAGAACTATCAAACAAGATCCATATTGCATATTTTTGGAGATTCATATTAAAATATATAAGCGATTGAAAACTGACACGAATATCAAAATATGACAGAAAATGAGACAGAGGGAGTAGTGAATTTTTTTAGAACCATGACTGTACTGAAAGAAAGAAGAGAACAAGATGGAGAAGTGGAAGCACTGGCTATGGCAAACAACCTCATGCTCTTGATCTCACGAGTCCACGCCGCCCCCGGTCGCGTCTTTGCCTGCAAGACATGCAACTGGGAGTTCCCCTCGTTCCAAGCCCACGGCGGCCACCGGGCTAGGCACAAGAAGCCCAGATTGACAGCGATAGACAGAGACTTCCTCCAATCTCAGATGACGCCGGAGAAACCGAAGGCGCATCAGTGCTCTATCTGCAAGCTGGAGTTTGCAATAGGGTAGGCGGCAGCGGAGAGGGAGGCATCGGCGACACGGGGGTAGAGGGAGAAGTCGAGGTGAACAAGGGGGCGGTGGAGTGGCGCGTAGAGAGGTAGATGGTTTTGGCGATGGAGTGGTCCGCGTAGGCGGTGGGGTATTTTAGGTAGAGAAGTATGTGAGATCCTTACACATACTTTTTGAAAATTGGGCGGAGTCGGTGGGAAATTGGGTCCAAAATATGAACCGACCCGTAAATCTCCAGATAATGGATTTGAGTCCAATTTGTCACCCATACGAAAAAGTGCTTATGCAGGTCAATTGACAAATGGCTTGTGACTATAGAGTAGGGTGTTACAAAATCGACCCGACCGAAAAAAATTGAAAAAATCGACCGATCCGTTCAGGGTTCGGTCGGGGCGGGGGCAGAAATTTTCGGTTCGGGTTGGACTGAATCGAACCGAGCCAATTTCGGTTCGGTTTTCGGTTTTGTGAATTTATGGACTGAACCGAACCGACCGACTCAACTATACATAAATATATATTTAGATAATTTGCATTAATCTTGGCCGTTGATAATTTTTTGGGTTAATCTCTACCATCCAGGTGTCCACTGTCCACAGACTCCACACAAAAAGCACAAACCCTACCTCAGTTACTACTTACCTTATCATTCTCACTTCTTTGTTCTCACTTCTCACAGCGCCGCAGCCCGCAGCTCTTATTCTCCCCTCCCTTCTCTCACTCTACCCCCTCTCTGGCTCAGTGGCTCTCATCAATCGACATGGCTGAAGGTTGAAACTCATAGATCGTGCTTCTACCTTTGATTACGCTGAAAGCCTGAAACCCCTCTCCCTCTGAAAGACTGAAACCCTTCTCTATTCTCTCTCACAGATCGGGCCTCTCTTCGTCGTCGGCCGACCAACCATCATCGAGTAAGTCCCCCCCCCCCCCTCTCTCTCTCTCTCTCTCTCTCTCCCCCCGTTTGTTTTTTTTTTTTTTATCCGATCTCGAACGCTTCGAATGTAGAATGTGGAATATTTTCTGAAACTATTTTCTAGGTTTTTTTCTTAAAATTTCTGGAAGACCCTTTTTTTTTCCTCCTGATTTTAGTTTTTGGGTTAAAGGGTTTGTGAAAGTTTTGACGTTTTTCTGATTTTTCTTTCCCCGCCCCCCACCCCCCCCCCCCCCCCGGCCCCCCTCCCTTTTTTTAAGAACTTTGTGGAGGGTTCTTTAACTTCTTTTTTACTTATGGCTATTGTTGTTGTTGTTGAAAGGGTTTGTGAAACTGTTACCGGGTTAAAGGGTTTGTGAAACTATTTTTTTTAAATACTTGATAAAGCAAACTTATGTATTGTGATTAATTATAAGACGTAAATTTTTGTTCTGTCTATAGCTATTGAGAGAGATTTTTCAAAGGTGTGGGGGCACACTTGCTTTGGCTGCGCCCAAGCTTTAGGCTCACGTGGAATTTCAACCTCGACAACGCCAGCAACATGTCTGACCATGAGCTTGACCATGAGCATAAGGTATTCAATCTCAAAATCCTAATTTATTAGTATTTGCAAAATATTTTTCGCATGAGCATGATCTGATGGATTGAAAATAAGATTAGTGAATGAACTTCAGAGTTTGGAGCATGAGAACACAATTTATAACTTCATATACAATTTAATCAGATTAGTGCCTGAAAATCAGAGTGTGATTATGTTGATTTTAATTTTCATTTGTTTTAGATGGATAATATTGATGATGATGATGATATTATGAATGATGCTGCTGAGTTTGATATTCCTCAAAATGCTGAATTAAACGATGATCAAGTGCTTGAAAATAAGATTGAGTCGAAAAAGATTGTTGGTAGTATTGCTAATAAGAGGGCTCCTTGTTGGAAACATTTTAACATTATTACACTAGACGGTCATCCGAAACCTAGGGCTGCATGCAAATGGTGTCGGAAGGATGATGCATGTCATTCGAAGCTCAATGGTACAAAATCACTTACTCATCATCTAAAGTTTCAGTGTTTCAATTATCCCATGAGCACAAAATTTACGGGTAGTAGGCAAAATCTTCTTAGTTTTCAAAAAAAGGAACACAATGGGGAAACAAGTGCAAACCTTGTGCCTGTGACTTTCAATGCTTATGCATGTAAAAGAGCATTATCGAAGATGATAATAATTGATGACTTGTCATTTTCATTTGTTGAGGGGGAAGTATTCAAACAGTTTATTGAAGTTGTTCAACCAATGTGGAAGCCTCCTGGTAGGCTTGTGATGGCCAAGAACTGCAAGCTTGTTTATGGGGAGGAGAAAATGGCATTGAAACAAATACTTAAGCATCAAAGGTTGTGTCTTACAACGGACACTTGGACTTCAATCCAAAATTTGAATTACATGGGTCTTACGGGACATTTTATTGATGAGAATTGGAAATATCAAAAGAAAATTCTGAATTTTTGCGTCGTTCCTAATCACAAGAGTGATACTCTTGGTAGGATGGTTGAACAATGTTTGTTGGATTGGGGGGTTGAAAAGTTTTTAACTGTTACGGTTGATAATGCATCATCGAATAGTCTTTTGATTGCTTACTTGGAGAGAAAGACCAAACATAGGAAGACCACCATTTTAAATCACGAGTTCTTGCATGTAAGATGTTCGGAACATATCTTAAAATCTAATCGTACGCGAGGGATTGCAAGAGATTGATGTCCCAATTGAAAGGGTGAGAAATATTTTGAGATATGTGAGGTCTCCCCTTCTAAAATGGCGGAGTTTTGGTCATGTGTTAAAAAGGAGGGCATTACATGTAGGCTTAAACCTTGTTTGGATGTGTCTACTCGTTGGAACTATACATATTTTATGTTAGAGAGGGTTTTAACTTATCAAAAGGCTTTTGATCGATTATGTGATGACTCGTCCTTCAAATTAAATGTAAGAGAGGAGGAGATTGATGAAGAATTTGATGATGTTGATGGTTTTGAGGGTATGGGTAGGATAATTGAAATTAAGAAAAGAAAGAAAAGGAGAGAGAGAGAATGCAGAAGGAAAATGTTGGGCCTCCAACTTTAAGTGATTGGGAAAAAATCAAGTTGTATGTAAAGTTTCTTCAAGTGTTTTACCTTGCAACTTTGAAATTTTCGGGTTCTTTGTATGTCACTTGCAATGTTTTTTTTGATGAAATAGTGTTGATTCAACAAGATATTGTGAAGTTGTGTGAAACCGATGATAGTGAATTGCATAATATGGCACTTGGTATGCGTGAGAAGTTTGATAAGTATTGGGGAGATTTTGATAAGATTAATCAAATGTTGATATTTACGGTTGTTCTTGACTCTCGATGCAAAATTGGGTTCTTTGAATATTGTTTTCGAAATACTTTGGGCTATGATAAGACGGTGGTTGGTGAGTTGACGGATAATATAACAAATGGAATTACCCGTTTATTTGAATAGTATGTGAAGAATAATGCAAACTTAAATGTGCGTAGCCTAGAGGTTGGGGGATCATCGGACAGAGGAGATTTGGATAGAGTTGAAATAGAGATTGATAGTCATAAATCTTTGAAATCTCAATTTAAGATGCACATGCAAAAGGAAATCAACACGGCATGCAAATCGGAATTAGAAAAGTATCTTGCGGAAGCAAGTGAGGATGATAGTGAAAAATTTGATGTATTGCGTTGGTGGAAGTTAAACTCCTCTAAGTATCCAATTGTCTCTCAAATGGCACGAGATGTGCTAGCTATCCCCGTGTCCACGGTTGCCTCCGAATCCGCTTTTAGCACTGGCGGACGTGTGATTGATCCCTATCGAAGTTCTCTCTCTCCGAAGACCATGGAAGCTCTTATTTGCACGCAACAATGGATAAGGAAACCAACTAAAATCAATATAAAAGAACAACTTGATGAATTGGAGCAATTAGATTCGGATACTATTCTTTTTTAGTTCTTGATTTCTTTATGTTATGTGGTTCTTAAATATCTTTTACGTTGAATGTCTTAGTTGTTTATTTTTGTTTGTTTTTTTCTTCTTATGTTTGTAGTTGTCTTGGAATCAATTGATAACGATTAAGGAGTTGGTGGCAACCGTGGCATGCTGCAATTGTTTTTTCATGGTTGAGGTAAATCCTAATCACATACACATCTTTTTTTTGTTTGCAGTAATTTTTTCTTACTACTTTTCGTTTTTCTTAGTGTTTACTGTTTTTTATGTTCAAAATGAGGGCTAGATTGTTGGCAACTTGGCATAGTATTTTGAAGTATGGTGGTGCGGTTTTCAAGTTGGGGATGGTTTTATATTTTGCTGGTTCTGATGGTTCTGCATTCTGCAATCTACTAGCTAGTTGACTGGTTCTGCATTCTACAATCTAAATTCTGCTGGTTCTTGGTACCATTCTGTAATGATAATGACTGGGATTCCATGGGATTTTGTTGGCATTAATGTTTTGAATTTGGTAGACTTTAACTTGAAGTATGGTGGTGGTGTTTTCTGACGGACATTTTAACTGTATTCTACTAAATTGTTGGTATTTTGTGTTTTTGTGATGGCTGCTTCTGTTTTTAGAAATTTGGTTCCAAGAAGATATGTATAAGTTAGGATTTTGGGTGATTTGAAATTTGGTTCAAAGGAAACTATGCTAGGAGGGTCTCTCACCTGGATTGAATTTCATAATGCTTCTTGCTTCATCTACTTCAGCTGGCCTAATCTAGGCACTATGAAGGTGCATTCTGATGTTGCCATGACACCTGGGGTTGCAAAAACTCATATACCAGTGGTGCTAAGGGATTGCAGAGTTAGGATTCTGATTTCTGGGTGTAATCTTGCATTTTCGATGCAAGTATGCTACTGTTATTGTATTGTGAAGGTTAAGCAGTTGGTTTCAAGAAGTTTTTTTTCTTTTAAATCCTGGGTGTGGTGAGTTGTGAACAAAAAAATTGGCTGATTGGGTGCAGATCCAAAACAAAAAAAACAAAGAGATTGGGCCAATAGGCCACTAACATGAAGGATTTTTTGTATTTGTGGTAGATTGGGTCATGTGGGCCAAAAATCTTCTTTTGCCATTAAAAAAAGAAGAAGGTGAAATTGGCTCATTATTAAAAAAATACCTTTATTAAAAAAACAGGTGCAATGGGCCTATTTTTGGCCCACTATCAATTTCTTTTTTAATTGGCCCATTTTTAATTTTTTTTATCTTTGGCCCAACTAGGCCCAATTCGGACAGCTCGAATTCCCGAATTTTTCGACCGGACCGAATCCACCCCAAACCGAATTGGACCGATTGTAATTTCGGTCTGGATCGGTCCTGACATTTTTTTTCCCCGAACCCGATCGGTCTTCAATCCCGATGGACCGAACCGACCGACCCCGAACCGATAACACCCCTACTATAGAGGGAAGCTCCTATGGATCAACGCCTTGGATATGCGCATTTTTAGGGTTATCTTTTTTGTATCCCTATTTGTTCATTACTATCCTCATATCATCATAACGATCTCCCCCGTTCTTTTGAGAAATTATTTGTTGCCCCAAGGGCAACATGTAATTTTGCCAAAAGGTGCTTCCTACCAATCAAAAACAGCCTTGGGGAAAATTGTCAGTCTATCTACCAGGCATTAAATACTAATATGCACTGACACTTACTTTTTTCTCTTCGCTCCACTAAGAGTCTAAGACACGGCCTTCTCCCTCTAAAATAGTCATGTAGACCAAATATTCAAGAGAAATACTCCTTCCATCCCAAAATATTTGTCCAGTCCGCAAAACGGAATCCTAAAAATAATACAATTTTTGCAAGAAAAATTTGAAAGTTTTGTAACAACTTACTAGATATTAATGAATTCTTTTAATTTGTGAAAAAAATTTGAATTTTTTCTTTAAAAATTTACATTATTTTCAAGTTATTGTTTTGCAAACCGGACAAACAATTTGGGACGGAGGGAGTACTTATTTCCGGAGCAATCGGAAATAACTTGTTTATAATAGTAATCCATCGCAATTGTATTTTGGACGGTCCGGGTTTTAATAAAACGTTTTCGGAGAAAATTTTAACTCTTTCTCGAAAAAGTTTTATTAATATCCAGACCGGCAAAACACTTTTGGGCGGTCGCGATTGAGTGCTGTAAACTCTAATTTATGGCTGCTCCAGAAATAAATATTTTTGAATTCAAACTACAAGACTTTCCTAAGATTTTTGAATTTTTTCTTGTTTTTCTTATTCAATTTTTTTTTTTTGCGTTTATTAGTTTTGTACCTAATTTTTGTAAATTATTGATTCGCCTCACAAAGATGAATCAAAAAAGTAAAAAGTTAAGACTTTTAACCAAATATTCGTTGAAATATGGCTTTTGGGTTTTATTTTGGATATTTTAAAAAAATATTTGGGTAAAAATCATAATTTTATTTTTTCAATTTGTCTTGATGAGACAAATCAATAATCCATTTAAGTTAGGCGCAAAACTAACAAACGCGAATGTTTTTTGAATAAGGACAAAACAAGAAAAAACTCAAAATCCGTTGAGTTCCGCTAAGGGCTTTTTGGGATTTTTTTCGTTTTGTTGTTATTTATATTTTTCGTGTTTATTAATTTTTGCGACAAACTTTTATGGATTATTGATTCGTCTCGACGAGAAAAATTGGAAATGTAACAACCCTGATTTTTAGTAAATAAAAAATTTCGTTAAATATTTGAATTTTTATTTTTAATTACTTGGTTCCTTTTAAAATTCATTTTTAATTCTAATAATCCGTCATAATTAGATTTGAGACTTATAAAAATTATATTTCTTGGCTAGAAATCCTACTAGGAAAATAAATTAGCTTCCAACTAACTAGTTAGAGAAACCTAACTACTAATTCACCTAGTTACTTTCTCCTAATCCTAGATGAGCCTTTTGAACCTCCTTAAATCTTTTGGACCTAGTTTATTATATATATATATATATATATATATATGACTAGTCATACTTGTCATCTTGGATCTTTACCCATTGGACGATAAAAGTTAGAAAATTTTTTATCCATTAGACAATAGACTTTCCATTAAAAAGATATATATGCTAAATTGTTAAGTACAAATATATAGTTATATATAGGTATATATACACATGCTTAAAAGACATACGGTATTATTCTAGTGTATATAGTACCTCACCCTTTTATCCATTGGTCATTAACCGATAGGAAAATTATTATCCATTGGATAATAGTATTAGTCTTGCCATCAAGTACTAAGGTTATTTAATTAAAATATTTTTCTAGATTTCTCATGTGATGATATATATATATATATATGTGTGTGTGTGTGTGTGTGTGTGTGCGCGCGCGCTTAGTAGATTTAATATCCTAGATTTCCTAGGTACATAATCTAATTTTATAATGAAACATGTGCCAATTTGGACTATTTTAATAAGAAATTTTGATCTTATAATTTTTTTATTGGATATTGGAAAATCTACCTAGATTGCATGGTACACACCTTTATATATATACTTATTTTATTACCTAGTACACATGTGTTTAATAAGATTTGTTTATTAGGAAAATCTTGGCCTAGAAAATCTTAAAAGATTATTTAGTACTTTAATTACTTTCTTTTATATACTTCTTGTACATAAAATATATATATATATATATATATATAAGTATATAGTACAAGAAAGAGAGATAGGAGGGCCGAGAAAGAGAGAGAGGGGGAGAGAGAGATGGCCGAGAGAGGAGAGGAGAGGAGAGGGAGAGAGAGAGAGAGAGAGAGAGAAAGGAAGAGAGAAAGAAATTTGGTTGTACTTTGCCTTGATCTTCCATGATCTTCTTACATCCTTTCAATTTAGGGTTATATATTCTTTCAAGCAAAAATCTATCCTCCATTGTCCTTATATATTTACCTATTCACACAATATTTAAACCATCACTCTTTCTCCATCAAATCTTCCAAAATCAATCCAAAGTACCAAATCTAGCCATGCAAAGCCTAGAACTAGATTTTGATCTTTCAAAGAAAGCATGACAAGTTGAATAAAAAATGAGATATGGAGAGAGAAATTTCGGGTGAGAGAGAGAGAGAGAGAGCCTTGGCCTATAAATAGCAAGCCATTTCAAGCTTAAACTTATACCTTCACTCATTGCTCCAACTTCTCTCTAGGATTTCTAAGCTTTCCAAGTTCCAACGTTCAAGTTTCTTAAAGTTCTTGAGAGTTACCACCAAACCACCCCCAAAAACCACTTCTAGATCTTTAAAGTAGCCTAATTTAGTTAGCAAAGTTATTTCTAGGAAGAGAAAATCCATCTCTCTTCCTTTCGAAGCACTTCGAAGCCGTTACGCCGCCGATTTACAAAACCGATAACCAACTCTCAAAAACCAACCAACCGCCAAGAAGTAAGGTAGGATTCCTTATTCACCAACTCTACATATAGAACCGTATGTTAGAAAGTAGAATCATTTTATTCCCTATCTATAAGTATATGTAGAATATCCTTAACCGTTTTCTCTAAGTATATAAGGTTATCTATTGTTTGTAATGTTTGGAATGAATGATAGTTAGTAAACTCGTTTTGTTAATGGTAGTATGAACATGTTGAATAATTGACTTTTACTTCGATAAACATATGTTGTTTAGAACTTGCCAAAAAGGAAGAAAGAGCGACTTTCGAAAGATAGGGCTTATCGTTGATAGAAGTATTCGTATTTTGATTTTTAGGATGATTATGAACATGATTACTAATATAGAATTTGATGATCTTGTTAGTTTAGTTTCAAGATTACAATGAATGATTTATAATTACGTATGTGAAAAATCCTACCATGGAGTCGTTGCATGAAAATGAGATACAGAAATCAAGTAAGATAGAAACATGACATCTATGGTGTGTTAATAAGGCGTGTTTTAAAAAAGAGAAAAGTTTTAAAACCCCAATGTGGCCATACTTGCCCATTGTGGGAATATGTGTGTGTTCCAATGGGAATCCGGAATAGCGGAACCATTGTGAGATTTTGTATGTGTTCCAATAGGAATCCGGATCAGCGGAACCATTGTGAGGTTGCGTGCGTTCCCATGGGAACCCGGAGCGGCGGAATCATGGTGAGGTATTGCTTGGTTATCTGCAGAGAAGAGCCAATGCAAGTTTTGTGTGCCAACGGAAACCCGGTGCGGCGGAACCATTGTGAGGATACTCGGGAACCCGGAACTGCAGAACCGAGGTTGAGTGTGTTAAAATGATTTTAGAAATGTTGATTTGGTATATGAAAAATGGTGACACAGTCTATGACGAGTCGCGTAGGAGAAACTCAGAAAATCATGGACACCAACGCAAGAAAGATAACGAATGTGGATGTGTCATTGTTATTCATTATGCATGAGTTTGTGACAATCATGAATTTGTGTGTTATATCTATGAGCTGCTATTTGTAAGTTATGGGTTAGCGGGTATGAGATTGTTTTGCTGAGCATTCGTGTAACGACCCTGATTTTTGGTAAATAAAAATTTCGTTAAATATTTAAAATTTATTTTAATTACTTGGATTTGCTACTAAAAATTTCTTTTTAATTTTTATAATCCGTCATAATTAGATTTGAAACTTATAAAATTATATCTTTCACGCCGAGCAATCTAGTTATTTTCTAAAAACGAGTATGCTTATAAAAACACTTGTATATTTTCCTAACGAGTTAGATAAAATCTTTAAATTATATTTCTTGGCTAGAAATCCTACTCGGCAAATAGAATTAGTTTCCAACCAATTAGTTAGAAAATCTTAATTACCGTTTCAACCTAGTTACAACCCTAGTTAAACCTTTTGACCATCTTTGGGCCTTATGAACCCCTCCCAACCCTAGTTAAACCTGGTGGACCTTATGAACTTTCCTAGAAATCTAGTTAAACCTTTTGAACCCATGTATATATCCATTGGATATTAGAAACTAGGAAAACTTTGGTCCATTGGATAATAGCATGACTTGACTACCAATCATTGTGCTTTAGACTTGTCATGTCATGAATAGTGTGACATGATTACGTATCCAGTGGATAATAAAACCTAGAAAAGTTAGTGACCATTAGTTAAAGCCATGACATCATAGTACCTTTGATTTGTCATGTCATGAATAGTATGACATGATTGTTTATCCATTGGGTAATAGAAAGTAGGGAAATTATTACCCATTAGTTCATGAGGTAATCAGAAGCATGTGTATCACTGTACTTATCCCAACCCATATGCCAGTGTACTTTTCCCAACTTATAGGACAGTAAGCTTTCCCAAATATATGTGTTGTCCTATCTAAAATAATCTTGACACCACCATCACCTTTTACCCTTTGATTAATAATTGCTAGGGAAATTTGTACCCTTTGGGTAATAGAATTTAGTCTTACCAATGAAACCCTAGATTGGACCAGACAAGTCATATAGGAATCTTGGACCATGAAAAACCCTTATTTTGCTTCTAAAAGAAGTAAGCCTAAGCATAGTCACATCAGCCTTACTTTCCATCAATATCCCTTGGATAATAATTGTTAGGAGAATTTTTACCCTTTGGATCATGGAGGCTAGACTTGCCTACATAAACTTGACAAGACTAGTCATACCATAGGAGTAATCATTTTTATTCCCATGTTTAGTCATTTCAAGTCATAAATTTCACCAATGATCTTTTACCCATTGGTCCATAAATGTTAGGGAAGATATTATCCCTTGGACAATAGATTCCCATGACTAGTCATTCCAAAATCATTACCATTATTCTTTGTCCATTGGTCCATAAATGTTAGGGAAGATATTATCCCTTGGACAATAGATTCCCATGACTAGTCATTCCAAAATCATTACCATTATTCTTTGTCCATTGGTCCATAAATGTTAGGGAAGATATTATCCCTTGGACAATAGATTCCCATGACTAGTCATTTCAAAATCATTACCATTATTCTTTGTCCATTGGTCCATAAATGTTAGGAAAAATATTATCCATTGGACAATAGATTCCCATGACTAGTCACATCAAATTATTACCAATATTCATTTGTCCATTGGACAATAATCGCTAGGGAGAATTTTATTCATTGGGTAATAACCAAAACTTTGGCTATAAATAGCCCTCCCATACTTCATTTCAACTCACACCAATCCTTCCTCCACCTTCTCTCTAGAAAGCTTAAGAGTTCTTACTTGTTCTTGCTTAATTCTTCTTTGTTCTTGAGGTTCTTCCAAAGTTCTTTAATAAACTCCTCCTAAACCATCTTTTCGATCCCTAAAGTAGAGTAATTTTAATCACCATCTAGTTTCGAGAGAAACCATTCTCTTTCGAAGCTACCATAAGCATTTCGTAGGAAGTTACTCCGCCCGATCACCAACGTACTCTCCATAGCCGCCCTACCGCCAAGAAGAAAGGTAGAGTCCCTTGTCCACTAACTCAACGTATAAGTAGAATCCCTTGTCCACTAACTCAACGTATAAGTAGAACCCCTTGTCTCTTAACTCTACTTATAGAACCGTATGTTAGAAAGTAGAATGTCTTTACTCTTTATAAACATGTGTTGTTTTGAACTTTCGAAAAAAAGAGGAAAGAATGGATTTTTAAAAGATAGAATTAATCGTTTGTTTAGAAGTATTTGTATTTTGATCTTTGAAGATGATTATGAATATGCATATATGAATCGCTTGTATTACTTGTGGGGTGATAAAGCATAAGTGATTTCACTCCAAGGGCGTCTGTACATATGGCGTTGTGCTTTGAATAAGCATAAGTGATACACTCCAAGGGCGTCCGTACATGTGGCGTTATGCTTTAAGTGGTGTTTGAGCGTGATAAGTAATATAGAATTGGATGATCTTGTTGGAATGATTCATGCTTATTTTTGTCCTACCGCGGAGTCTTTGCATGTAACGAGACACAAGAATCGAGAAAATAGAAACATGGCACCTAGGGTGTAATTAATGAAAGGAAAAAGGAAATATTTTGAAACTACATAATGACCGATTTTGGGTGGCATTATGTGAGTTGTGTGCGTGTGTAAAGAAAGATTTGTGAAAAACCCAATGAGAACCCGGAGCGGCGGAATCATTGTGGAGATACTCGGGAACCCGGAGCGGCGGAACTGAGGGATGAATTTTCGAAAAACCCAAATGGGAACCCGGAGCGGCGGAACCATTGTGGGATATTCGGGAACCCAGAGCAGCGGAACCGAGGGTTTTGAATTGTGTGCGTTCCCATGGGAACCCGGAGCGGCGGAACCATGGTGAGGAATGGCTTGGTTATCCGCGGTATGGAGCCAATGCAATTGTGTGCCAATGGGAACCCGGTGCAGCGGAACCATTGTGAGGATACTCGGGAACCCGGAACGGCGGAACCGAGGTTGGGTGTGTTAAAAACGGATTTTTTGAAAATGTTGATTTGGTTATGAAAAGTGGAAAATGGTGACACGGTCTACGATGAGTCGCGTAGGAGAAACACAGAAAAATCTGGACACCAACGATACTTGAATAGTGAATATAAATATGCTATCGTTAATCGTTTTTGTTGAACCTGCTTGTACTCTGTTGATTTTATGATCTATTGTTTGGGGTTAGTGGGTTTGGATATTCTATTCAGCTTTTGTAAGCTCACGGTGTTACCTTTGGTGACCCTGACATATTATATTGGTGGCGACGCCGGTATAATGTGTCAGACTCTGTAGATGAACAGGGTGAGCTGTACACCTTGGAGACCTTTGGAGCCGAAGAGCTGGCTAGGATGGAAGAACAGGCGGAGCTGTAGTTAGGAACCTTAGTTCCCTTCCTTCTATTATGGAGATTATGATGTAATAATGAGCCAGACTCTACTTAGTTTATCAATGAAATTTCCCTTTTAACGTTCCCAAATTTCGGGGCGTTATAATTCGTAGCTCATGGTGTTATCTTTGGTGACCCTGTCATATTATACTAGAGGCGACGCTGGTACAATGTGTCAGACTTTATAGATGAACAAGGTAAGTTGTACACCTTGGAGGCTTTCGGAGCCGAAGAGCTGGCAAGGATGGAGGAGCAGAAGGAGCTGTAGTTAGGAACCTTAGTTACCCTCCCTCGTGTAATAAAAGTACTCTTATGAGAATTATGATGTAATAAGAGCCAGACTCACTTTGTTTCTGTTTAGAATTTCAATAAAATAATCTATTTAACGTATCCAAAATTCGGGGCGTTATAACTTGGTATTAGAGTTTTAGGTTCAATTCATCTGCCATGGGAAGAATGGGTAAAACCATGAGATAGTTTGACCGTTGCACAAACGTGAATTGAGTTTAAGTTTACCATCTCAAATTGAGTGGAATTCTAACAAAACAATCTTCGGATTGAAGCAAGTTGTAGGAAATTGGCAGTACAACCGAGCTGGAAATTCCCGAATAATTAGATGATGACTTAAATTAAGAATCAATTGTGAAACCTAGAAAGCCTTCCTTAGTGTTAATAAAACTTTGTCCTTATAGATAACCACCCAGCCAACTTGTTAGCTCGACCTACGTGAAGTGGTTGGGAAAGATTATAGGAATTGTTCTACCCTAGAGTGGAGTAGCAACGGTGTAGGTTAAAACCTGATAACTTATAGAACCACAGAATAGGGTATGTAGGATCATCTCGTTTTAACTTGTGTTAGGAAAAATCTATTCTTAGGTCCCTACTTATCATTATAGTGGAACTCTATACTTATGATTGTATCTTCCTACTTATCTATGAAAATTTTGCTTATATTAAAGAGTATTGTTGCATACTATTCGATAAACTACTTTCGACTTTTGAAAGAAACTTCATTGGCAAAAAGGAAAATTTATTATAGTAGACTAAAACCCCCTTTCAATTTCCCCTCGTAGATGGTGAATACACACCGCGGTTAGAATACGATAACGGAAACCCTCAAACGCTAATCCTGACCTAACCCAAATCATGCAAGCGTTCATAGCTGCTTTAAACGCTAACCGTCAAAACCAAAACCACGACGATGGACCTATGACCCGAACCCGAGCGATGAATGAGTTCTACAAACATCGATCCCTGACTTTTCACAGAGACACCAATCCCGTCATGGCCGAGACATGGCTAAATGAGGTCAAAATGATCCTCAGAACCTTAGGGATCACCCAGGACGGGGATCGTGTGGCCTTGGCCACGTACCAGTTGAAGGGAGTATAGCTATTAGTCTCGTGTGTAAAGGGTGCGAACTAGTAATAGCCAACCTACGTTTGACCTACAATCTTAGAGTAACCAACATGGCGGATTTCAACGTAATCCCAGGGATGGACTGGCTATCTGCACATCGAACGGTCATAGACTACCATCAGAAGATGGTAACCGCATATACCCCGAAGGGACTCGTTTCCAATTTAAGGGGGATAGATAGACGGTGAGCTCGACAACGAGAAGATCCAGGTGGCAGAATCAACTGTTTTGAGGGCTAGCTAGCCTCCAATTGGGAGAAGCCGATAGGATGGAAGTGGGATTACCACACATTGTGTGCGAGTACGCCGATGTTTTCCCCTGAAGAACTTCCTGGCTTACCACCCAATAAAGAGATAGACTTCTCTATAGAACTCCAACCGGGAAATGGCACCAATCTCTATGGTGCCGTACCAAATGGCCCCAGTTGAACTAAAGGAGCTCAAGACCCAATTGCAATAGCTGTTGGACAAAGGGCTTATCAGGTCGAGTACTTCACCATGGGGAGTACCTATACTATTCGCGAAGAAGAAAGAAGGGATGTTTCAACTGTGCATCGACTACAGGGAGCTAAATCAAGAACCGGTATCCATTGCCAAGGATCGATGACCTATTTGATCAATTAAAAGGAGCACAAAGGACACCTCCGGATAGTACTACAAGTACTCCGAGATAGCCAACTTCATGCCAAGACAAGAAAATGTGAATTTTGGCTAGAAGTGGTTAAGTTCTTGGGGCACGTGGTATTCAAGGACAAAATCGAGGTGAATGGAAGTAAGATTGAAACAGTACTGGATTAGAAGCAACCATACCTCTGAAATTATCGTCAGAAGTCGACGCTGCCAAAGGCTTATTTTTTCATAACTACATAGGTTCTTCCAGTGGCTTTGCAGATATTATTCGAGTTTGTATCGTAGGGCTTACTTGCTGATGTTTGATTTTTCCCGGATAAGGATAGAGTACTTACGCTTTACGATGATGGAGTGAATCTGCCCAAACGATCCGTTGTTTCCTAGTCTTGGAAATAGGTTTAATATCGTTAGGTGGGGAAGCATACTGATTCGATAAGGACGTGATATGGAACGTTTGTAGAATACGGGTCCGCATGACAATTTGTAGAGGTTTTGCATTTGACGTTGGTGTTTACGGTACAAACCTTACCAAAGGCGTACGACAAGGAAAATTGTGTAACAGCAGAAACAACTTCAACCCCGTTTCGTTAAGCAAGTGATGAGGCTTAATTCAATTAACAAAACGTGTATAGGATTGCGAAGGGTGCCTTAAGCGCCGTCAAACCTCTAAGACCTGCCAGAGTCTTTAGACAATGACCGTGTAGTGCCAAACCGTTTTTGTAGGTCGCCAGAATATTAGAATCCTGTTTAGATCGTTAACCGGCATAGCAATTATGTCTAATCCATAGTCACGCGCCAATTTCGGGGATGAAATTATTTTAAGGGGGATAGGTTGTAACAACCTTGATTTTTAGTAAATAAAAAATTTCGTTAAATATTTAAAATTTTATTTTTAATTACTTGGTTTCTTTTAAAATTCCTTTTTAATTCTAATAATTCGTCATAATTAGATTTGAGACTTATAAAAGTTATATTTCTTGGCTAGAAATCCTACTTGGCAACTAAAATTAGCTTCCAACGACTAGTTAGAGAAATCTAACTGCCAATTCACCTAATTACTTTCTTCTAACCCTAGATGAGTCTTTTGAACCTCCTCAAACCTTTTGGACCTAGTTTATTATTATATACATACATACATACATATATATATATATATATGTATGTATGTATGACTAGTCAATCAAGTCATACTTGTCATCTTGGATCTTTATCTATTGGACGATAAAAGTTGAGAAAATTTTTATCGATTGGACAATAGACTTTTCATAAAAAAAATATCTATGCTAGATTGTTAAGTACAAATATATAGTTATATATAGGTATATATACACATACCTAAAGGACATATGGTATTATTCTAATGTATATAGTACCTCACCCTTTTATCCATTGGTTATTAACTGCTAGGAAAATTATTACCCATTGGATAATAGTATTAGTCTTGCCATCAAGTACTAAAGTTATTTAATTAAAACATTTTTCTAGATTTCCCATGTCATGATATACTTATATATATGTGTGTATGTATTTAGTAGATTTAATACCCTAGATTTCCTAGGTACATAATTTAATTTTATAATGAAATATGTGCCAATTTGAACTATTTTAATAAGGGATTTTGATCTTATAATTTTTTTTATTGAATATTGGGAAATCTACCTAGATTGCATGGTACACACCTTTATATATATATATATATATGTATATGTATGTATGTCGAATTGTGACGATCCGAGCCGCTCAATATGTTCAGAATGTGATTTTAAGGGTCCTTGCGAGGAATCAACAAAAAAAATGATCGGGAAGGGCTTAATCCGAGTAGTTTTTTCTGAATCGTTCAATAAAAAACTGCTCGGATCAAGCCTTTCCCGATCATTTTTTTTGCTGATTTCTCGCGAAGACCCTTAAAATCCTATTTTGATAACTTTGAACGGCTCGGATCATCCCAATTCGATCGAAAAATGAGAGTCCCGCACGGTAAGCCCGTGCGGGATCCCTTAAGGGAACCGGACTATGTATATATAAGTATATTGTACAAGAGAGAGAGAGAGAGAGAGAGAGAGAGAGAGAGAGAGAGAGAGAGAGAGAGAGAGAGAGAGAGAGAGAGATTTGGTTGTACTTTGCCTTGATCTTCAATGATCTTCTTACATCCTTTCAATCTAGGGTTATATATTCTTTCAAGCAAGAATCTATCCTCCATTGTTCTTATATATTTACCTATTTACACAATCTTTGAACCATCACTCTTTCTCCATCAAATCTTCCAAAACCAATCCAAAGTACTAAATCTAGTCATGCAAAGCCTAGAACTAGATCTTGATCTTTCAAAGAAAGCATGACAAGTTGAATAAAAAATGAGATATGGAGAGAGAGAGAGAAAGAGAGATTTCGAGTGAGAGGGAGAGAGAGGGAGCCTTGGCCTATAAATAGCAAGCCTTTCTAAGCTTAAACTCACACCTTCACTCCTTGCTCCAACTTCTCTCTAGGATTTCTAAGCTTTTCAAGTTCCAAAGTTTAAGTTTCTTGAGTTTTCTTGAAGTTTTTTAGAGCTACCACCAAATCACCCCCAAAAAACACTCCTAGATCTTTAAGTAGCCTAATTTAGTTAGCAAAGTTGTTTCTAGGAAGAGAAAATTCATCTCTCTTCCTTTTGAAGCACTTCGGAGCCGTTACGCCGCCGATTCACAAAACCGACAACCAACTCTCAAAAATCGACCAACCGCCAAGAAGTAAGGTAAGATTCCTTATTCACCAACTCTATGTATAGAACCGTATGTTAAAAAGTAGAATTATCTTATTCCTTATCTCTAAGTATATGTAGAATATCCTTAACCGTTTTCTCTAAGTATATAAGGTTATCTATTGCTTGTAATGTTTTGGAATGAATGATAGTTAGTAAACTTGTTTTGCTAATGATGGTATGAACTTGTTGAATAATTGACTTTTACTTCGATAAACATATGTTGTTCAGAATTTGCCAAAAAGGAAGAAAGAACGGCTTTTCGAAAGATAAGACTTATCGTTGATAGAAGTATTCGTATTTTGATCTTTAGGATGGTTATGAGCATGATTACTAATATAGAATTGGATGATCTTGCTAGTTTAGTTTCAAGATTACAATAAATGATTTATGATTATGTATGTGAAAAGTCCTATCGCGGAGTCGTTGCATGAAAACAAGATACAAAAATCAAGGAAGATAGAAACATGACATATAGGATGTGTTAATAACAATGCGTGTTTTAAAAAGGAAAAAAGTTTTAAAACCCTAATGTGGCCAGACTTGCCCATTGTGGGAATGCGTGTGTGTGTTCCAATGAGAATCCATAATAGCATTTATATTGTAAGTTTTTGTGTGTATTCCAATGGGAATCCGAATAAACGGAACCATTGTAAGGTTGTGTGTGTTCTCATGGGAATCCGGAGCGGCGGAACCATGGTGAGGTATAGCTTGGTTATCCGCGGAAAGGAGCCAATGTAAGTTTTGTGTGCCAATGGGAACCTGGTGCAGCGGAACCTTTGTGAGGATACTCGAAAATCCGGAACAGTGGAACCGAGGTTGAATGTGTTAAAACGATTTTGGAAATGTTGATTTGGTATATGAAAAATGGTGACACGGTCTACGACGAGTCGCGTATGAGAAACTCAGAAAATCATGGACATCAATGCTAGGAAGATAGCGAATGTGGATGTGTCATTGTTATTCATTATGCATGAGTTTGTGACAATCATGAATTTGTGTGCTATATCTATGAGCTGCTATTTGTAAGTTATGGGTTAGCGGGTATGGGATTGTTCTGCTGAGCTTTCGTAGCTCATGGTGTTATCTTTGGTGACCTTGACATATTATATTGGTCACGACGCTGGTATAATGTGTCAGATTTTGTAGATGAATAGGGTAAGCTGTACACCTTGGAGGCTTTAGGAGCCGAAGAGCTGGCAAGGATGGAAGAGCTATAGTTAGGAACCTTAGTTACCCTCCCTCATGTAATAAAAGTACTCTTGTGAGAATAATGATGTAATAAGAGCCAGACTCACTTTGTTTCTGTTTAGAATTTCAATAAAATTGTCTATTTAACGTACCCAAAATTCGGAGCGTTACGGGAAAAATAATATGTTTTTACTTTTACCCTAATATTTTTTTTGTAATATCCAAGATAAAGCCAACAAAACTGGACTTTATCTTGTATATTTCCAAAAATGGGTAAAAGTCGTAATTTTTACTTTAAACCAGTTCTTTCGGCTTTATCTTTGATATTTGAAAAAATATTGGATAAAAGTCGTAAGTTTTATTTTTTCGATTCCTCTATTCAAGACGAATCAATAATCTATAAAAGTTTGTCTCAAAAAACTATCAAACGCGAAAAATATGAATAATAGCAAAAAAAAAAAAAAATCCAAAATAGCTCTTATCGGAACTCAACAAATTTTGGGTTTTTTCTTGTTTTGTCCTTATAAAAAAAATTTCGTTTGTTTTATTGTTTGGTAAAGAAAAAAAAAATCTCGTTTGTTAGTTTTGCACTTACATTTTATGGATTATTAATTCGTCTTGTCCAGAAAAATCAAAAAAATAAAATAAATATTTTTATCCAAATATTTTTTTAAATAAAAACAAAACAAAATAAAACCCAAAAATTAATCTCGTGGGTCTTTGCTTCGTCTGCTTTTACAAAACAGAACTTTGAGTTTGAATTTTTAGGTGTACACGTCTAGTTTGAATTTTTAGGTGTACATGTCTATTTTAGAGAGAGAAAGGCTATGTCATGGTTGAGAGAGAGAGAGAGAGATCTGTGTCAGTGGATATTTTACCAGAAAGTCTACAGCCACCGCATTCCATGTGGGGGCCCACTTCGGGCCTCGCACGGATGATTCAAGCCGTTCAATAATTTAAAAAAAAAAATTGAATGGGCATTGTGAAACATCAGCTCGATCCGATATGTTTAGGTGCTCGGATCAACCTTATCATCTTTGGAAAATCGCAAAAAATGGAAAGATTAATTTTCTGGTGTACAGAAAGATGAGAAGGTTGATCCGAGCACCTACACATATCAGATCGAGCTAATGTTTCGCGATGCTCACTTGATTTTTTTTTCTAAAATTATTGAATGGCTCGGATCATCCGTGTGAGGCCCGGAATGGGCTCCGCACGGCGTGCGGTGGCCGGCTACTGCATTTTGGTGCGGTGGCTGCAGCACTGCTGATATTTTACTACCCTAAGTAGACTTTCAAACTACAATTAACCCACATGGTTGATTTTGATTGGTGAGAGGCACCACCTTGGCAAAAAATGACGTGTTGCCCTTGGGGCAGCGAATAATTTCTCTGTTCTTCCCTATTTGTTCATTATTATCCCCCATTTTCAATTTACACTTTCCTATCTTTTTTTTTTTCTTTTACATTTCCTACATCTATAAATGGGGGAGGGAGGAGAAAGGATGGGGAGTCAATTGTGTTTTCTGCTTTGTTGTCTCTTTTATTTCAATTTTTTTAAAAAAAACTTTATGAACAGAAAAAATTAAGAAGATGAATTCAAGTACTTGTAAGTTTATTATTTATTCAATGCATTTCAATAGTTGCCTTTATTTTTGTTATAAGTATATTAGGCAAAGTTAATTAGTAGGCTTAGGATAAATTTTTTGTGCTTTATAATTATAATCACTTATGTGACTTAAGTTATTCGTAATAAAAATAGCATGTTTCAAAATTGATGAAATTCTTCTTACTCACTTGCCTTTTTTTCTTATATGAAACATTAGGATTGAATTTTTTGTTATATTTTGTTGGATTCAATTATGATTTATTAAGAATTAATATAAATTGTATTTTGCTGGGGCAAAATAAGAATTAAATTTGTTAAAAGGGAGTACGAAAAAGAGTTTCGCCTTCAATTTATTGCATAATGAATTTGACAAAGTTAGTACTATAAGTATTGCCCTAGTACTTTTATCATCTCTTGAAACACTTCTATTTTTTGTTAACTTATTTTTCACAACCCAATGAATATTATTGAACTAGATTAGAAAATTTAATTCCCAATTATTTGAGGTTTTCAACTATGTTCCATTCGTATATGCCCTTTAGGTTTGTTCTCGCATTTACCATGTAATGACCCGCGCTAGTTGACCTGCAAACCTAGCCTAACTACGTAACTTAAAAGGTTAACCTCAAGTTACACAGTAGTTGCTTGCAAGTCCTTATATACCATTTACCATTCCTAAAGTACTTGATGTAGGACTTACATTTTCCGAAGATGGGTTCTCACAATCTCCCACCTTATGATACAACGTTATTGGCCCAACAACATTCTTCTTGTGGTTATGGTGTGACACTTAGTTTTGTACAACACATTATTAAGCTTATACCAAATTCTAGAGGTGGCCCCCAAAATGTAGACCAGATTTATGCTCTGATACCAACTGCAACGACCCACGTCAGCTTACTTGCTAACCATTGGGCCTAACTATGTGGCTCAAAAAGTTTATCTTGTGTTATAATATAGCTGTTCGCAAATCCATATACACCATTTAACCATTTCTAAAGTACCCAACGTGGGACTTACATTTTCCTAAGATGGGTTGTCACATACTAGTAGTTATCACACCTATACTAGATTATCATACACTTGTGAGTATATAAATATAAAAAAAAAGCTAAAATCCTAATTTGGTTTTCCTAAGTAAACTTTTGTTTCCAAACATAATTCTACAAGTCTCTCACTTCTTTTTCATTTTGTTTTCACTTTTTGCACTGTGATACAAAGCGTATTTCCAAATTTTTCCAAACCTGATTATAATTAATGAAAACAAGAGGTGAGGTAAGAGTGACTCAAGGGATAATGGTAAAAAATAAAAATAGAGTGCTACAATAAATAAAAGGGGTGCGAAAATCCTTTCTCAAGCGAAATATTCGGAAAGAAGTTCTACTACGATTTTCCTAATGAAACCAAACACGCCCTAATGAATTAGAGCATCTCAGAGAACCTCGAGTATAAATATCCCTTAGGAGACCCAAAGAAAACCCTAAAGCAGAGCCGCCTCTCTCTATCTCTTGCACTCATTTTGCCGCCTCTGCTCGGCTGAATCCCAAGCCTCCCTCCGTTCAAGATGAAGGTCTCTCTCTCTCTCTCTCTCTCTCTCTCTCTCTCTCTATACAAATCCTTTCAGCACTATTCATTTCTCTAACCGTCGTACTTTGTGTATCTGTTTCGATCTGTTTTGCAGTTCAATATCGCGAACCCAACCACTGGCTGCCAGAAGAAGATTGAAATCGACGATGACCAGAAGCTGTTAGTTTCTTCTCCATTTTATACATATATGCATATGCATGCGTTTTAACCACCGTGCTCCGAAAATACTTAGAAACATAGATACGATGGATAAAATTCCTTTACTTGCTCTATTTATTTCGAGAACCCTGTTCATTTCGTTTTGTTGTTGTTGTTGTTGGTTTATCCGAGGGGGTATGCGGATGTATTTGCGTTCCTTGTTTGTCGGCGCTGTTACTGGTTTTTTTTTTTTTTATAATTTTTTTCCATTTCTAGTAGCGTTCTTTCGGCATATGAGTTTTCATATCTTCTTTCCAGCATTCTAGAGTCATAAGATTGTGGTGTAACCAAACTAGTTGACAAGGAGGAATCAATCGCTAGTGAAGATGTTGGATTTATGTAGGTGGTTGTAATGAATTTAACACACTAGTCAGATTGGAGGCTTTAGTTTCTCGCATGTGAAGAATTTTTTTTAGTAAGAAGATTGGTCCGTTTTGCGCCACAATTGTTTCTTACGTTCACAGACCACAATAGAATTTCTAGAATATAATAGTGCTTTCAATAACGAAATTGGGTCTAGAAAGAGAAAAGGATCGGATAACGTTCTTGTTCTGTTCTGAAGTCTTTCCTTAATTAAGACTAAATATTTGGGCGGTAACGTTCCTTTGGGTTGTTTACATGTGTTGATGCCCCAAACTCTAGGCCCTTCACCATTATCTGCATGTTCTAGGAATCTGTGATGGAATTTTACTGTGGTAAAATTAACTTGTGTATTGACACTCTTGGGAGTTTGCATTGTTGATTCATGATAGCTTAAGTGGATCCTGTAGATCTGATGATTATGATGCCGTGAGGTAAAATAAGTGAAATTTTGCTGAATTTGTTTCAAACTATTCAAGGACTATTTTAGTTTCAAAGGACATCCGGTTGCACCACTCTCAGTATTGTTTACCTATTTGTTCAGTGTATATTGTCTCTAGGGGGAGTTTTCTATTATTTTGCATTTTCATCAGGATACAAAATGCAAGATTATTTTCTTATCTCGATCTAGTTGGTTGGAAGATTTGTTCATAGTTTCTGCTTAGGCCATTAAGTGTAACATTCCACTAATGCACCTATGCCATTTTGTAAAATGAAAGGTAGGATTTGATTCTCTAGAATGATGTCATTACAGAATTCAGGTATTCTATTGCCCAAGTATGAGTCGCTTTTGTGAAAGCAGCATACAGCTGGCTTATATTGGGCAGTTGGAAGTTGTTTTGAACAAAGCCTATCACTTAAGAAAAATTTGCCTTCGAGATTTCAGAAAGAGCCAAACTTGTTTGCAAAATGCCGATTTTGATTGGGCTCAATTATGGCCCTAATTACAGATGTTGAGTGAATTGGGTGGGGCAACTTCTATTTTATCAACTACTAATCATATTTAACTTTTCAGCACCAAGTGCTATTCTCCTTGACCTTTGTTTGTGTGCAGTAGCTGTTTGTGTGAGTTTGAAGTTGTGAACTGTTCTCTGGCAATGGGTACTGGTTACTTCAAAATAAGGATATAGTTGTCTGATCTGAAAAACCATTTCCTGTTAAGCTCTTGCTAAACACACTTTATGAAATAGATATGAGGTTCATGTGTATGGCAAAGAACTTCTTTGGCATGTTCTGGGTATTGGGTACTTCAAAAGAAGGATATAGTTGACTGATCTGAAAAACCATTTCCTGCTGAGCTCTTGCTACACACACTCTTTATGAAATAGGTACGAGGTTCATGTGTGTGGCAAAGAGCTTCTTTGGCATGTTCTCTGTGTACTTTTGATGTATTTTCTAGGTGACTTTCTTACTTTCCACGTTTTGTTTGATCTATGTATGTAGGCGGGTATTTTATGATAAGAGGATCTCGCAGGAGGTCTCCGGAGATGCCCTTGGTGATGTATGTATATGCCACTTTTTCACACCTGTTAAATCGGCTAATTCTGGTCGGAGCTTTGTTATTCACTTTAAAACATCTTTCATCTTTGTTCCATAGGAATTTAAGGGTTATGTGTTCAAGATTATGGGAGGGTGTGACAAGCAAGGGTTTCCAATGAAACAGGGAGTGTTAACTCCTGGTCGTGTCCGTCTCTTGCTTCACAGAGGTGGGTGTACTTTTCTCTGTTATTTACTTTAAGCTTGTTAGATTCTGACTAAACATGCAGGACAGCAATCTTTACCTTTATATGGGAGTTGAGTGTCCGACATGGGTACTTGATACAGCTGGAAGAGTCCATGTAACATAAAAGGCTACTGTCGTTTGTCTCTCCAAGATATGCTGATCTTGAACGTTTTTATTCTGGTTGGGCAGGGACACCTTGCTTCCGCGGATACGGAAGGCGCAATGGAGAGAGGAGGAGAAAGTCTGTGCGTGGTTGCATTGTCAGCCCCGACCTTTCTGTTTTGAACTTGGTTATCGTGAAGAAAGGTGAGAATGACCTTCCAGGGTTGACTGATATGGAGAAACCGAGAATGAGGGGTCCGAAGAGGGCATCTAAAATCCGTAAACTCTTCAACCTTTCCAAGGAGGATGATGTTCGGAAGTACGTCAATACCTACCGCAGAACATTCACAAACAAGGCTGGTATGCCTCTCAGCTTCTAAGTTTGTGTTTAATCAATTCAAGACCGATAGTTTCTGCACCTGTCTTTTTATCAAAGAGCTGGGTTGTATAGGTGGAGGTGGTGGTGTTTTAGAATTGAAACCCAAGGGTCACCCACCTCATGTCAAGCGCCAATAAAAGGTGGCACAGTTAGTTTTGTTCATTATTCCAGAGGTGCAATTACAGCTGTTTTGTGTTTCCTGCTGTTGGCTGTACTTGATAAACATTTGGGTCAGGAAAAGGAAAATAAAATAGGTGCAATATGGTCCAGTATGCAAGAGGTGCAATTACAGCTGTTTTGTGTTTACTGCTGTTGGCCTTTCACAATTACAGCTGTTTTGTGTTTACTGCTGTTGGCTGTACTTGATAAACATTTGGGTAAGGAAAAGGAAAATAAAATAGAAAAGTTTTATATCCTTTTTATTTTTTCCTTCCCTTTCCTTGCCTAAATCCCTGATCCAAATACAGCATAAATGCTCGCTTTAGGAATTTAGATGATGCTTCCTGTCAAAATTCTTCCTTGCAAGCATCATAAGTTTGAGAATTTTGATCCTTCTTGATTCAAATATTGAAAACAGCTCAACTTTGTTTAGTTCAGCAGTTGCATTGACATTTCTTCTTGTCCTCGTTTTGCAGGGAAGAAGATTAGCAAAGCTCCCAAGATTCAGAGATTGGTTACCCCGTTGACTTTGCAGAGGAAGCGAGCTAAGATTGCAGAGAAGAAGAAGAGAATTGCAAAAGCCAAGACTGAGGCAGCAGAGTACCAGAAGCTCCTTGCTAGCAGGTTGAAGGAACAAAGGGAAAAGCGAAGTGAGAGCTTAGCCAAGAAAAGGTCAAGGCTCTCTGCTGCTTCTAAGCCATCTATTGCGGCTTAGAGGTCTTGGTTCTTAAGGAAACTGCATTTGATTTTGAAGTCTTGATAATTGTTAGTTACTATGAGATGGTTTTCCTTGATGTGTTGATGGTTTCAGCTACCTGGCCCTAGTCCATTTTGAGACTGAATGGTTCCTTTGAGAAACTTTTGGTGATTTTGAGTTTGTAGTTTGGAGCACTTGGCTTTGAGCCAAGTGTGAACAATGTTATGCAGTTCTGAATTAGGTTGGTTGCAATAGTACGACTTATAAGTTTATGCTTTCTGTGGGCAATTCTTAAATGGAACTTGACAAGTTTTGTTTTTCTTTTACTACTGGTATTCCCCATGCTTTTGCTACTTTGTTCTCGCTTGTCTACCCAGAGTACCCAGTCCGATTAGTTCTTTGGCCTGTTATAAACCTTATCTAGCCGAACAGTTTTTGACTAGGGTAACAAAATGGCCAGATGCAGAATATTCGTGAGTTCCTATCGGGACATGCAAATTGGAAGACAGATAGGATTGAAACAAAGTTGCAAACTATTAAGTCCAAATTAATTTCTATCAATACTCACTGGAAAAACACTACAAATCCTTCTTGGTGGGAGAGGTTGAGAAACACATAATCTGTGTCTAAGATGATAAAAAAAGAAGAATATTATCTCTCAACTATGGAATCTTCCAGATACTCACCTCTCTAGAAACATCCGGCTACTGTTCCCCTTCGTGATCTTTCAGCCGTGTGTGCGGCTTGACAGTTGGCCGGATGGTGACACTTTGTGGTGCTCTGGCTTCGTCTTGTCGAGAGGTACGTGATCTGGTTCAAAGATTTTACTTTTAAGCTAGTTTAGGGCTTTGTTTATCAATCTGGAAGATCCAAAATCTGGGTGGTGATTAGGGCTTTGTTTTTCCGTCCATCTTTTCTGCTGTTCCGGCCAGAGAGGGTCGCAGTGTTTATGGTTATTGCATAGGGGACCCTCTAGTCCCGGTTTTTTGGCTATTCTGCTTTTGATAAGGCAGTTGAAGAGTTTGTTTTGGGCCTCCTCTTGTTTGATTTCTGTTGTCCACGATGGCCAACAAATTTCGGTTGAGCAAAGGTTTTTTTACGGGGTCTTCTCTGGGTTCCCATCGTCCGTCTAAAGCGGCCAAGGGTAAGGGTATTGAGGGGTCATTAGACTTGTTTTCGGAACGGGATAGGATTTTGGATGCTATGGGCCCGGAGGATTTTCAAGCTGATTGTGTTTGGCCTTCTAATTTAGCGAAAGCTCGGGTTGCTGCAGAGGCTAGGTTTCATGAGCTTTTTGATTCGGAGTATGAGCCGTGGGAAGAGGTCCGTGGCAATTGGGACCATTCCAACTCAGAGGATGTGGACAACGAAGTCAGGGAGTTTCCTAACCAATGCTGTGGGGGATCCTCTGCTTTTACTAATTTTCATTTTGGGGAATCTTCACGGTCTACTGTTAAGTGAAGGCTAGTGAGGAGCATGGCATTGAGGGGCGCGATAGGAATGCGGATAGAGTTTATTGTACAACATCCAAAAGAATACGAAGGACAATCATTCGAATTGAAGATGAAAAATGGAATGAACAAAAATAAATAGAGTTTATTGTAGAGCATCCGAAAGAATACCAAAGGACAATCGTTCGTATTGAAGACAAAAAAAGGAATGACCAGAATCTTAGGGGCTTGTTAGATGTAACAATAATTAGTTGCAAATTGATCAAAGAAATTTATCTGTTAGCAGGGTTTGATATCCACTGGTTGAGACGAAAAGAACAAAAAGAAAACCCAGGTACTCATTAACAAAAACCTGAGTACTTATTCAAATCTCCCCATACCGTCTCCTCAACCTCCTCCCATGATTTTGCTGTCCTCAGGTCCGTCCACATACTGAAAATAGCTCCCAATATATTCTCCTCGTGCAAAATACAATAGCACCTGCAGACATTGAACAATCCAGATAAAAGTCTGTTTATAATGGCAGCAGTACCGAGTTCAATCAGAAAACAGATTACCTGAAACTTATGTACCATAAAAAGCACACTATCATCTCATGCTATAATAATCTCTCACATCAACTATTCTAGTTTTATGCGTGAGGCTATTACTTTTGAAAACAGCGTATTGTATTGAGACCGTAGATAAATTGCGAAACATGTGGCGTGGTCAAGATTCTCTGTTACAGGATTATAAGTATTGGATGGGTTCAAAACATTTCAGTTGGGTTACAGGTCTGAAATGGAAACCAAGTTTATTGGTTCTAAATTGGGTTGGAAATCAACCCAACCAAATAGTGGGCACAGATCCGACCGAAACCTGATGCCAATTCCTTAATTGCATGAAACGGGGTGTCATAGAAGCTCATTGTTTGAGAGTGGCAGGGGGAGCATTTTGAAATATCTTATAAGATAGTACTATGTAATACAAGTCAGTAGTATAATTTGTAATTGTTTCAACTGCAAATATCTACTGATTATAAGAAAATATTATGCTTATACTAATTACTTTAACAAATATGAGTTAATATATTTCTAGTGTTTTTTTTTATTAGCAAAAGTCAGTATTGTTAGAATAGTTAGATTAGCACCATGGAAGAAGAGCTGAACTCTTGACCTGTTTTCTCCTGGCACCTAAGTGCACCCTTGATGCCGTTAGACTAAGGGCCTCCTAGCAATATTTTTCTAGTATCTTATCATTACTCCATATTTTCTCTTGCTTGGTATTTTTTACTACTTTTTATTTCATTTGGAACTTTTATGCCTAGAGGTCATAGTTCGGGGCGGGTTCCTTTCTCGATGGGAGTGAGGTTCCTATGAGTCCAATATGAGAGCGAGGAAGCGGCATTTTGAGGTAGATTTGCCACCTTGAAATGAGGTTCACGCAACTATGGTCAAATCACTATTACATGGTAGTATCTGAATGGTACCTCAAAGGATATATGATGACAATATTATTTTTCAAAAGAAATTGGGACTGTAATAACGACCTTCAGAAAACCAAAAACCAACTTATGGTGCTTCCTCAAAATGTCGATCAGCTATACATCTGGTTCTTGGGAACCTAGTAACCTAACAGAGGAACTGAAAATAGTTTCATGGACATGCACAAAAATATATACAGAACCATAGAATCTTATGAGCATGGATTCAATCATGTAAAATCAACTGGGCTAATTTTCCCATGCATAGGTTCATAAGCAAACTGGTTTTCCCCAATTAAATATGGAAGAATCATAGGTTCTTATGGGCATGGCACGAAACAAGGCAAAATCAAGTAAGCTAATTATCTGATACGTTCATGTACTCAACTGACAAAACTAAACTTAAGAGAGCCAGAGCCAATTTGTAAATGCTCTCCATTTAAAGGTCAACTAACAACTTGAAGAAATTCACTGGAACAAGGTATCATAGTCAGAATAAACAGATATTTGACTCACATGGCTATGTATGAGAGTCGTCCAAACTTGCTGCCACCCTCAACGGGTTCATGCTGTGATATTCTCCTTGCCAAGGGCAATCTATAGCTTTCCAGAAGCTGCTTCAAGAGTTTTGAATCACCCCTAAAGACGTCCAGATGTATTGGAATCAAATCACAAATACGGTCACCTGCAAAAGACGCACTTTTCTAACATCACAGAGATCAATGCTATTGTTGTCGATGCTAGAGAAATCAACATGAAACTAAAACAGTAAAAATTAGGCCCAGATGCAGTTAAGATGTTTTCTACTATACCAAATCTCCATTCCCCTTAAATGTCTCTAATACCGGTGATGCCACACAGGTAAAACAGGGCATCTGGCCAGAGTAATATTCTTAGATCTAACTCCTAGCGTCTATGATGCACCGACATGGACACGGACACGGACATGGACACGGGAATTCTAAAAAAATGGAGATACGGACACTGCGGGGGACACGCCACGTGTATATTTATTTATTTATAGAATAAATAAATAATTATAGTTTGACACCCAGAAATTTTTAAAAAATTACAATTTGGCCCCAAATTTTTTTTTAACAATTACAATTTGACCCCCAAGTTTTTTAACAATTACAGTTTGGCCCCTGCCGTGTCCCCATCAGTGTCCCCCTGTGTCCCCCTAAAAATTTATATTAAATTATGGGACACGCCACGTGGCGTGTCCCGTACGTGTCCCCGTGACTGACACTGCGATACTTCGACCTCTAGAGGTGTCGGTGCTTCATAGCCTAGCGTAAAACCATCACAACAATCCATAGCATCTCCAAAAGCAGAGAACATGCAAGGCCATAACCTAAGCAAGAACCTCTGCAGGCCTAAAGGTGCTATGGTGCACGATGACTTTGGAGGGGAAAATAAAAATCGTCACATCCAAGACAAATAAGAACACTAAATTCATGCTCAAGGCCAGAAAGGCAACAAAAACATCTCCTATAAACATGAAACATACCTACTCGTAGGCAGACAGGCATGTTGTCCTTGAACTAAATTTCTTGTTATTTGGATCAATCCAAAAAATTAAAGAACCAAAAAAACAAGACGTCAACTTTGTGCGCCATTGCAAAGGAGTGTGCATGTGGAAAAATGAAAGTCACCACTAAGGAAGTACCTTTAAGATATTTTTTCCCCCAGGTCCTACACATAATTGTTAAACAGAAACAGCCAACCAATGAACCACTCCGTCTACAAATATTTCAGCAGTTATATGTACTTCAAAAAGTTTTCAATTCTTCTAAAACATGTTTAGATACAAACAGTGAATCACTTGAAGCCCTCACCAATGGATAAATCACTGAAATCAAGGATATGACTAGGACGCCATGATGTCACCTCTCCACCGCCATGATAGCTGTTCACATTACCATTTTGCATCAGCTCAGCATCTGAACTATGTTCTGTTGAGTGGTAACTAACAAAACATGGTTCCATGTGAATATTGTCATCCATAATATCAGAGTGTATCCAGGAGCAAGGTGTACCAACTTTTCCATCCTGAAGCAAATTAAAGTAGTAGGTTACCAAGTGAAAACTAACTTTAGCATGAAAAAAGAACAAGAAATACTACTCCCTCCATCCCAATTTGTTTGTCCAGTTTTTAGATTTCAACTTTTTAAGGGGACATATTGATTACTATTAAAAAGCTTTAATTTTACAAGAATATCCCTCACTTTCTAGCATTAAATGAGGGTGCACATTCTCCAATGAACAACTTTTATAAAGTGAAAGGGCAATAATGGAACTTTTATGATGAGTCAACTTAAAATTGGACAAACAATTTGTGACATCAATAAATCAAAAAGGGGACAAACAAAGTGGGACGGACGGAGTATCAATTCAAAACCAGAAAGAGATAATGAAACAACCTCCGATATATTGAGAAACTTGGCCAAATCATCGGGGAGGTATGCATCCACGTTCTCTATCAGAAAGCTAGGAATTGGATAGCCCCTACAATTCGCAAGAGAAGAACTTCAAGATCATCAACATTGATGAGAGTACATGTAAGTTTCTACTATGCTAGATTGAACACAATTCGTCTACATTTCTTTTAACAAGCACACATGGAACAGAACTGAAGCAAAAAACAGATTGCTTTTAGATTATTTCAATGCTGCAAATGACTCGAATTGTAATCCTTAAGGATGACTACATGGCATATCCTTAATTACGCATATTGGATACTTAACACTTGGGTAAGGATTACCCGTGCAGGAAACGCTATGTCAGACAGTATAGACACCATTTTACCACAATATAAAAGAAATAGGAAAATGATTTCCACACTCCCCATTTAGCCATCTACACTCCCTTTTTTGTTTTTATCCACATGAATTTACAATATTTGTCCTTGCATGTGTGAAGAAGTGAACTGAATAAAGGGCAAGCTAGTAAATTCAAGTGGATAAAGACACAAAAAGGAGTGTGGATTGTAAAAAGGGGAGTGTGGAAATCAATTCCCAAAGAAATATTGACATATAGTGGACGAAGTTTAACATCTTGCAGTGCAGACCTGACCTATGACGTACTTATCAAAAAAAAAAAAAAAAGATGTATCCAACACTCGAACACATACCCTTAACTGCACCCGTACCTCTACGTCACGTAAAGATGACTAAAAGATAAAATTTGCTTATTCAATGCATGCTTTGTCACCAAAATGAAAACAACGAGGGAACACTATTTGATAGTGATCTAATCAGTCATAATACAAGAAGTGTGAGTATCTAACTAGTGCATCTAATCCTCAATCTCATTAGGGCCTACTTGGTTTATCCAGGCAGACAACAACCCTGCATGCTAACAACTGCAATGATTAACATCTTTTTTCTTGTCCTTCTAAGCAGGGGTTCAATGCAAGATATAAACACCCCTGTAGTCTGCCAAAAAACAAAAAAACTGGGGGCCAGATCTTTGCCAAGATTGGAGCAGAGTAGGCTTTCACACTCTCGGGTTCGTATGGACAGATGATTATGGCTTAACCACTGATAACACCCTATCCAATAGTTTAACCATGCAATGCCTCTGTCTGGCTACAAAAGGATATCCAAAGCACGTGCATTAATGTCCGAGTCCTAGAGTCTTTAAATATTCAGTCAGCGAATCATTTCCTACTTATTTACATAAACGTATTGCTATTTAGATTAATTTGTCTGAATCGCAACAAACACAATTCTAACCGTCACAAGCTACCACAGTTGACCATTCAGAAGAAAAGATTAATGATCAGTAATGACAGGCGAATAAAACATATAGCATCAGTATTGCGTCTATCTAATCAAGGGAAATCAGTTTTGGTCATGTGATAGGGAAATAAGAAAGATGTACAAATTTAACCACGTATTAATCATTTTTACAGACTTCAAAAAAATGAACCCATACACCAAATGTTGGGAAGACCGGTAACCAACAAGGTAGAAAGTGTTCAAAATGAGGCCATTCAAAGAATTGGTAAGAACTGTACTCGTCAAATATATGTATATCTCCATGAGCAGTTAACTCAAGCTAAGTCAGCAAACTTATTTAGTGATGATTGTTGAACATACCATTTAGTCAAGCGGCTAGAGACATCTTTCTTCCTTTTGGTTAGAGTTTCGATGAAAAAATCCCACTCAACAGGAATACTGAGTTTCTCTGTGACAGCCTCCATCAAACCATTAACTTGATGGTACTCTATTTCCTGTTCAGTATTCACAAATGTTGTAGCATTTAAAGACGGCAAAGGCAAGAGATGAAGGTTGCGCAGTTGCTCGCCCAGAAAGGAAGCTAAGTTAAGATTATCTCCCAATGAGAGAGTCTCTCTTCTGCAAAGAGAAGAAAACAAAGTCAAGATCCTTTGCAGTACAACACTTCTAGCATATTACAAAGGCTAAAGGTTGAAGGCCCCTGTATCTACATTTAACCAATAAAGAGTATGGCAAAGTCAACTTACAACTCTGCAAATGTTTTTCCTTTGCATCTTTTTGTCACAATATAAGGCCATATGATTGAGCTTTTGCCAGAACCAATGGATTCACTTATTGACATCCCAGCTTTTCCCAAGTCAAAATGTTGTTTGGAGCACATACCGAGCGGAAAATCAACTTCCAAACAATTTTCCGAAATGAAATTACAGCTAGTAATCACTTCAGGAACTCCTTTTCCATCCCACGACTCAATTTTATATGACCCATTGTCGATGAAAAGAATTCCGCTTGCCAAAACACCAGGGATGTGATTTTTTAGAGGGGAGTCAACCTTGCACAGTAGACTGTAAAACTCCAGCTGTGAAGATGCAATTCAAAGTTCATAACATGTTATGACAACAGTATAGGGAAAAATTTAAGAGCTACAGCCTACAAGATTACCTCAGAGCCTAAAGCATGAAGAGAAGCTTCCAGCCCTCTTTCAACATAGAGTTTAATCACGTGGTCAGCAATGAGATAAACCTGTTACCAGTTCATATAACAAGTTATCAGATGTATGATAGTTATTATAACTTTTCCATGAACGAGAACAGTTGTCACTTATGATCATGCAACCACTCCCCAAATCATTGGAGAGTACTCCAAATGAGAACCCCTTTAGATCAAAGCAACAGCGATTCTATGGCCCTGAAAGAGCTCTCTACAGCTATATGCACGAAGGGGGAAAGAAAATGTGCATTATCATTAATGCCTCCCATACACATCTAAACTCAGGCAGCGGCTTCAATTTTAATAACTGCTGGATGTTTAGTTCGTAAACAAATTGCTTATAAAAGAAGCAGCATATTTCTCTTCTTCCCCACAACAAACCAAACACCGCCCCCCCCCCCCCCGCTTGAAAATGTAATTAGAATGTTTGTTGTCCATACGAATGTTTCTATCTTTCCTCAGGAAAACCAATTAAATGTCTCACCCGGAGACGCAAAAATAAAGAAAGAAAGACACACCAAAGTTCCAGATGCATCTATGAGTCGAGTACAAAGAATGCGAAAAAGAACTAGCAAAGTTCAAATAACACCAGAAAAGCCACAAAAAATGTAAATCAGCCGAAGACCATGTCCCATAACAGAAAGCTCACTTACAGGATTGCTACCCATGCCAACCGGAAGTCTCTCATCCTCTGTAGGGAAAGGCAACTCGTGGAAGGTGCAAATTTCTCTGATGCATTCATGCCATTTACTAGCATTCAGTGCAAGGCAAGCTCCCTGGGCCATTTAAGAACATTACTAGTTAGATGTACAAGAAATCACCACAACAGTACAATTATCACATTATTTACCCATGTCGAGTCTCACAAGTAGCGGCAGAGTCAGGATTTAGGTTCAGGAGTGGCACTGTTTGAGGGAAGTCTACTTGTGTTGTTCCATGTTGTGCACAAAAATGTGAAGAGGAAGGTTACATCGCATGTGTAAATTCATATTATTTCCCTGAAGAGTCTCTGGCCCTGCACTATGTTGGTATCAACTAGGTGGTATGTGCACTTTATTTTGAGACTAGAGCGTGAGTAGGGAGCGAGTTCGATAGATTCTTTAGGAACTGGACGATCCTATTTGGAGCTAGAGTGAGAACTCGATTATTTTCTAGTATACGCTGGAGGCAGTTGCAAGCGACTCCAGGACTCTTGTTTAATGGGGTCACACAAAATATTTTTATCCAAAGTTAAAAAAATTTAGCCGGCGTCATATTAATGAAATTATACTATGTTAAGTTTACTTCTAATATTTTTAATGTCTACAGTATATTAAAAAAATTGATTCCTAACTTAGATTCTTTTGAATTGTTTGATAGACTACTAAAAAAAAAAAAAAATCGTATATACTCAACTGATGCAAAAAAAGAGAGACCCCGCTATCTTAATTTACATACTTTTCCACTTAATTTAATGGGTCAATTGACTATTTTCATCAACAATTCATTACTCTATAAAATAAATAGTTAAGGCTTTGGGTTTCATAGGGTCAAGTGATATGATGCACCGACACTCCTAGAGGTCGCCGTATCGGCGTGTCCGAACACAGGGACACGCGGGGAACATGGCTAGAAACGTGTCCAACATGCCACGTGGTGTGTCCACTAATTTAATTTGATTTTTGGAGTGGGAGACAGCTGGGGACACAAGGTGACACAGGTGGGACACAGCGGGGATGCATCTATAATTTTTTTTTTAATTTTGGGGTAAATATGTTATTACTTAAAGTTTTGGGTTAAAGCGTATTTAAATCTATACAGAAACAGATATCGACTAATTAAAACCCTAATGAGCTTATCCTAAGAACATCTACAGCTCCTCTCTCTCATGAGGAAATCTGCCCTTTGCTATCTCACGATCTCTCTCTCCCTCTCTCAGTATTATGTCTCTCTCACTCTCTCTCTTGGTATGCATATATGTGTGTGTCCATATAAATATATGTAGTATACTGATATAGTTTGAATGTATCCATTTAAACTTGGAAAAAAAATTAAAATATATGTACATATATAAATAAATAAATGTACACGTGACATGTTCCCCGCCGTGTCTGTATCTCCATTTTTTAAGAACTTCCGTGTCCCTGTGTCTGTGTCCGTCCTACATAGAGTGACACCATTGGAATGCATGTGGCATCGCCACCGGGCAGTTGTTTCATTTGTTGACCCGGAAGTTCCGGAACTAGGTACAGCCCCTGACTACGCAGAATGAATCCAAACTAGGGAAGAAATTAATGCACATTAATAGAAACAAATTCAAAAAGTCAAATTAAAAAATACAAAAAAGTCGTCAGGTTCAATTGCAAAGCAAAGTTGCATTCCTCAGTAGTTCTGTGTGTGTGTGTGTCATAAGTTAATTTTTCCTTTTGATTAGCAATTACGAAATCTGGCTCCTCTGTGTGTGTGTGTGTGTGTGTGTGTGTTTGTGCGAGAGAGAGAGAGAGAGAGAGAGAGAGAGAGAGGCATGTACTATATGGACCAAAGAGACCTTTGAGGCCCTGAGAAGTGGGGCTAACATTTAGGGCTGAACCCATGGCCCAAAGATGGGGGCCCTTAACCCCTCATCTTATCAAAATGCTGCTTTTGAGTTAAATTAGCTGAAAACCAAAGTAATACCTTCCATGTTAGATCTCTCATTCCTGGTTTTCCAATCCAAAGCTTCCATAACCATTCTCTCATTTCACGTGGTCCCATGCAGTTGCTTGAACTCCAAAGAGAATTGTAGTGGTCCCTACCTTTGTCCAAAAACATCTCCAAAAAACTAATATCATAACGAAATTCGAGATCATGGAGCTTGTGTTTTCTGGAGGTCTGATTTGCAGCAATGTCGTAAATTGGCTCCTCAACTGGCTCACCAAATTTGATCCTTTTCTCTTTCCTAGTCAGGTCTAAGTTGTTCAAACTATTTTCAGCAGACAATGTCATCTCTTTAGCTGCCTCTAAGCTGCTTTCATTGAAAGCAAGCAATCCAGCACGGCAAACTCCTTTATGTTGATAACCAGGAGCCATATCCAGACAAACAAATTCAAAGTTTGCGGAATTTGCAAAATTCTGCGTGACAGCAACAGTGGTTTCCAGATTTAAAACACAGTGCCACCAGCCACTTGGCACAAAAATTGTCTCCCCAGGTAGTTGGGTACACTCTATTGGTTTGTCTTCATCAGCTAGAAGTGGATAAAAATCAAGCCACCACTGAAAACAAGCAACAAAAATATCTGAGACAAGATGTGATAAAAAAGGGCACAAAAAACCAATGAAAAACGAATCAGATGAAACTAAGCTAGATGCAACTTTGAACGTCTTGCAATAAAATACCTGCAATGATGACGGAGTCTCAATATTAACATCACCATCTTCTTCATTTACATGGACGGTTACACCTGCAGGCACTCTTCCTGGGGGATACAATGCCCACCTATTCAAACAAGATTGAGAGATTGAAAAACTTCCAAGCAGCTGATAATGCATAAGGCACAAAACTGAATGAAGTTACTATAGATACAGCTGTATTGATAAAAAAAACCACAATATAAAGGTAATTTTATTTTGTAAGTTTTAGGTCTACTAGAGATTTTATAACCTCTGCAGTAAGAGAACCTTCTGGATCGCATGTTTTTCATGTCAAAACCCATCCATCCGCATTTAGGGTAGTTATGATTCTAATGAATGCTATATCCCCATTAAGGGCATCCGAAACAATTGGAACCATACCCGTCTGTATGCCTCTTTGTATTTCTTTTTAGTCTTTCTGTTTGGTTTGGTTTAGTCTTTCTGTTTGGAAAGAAGAGAATTGTGCGGTGTGTGTGGGATTTTTGAGGGCTCATGCACCATATATTCAGCAGTTCAGTAAAAAAATAAATAGTGACCAATTGAATCATGGACTAATCTTCTGAAATAGAGAACACCGGAACATATATTCACACTAGACAGACTTATAAACAAACTTTTAAGTACATACATAGTGCTTAATATGAAATAAACATCTAATATATATGCAACTATAAAATCATATTTATGTATATAAAATAATGTCGTTTAACGTGTCATGCAAAGACAAACTAAATCACAACAATCACCCCCTCTGATCAACTTAGGACAGGTGTAGTTGTGCTCAGTAAGTTCAACCAGCTAAATATGCAGGCCCATGTCCAGGCTTTCCCTTGCCTTGTTTACCCAGCAGAAAAATAAAGGAAGCCTATCATTGAAAGGAAGCAAACCGTTTCCTTTTCACACATCGGGTGTACAGAAACTTCAGGACTTGCATTTTTTTGTCATAATGAAGTACTCCCTCCGTTCCAAATTGTGAGTCCCTTATTCCATTTTGGGATGTTCCAAAATGATTGTCCCTTTCCAAAAATAGAAGTGAAAATTTGATAAAATTCCAAAAGTGTCCCTTTTATTTGAATACAAAGGGTGTAAAATAGGTAGAATATAGGGGTAATAGTGAAAAGTAGGTGTAATGATTATATGTCCCCTAAAAAAGTTAGACTTCCAAAGATGGACTCTCATTTAGGAACGGAGGGAGTATATAATATTCTCTATTACCAACAAGCATATGAGGAACATGGTAATAGATTAGTCTTCACGCAGGTCATATCAGGTTTACCTTTTACGGCCACACAGAAGAGTATTCCAGGCACTAGTAAGAGCTGGATCGACGTGCCAAGAGGCCCCAGACCTCTCTGGCCCAATAATGAGCCATCTAAAAGCAGGTCGCGTCTCTCTATCAAGTACATCAAAATAGTCTTCTCGGAATAGATGAGGCACACTGTAATCCTTCAACAAGCCCGGAGCCACTTCACCGAACTGCACAAGTGCTAATTTAGGTAAGTTTAAAGCTTTTACAAGAAAACTAGATCACAAGAGTATTCACCTTGTCGTCAAATATATAGAGGGGATCCTCATCATGCTGAATTTCCATGTATGAGACATAATCGTTAAATTTCATGGAAATTTTCTGACTACCCCTCTGAGAGATCTTAAATGCTGTATCTCCATAGTTCAGCAATAGCTGGTCAATTGTCCATGTTTGCCTTGCAGGCCAAGTATCAGTCAGACCCAAAATCAAAACCTGGAGCAGAGTTCATTAATAACCTAAGATCACTTTAAGCAATGTAGCGCTGTAAATAGGTAAGCTAATTAACCGACTACTGCTATAAAAAGAAGTAGAAGAAAATGTACTTATTTCCTTTTTAAAGGAAGAATAGCATCTACCTCAAACAGCACGCTATTAAAATCAAGCGGAAGACATCCACCCAAGTAAAACATGGGAAATCACAAACATTACAGATAAACAGAAAAAATAGTTCTTCAAAGTAAGATTCAGAGAAAGCAGCAGGTGCATCGAAAAGACTGTCATCAAAATACCAAATTTTTTCACAAAAAAGAAGAAGAAAAACATTGGCTTATAGCCTAATTAAGACCATGATATCACTATTTCCAATTTTAATTCTCATTAATTTCAAAATCAGAAGCTTTAACCCGTACCGGTTTCTTTGCATCAAACTCTTGACGGAAGTCTTCTAATGAGAGGTCCTCCTTTCTTTCCACATTTCCAGCATCAAAAGAGAATCCAGCCAATGTGGTATAACAGCGGTAATGTCTTCTAAGCAGAAATAAAGAGTTGAATCCTGTATGCAATATAACTTCCTTCAGCTTTACCATAAGTAGGAATAGTCATCAACTAATTAAAAGATAAATCTCTTACCATCAAAGTGCATTGGTTTTCTGCAAGTTTCTTCATATTCATTTGGCACACATAGACTGCAATCATTTGCTTTGTCAGATTACCACGAAACAGAATCAAGAAGAATAGTTTTAATCTCAACAGCAAAGGTAATTTATGCCAAATTGGAGCATGAATCAAAGAACATACTGATTCAATGCAGTTTTTTTCCAGGAGCCTTTGTACTGAAGTTGGCCATTTAAATTGTTAAGGCATAGATTCATCCAAAGTGGTTCCTCATTGCATAGGATGTACATCACACTGCATATTTAAGCCGATAAAACTCAAACAGTAGAGAAAAAAGTGGTTTGGATAAAAGAACATTCAAAAACATCATTCAGATAGTCGCCTATATCTGCATGGACTAAAAGCCTGAAAAGTTTCGAATTAATTAAGTGAACACACAACACACGCATTCATTTTTTTTTGATAAATAAATAGTTATATTAATAAGAAGGTGTAAAAGGAATGCCACCCGAATACAAGAGAAGGCCAAAAGACAAAAAGGCCCTATACAATGCCGAGAGAATAGTAAAGCTCAAACCAATCTAAAAATTGGTCAAGAGATGGAAAACAGTCTCCCTCATCCCAACTGTACAAGCTATTCACCAAAAAAGATTTAATCTTAGACAAAGGTTTTTCCACCCCTTCAAAAACTCTTGAATTTCGCTCACGCCATAAGACCCACATTAAACAAAGTGGAATCATGGCCCACAAACTCTTCCTTCTCTTACCCATTCTAACACCCCTCCAAGCAATAAGAAGTTCCATGACATTTCTAGACACACGCATACATACATAAATATACACACACAGAAAACCATAATGCAAGCAATGGTGCTGAACACAAAACTTAAGCTGTATGAGGCTACACCAAAAGGGGTGATTACCAAAGCAATATAAGAAACCATGAACATATAGAGCGGGCTTTTAATCTTTAGCCCTGTTCCAATGTCAGAAGGCCTAGCCTCTTCTTTTTGTATGCGGGTGGAATTACAAGGAAACAAAAAAAATGAAACAAGCAAATGATCAAAAGGAAAAATGTAGCTTTTCTGGACTTAAAAAAAATAATTATTGTGTTAACATCAAGAAGGATCAACAATTTCAATCCACAAGAAAATAATGCAACTGATGACTACATTATCTGAGACCACTGCACGAACTCTAAGGCTAATCTAAAATAGTATCCTTCAACTGTCATGAACAACTATTGCACCAAACCATCTTTCCTTCTTCAAGCCCCAGTAGGGACAGGCTAAGAAGCACACGGACACGTCTCTGGGCCTTTCGCATCCGTATCCTAGACGTGTCGGACACGGACACGCTCCCTACATGTGTCGGCAAATGGCTGTCTGAATATTTATTTATTTATTTTCTAAGTCGGGAAAGTTTTGAACATGCTCTGACATGTACCTGATATGTAACCAAACACGCAGGGACACGTTTTGGGTCGTAATGTAAATTTTATAACTTAAAACTGGGAAAAAAGTGTGATAATTGAAATGTGAACCGAATTAAAGCCTAATATTAAATAAATTAAGGCTGAAAATTGCAATATTCTATGGTAAAATTAATTACAAATTCTAGATAAAATTAAGAAATACCAAAGTTTGAAGAAAACTTCTCATTGGATTTTTTCTCATTAATGTGGAAAAATAATATCTTTACATAATATACGAATTTTATATCAACACACATATGAAGATTTATTAGTGCATGTATTTAGTGTTGCCCCAACGTGTCTGTGTCCTAGCTTTTGAAAAAATCATGTGTCCACGTATACATGTCGTGTTGTGTCCATGTCCCGTATTTGTATCCGTGCTTCTTAGGGGACAAGGAAAGGGACAAGTCAGTGTAGACCGATAGAAAACAGAGAAACAGAGACGGAAAATACTGATATTATTTCTGAATGAATTACAATGAGGTGAGTACACCTTTAAATAGAGTAAAGCTATGCCTAAGAAAGGAAGATTACAAGATTTGATTACGATATGATTACCCTATGATTACGCTATGATATGATTACGATATGATTACCCTATGATTATACTATGATTTGATTACGATACATGTTCTAAAATAGCATATTACAAGAAGATACAGAATATATATTCCAGATACAGAATATATATTCACACCCCCCCTCAAACTCAAGGTGCGAGGGCAGAGAGCATCGAGAGTTTGTCAAGGAGAAAGCGGAAACGAGCAGCGGTATGGGTCTTCGTGAAGAAATCAGCCAGCTGCAATGTGGAGGAGACGAAGGGTAAAGCAATGGTGCCAGACTGAAGATGCTGACGTATGAAATGACAATCAATCTCAATGTGCTTCGTGCGCTCATGGAAGACCGAGTTGTGGGCAAGCTGAATAGCACTCTTATTGTCGCAGTAAAGAGGCGTAGGAGTAGTAACAGAGACCCCCATATCGGAAATAAGCCAGCGAAGCCAGACGATTTCAGAGGTAGCATGGGCCATGGCACGATATTCAGCTTCTGCGGTGGAGCGAGCAAAAACAGATTGCTTTTTGCTTTTCCAAGAGATAAGAGAATCGCCTAGAAAAACACAGAGGCCAGAGATAGATTTGCGGTCATTGACATCACCTGCCCAATCAGCATCAGCATAAGCATGGAGGGTTAAGCTTGATGTAGAAGAAATCAGAAGGCACTGATGAAGGGTACCACGAAGATAACGGAGAATACGTAAGAGGGCAGCCCAATGCGTAGTCCGGGGAGCAGAGACAAACTGACTAACAATGTGAACTGCATAAGAAATATCTGGCCGAGTAACAGTAAGATAAACTAAGCAGCCCACCAATTCGCAATATTCTGTAGGATCCTCAAGGGGGACACCATCAGAGGCAGAGAACTTGGCATGGAGTTCAAGGGGAGTATCAACAGTCTTCGTATCCGTGAGACGAGCACGGTGAAGAATATCAGTAACATACTTGGACTGTCCCAAAAGATACCCCTGAGGAGAGGAAGCAACTTCAATACCAAGGAAATAACGTAGCGGGCCCAAGTCTTTCATTTCGAACTCACGGAAGAGATGACTTTTGACTTCAGCAATAGCAGTAGAATCAGAACCAGTGATGATCATGTCGTCAACATAAAGTAAAAGAAGTACCAGGCCATGAGAGGTGCGACGGAGAAATAGAGCAGAGTCATGCATGCTGGGCGTGAAGCCAATCTGAAGAACAACATCCTGGAAGCGTGAATACCAAGCGCGAGGGGACTGTTTCAAGCCATAGAGAGCACGACGCAAGCGACAAACCATACCGGAAGGATGAGAGAAGCCAGGAGGAGGCCGCATATAAACCTCTTCAGAGAGATTGCCATTGAGAAAAGCATTCTTTACATCCAACTGAGAAAGAGGCCACTGGTGCACTGCGGCCACTGAGATCAAGGTGCGAACAGTAGTCATTTTGGCAACGGGGGCAAAAGTTTCCTCATAATCAATCCCATACTCCTGAGAAAACCCTTTAGCAACTAAGCGGGCTTTATACCGTCCTAAAGAACCATCAGAATGAGTCTTAACCTTGTAGACCCATTTGCAACCGATTAGATTCTTACCATCCGGAAGTGAAACCAACTCCCAAGTCTGATTGTGAGCAAGAGCAGTAAGTTCAGCTTGCATGGCATCCATCCAATTGGGATCATTGCAAGCTTCTTTATAGGACCTAGGCTCAAAATAAGTGTGAATGTGGGAAAGGAATGATTGATAAGAGGATGAGAAACAAGTATTAGTAAAGCCATATTTTACCGGTGGTTGACGATTGTCGCGGATGGGATACCGGCGGGCAGGCGGATCAGGATCCGCAGAGGCAGATTGGGGAGCAGCTGTAGAAGTTGGACGACGGGTGTAAACCTGGGTGATCGGAGCACGACGAGGTGATGCTGAGGGAGCTGTAGAAATATCAGATACCTGAAGAGTGGAGGTGTACTCTTCGGGAGGCACATCCAGATCCATAGGAAATGGATCAATATGGATCAAGTCTTCTTTGGCTACTGGAGCAGTGCGAGGTGGAAGAGTAAAATAGGGAAGACGCTCTAAGAAGACAACGTGCCTTGAAACATAAAGCTTTTTGGTCACAGGATCATAACACCGATACCCTTTTTGATTAATGCCATACCCTAAAAAAACACCTAAGACACAGCGGGTGCTGAGCTTAGTGCGGTCTTTCTTGGGGAGGAGAACAAAACAGGTAGAACCAAACACTCGAAGAAGAGAGTAATTAGGAACCTGACCATAAAGCCGCTCATAAGGGGAGCTACCAGAAAGAAGAGGGGTAGGCATCCGATTCAGGAGATAGGCTGCAGTGAGAACAGCTTCTCCCCAGTAACAGGACGGGACGGAGGAAGATAGGAGTAGAGACCGAGCAGTATTAAGAAGGTGACGATGTTTTCTTTCAGCTCCACCATTTTGGGCAGGAGTGTCAGTGCAAGACGATTGGTGGATAGTCCCAAGTGAATCTAGGAATTTATGAAACTCTGAGAGTGAATATTCTCCACCCAAGTCAGATCGAAGAATTTTAACCGATGTAAAAAACTGATTTTGAACCATGGCATGAAAATTCTTATAAATCGTAAAGAACTCAGATTTGTGTGTCATTAAGTAAACCCAAGTATACCGACTAAAATCATCCACAAAAGAGACATAATAGACAAAACCACCTTTAGTAGCAACCGGAGAAGGGCCCCATAAATCAGTGTGAACAAGCTGAAAAGGCGAAGTAGAAATAGAGGTACTTTTATTAAAAGGTAAAGCTGACATTTTTGCAAACTTACAACCACTGCATTCTGAAATATTACTGACTGAAATATGACCCAAATGACCTGACTTAACTAAAAGTTTTAGACGTTCACTAGACAGATGTCCTAATCTAGAATGCCAAAGATAAAATGGAGATGACTTATGATCTAAACAAAAAGATGACGCAGCAGTGGAAGAAGGTTTTATTGGGAGATGCAAGTGCTCCAAAAGATAGAGATCACCAACTCTACGGCCTGCCCCAACCTGCTTCTTGGAATCCCGATCCTGCACAACACAACAAGAGGAAGAGAAAACAACATCAAAACCAGAGTCGGATAATTGGCTGATTGAAAGTAGGCTCAAAGACAACTGAGGAACATAAAAGACACTAGGAATAGATAGTGAAGGTGCAGTAGAAGATAGAATGGAGCCAATAGAAGCAACATGCATGGGAGAACCATTGGCTGTGGCAATACTAATAGGAAAAGCAGGTGGCACACAATTACTAAGAAGAGACATATCAGGAGTCATATGATGAGAAGAGCCAGAATCAAAGATCCAAGTGGTGGGATGGATACCTGAGGTGGGAGAACCACGCAAACCTGAGTGAGTGGTAGTCATGGCAGAAGCTTGGGGGGAACCCCCTCAAATGGCTTCCATGTAAGCCTGAAACTGTTGAAATTGCTCATAATCAAACTCTGGAGGTGCACTACTGGAGGCCGGTGCTGCCAAGGCTGCAGGAGGGCGAGAATGCTGTTGTGGTGCCCGAGACTGCTGCGGGGCATGAGGACCAGTTGACTGAGTAACATTTCGTCCCTTTGGCTTGGGACGGTTAGGGCATTGATGCTTCCAATGACCCTTCTGATGGCAATAGTTACACTCATCTTCAGGAATTTGAGGCCTTGGCTTGGCCGCAAATTGGACAGGATGAGATGCTGAAGTGGGCAAGTGATGTGTTGGATATTGGCCAGATGGAGCAAATGGAGCAGCAAAGACAGACTGTGAGGGAGGTGCAAGATTAGCCACTTTGAATCGCGTTTCCTCAGCGATAAGCTCATGAACAGCACCATCTACTGAGGGCAATGGAGACCGATGCAAGATAGCCCCACGAAGAGGCTCAAACTGAGGCCGAAGGGCCATGAGAAACTGAACAAGTCGTAGTTCCTCACGAAATCTGACATAACTATCAAGTAGCTGCAAATCTGAAGGTTCCATGAGAGCTAACTGATCCCAATAAGTAGTCATTTCGTTATAAAATTCTTGAATCGATTTATTGTTTTGGGTGGTATTTCGGATGGACATTTCAAGCTCATATCGTTTAGCAAAATTTGATTCAAGATACAGAGCTTGTAGATAATCCCAAACTTTCTTTGCTGTGTTATATTTCGAAAAATTCATGCCAATACTTGGTTCTACGGAGTTGTGAAACCAAGTCAAAATCTGTGCATTCCCTGTGTTCCATTTTCCCAAGGCAGTGGCATACCCTGGGTCTTTTGGATCAGAAGGAGGTAGCGTAGAACCGTCTACATATCCCCACATTTCTTTACCAACAACAAAATTTTTCATCACATGAGCCCAATAGGAGTAGTTGTTACCGGTCAAACGAACACTAATAGCCTGATTTTTATCGCCAGACATGATGCTAACAGAGAAACGCAGTCAAAAAAAGAAAACAGAATACCAGAGTACCAATCTGTTGTAACAGAGGTTGCCGGAGCTACTACAGTGCCTGCAAGTGCTGCTGGAGGTTGTCGGAGTGTGGGTAGGTCACCGGCGGTTGGAGAGGGATGGGTGTTGACTGCTGTGGGTATTTCTTGTGATTTGAGTTGTTGAAAAACAGAGAGAGAGGGAACGATAGTAGCTGACAGAAGGAAAGAGATTTGAGGATAGAAGACTGATTGGAAAACAGGTTAGGGTTTCGGAATCGGCTCTGATGCCATGATAGAAAACAGAGAAACAGAGACGGAAAATACTGATATTATTTCTGAATGAATTACAATGAGGTGAGTACACCTTTAAATAGAGTAAAGCTATGCTTAAGAAAGGAAGATTACAAGATTTGATTACGATATGATTACCCTATGATTACGCTATGATATGATTACGATATGATAACCCTATGATTATGCTATGATTTGATTACGATACATGTCCTAAAATAGCATATTACAAGAAGATACAGAATATATATTCAAGATACAGAATATATATTCAGAAAACTTCTCATTGGATTTTTTCTCATTAATGTGGAAAAATAATATCTTTACATAATATACGAATTTTATATCAACACACATATGAAGATTTATTAGTGCATGTATTTAGTGTTGCCCCAACGTGTCTGTGTCCTAGCTTTTGAAAAAATCATGTGTCCACGTATACATGTCGTGTTGTGTCCATGTCCCGTATTTGTATCCGTGCTTCTTAGGGGACAAGGAAAGGGACAAGTCAGTGTAGACTAGGTCTGCACAAGCATGGATTTGAAACAAACTACGCCTATCGTCCGAGCTATGCATATAGAGTCCAAGCAGGAAGCGAGACAATAGGAATGGGAATGCGAATACCCAGGAGTTGAGAAAGGAGAGAAATAAAACAAAGATACAAAAAAAGAATAAAGATCCCCCTCCCCCCCTCAGAATGAAATTCTGCTCTGTCCCCCTTTTCACAGAAAATGGAGAGATGAATGGATGTATTTTTTAAAACTGTCCAGACTGATGGGGATCCTTTACAGGGCCTGCTCCGACAGATTGAACTACAATCCCAGGAAAATTCTCGATCATGTGTGGTATTTGCAAGACTTTGGATGAGCCGGGCTTTTGACTCCCTTTGTCTCGCTGACTCTCCAAGTTACCAGATCTCATCGGAGCATGTGTGGTACAAAAATTGGAATCGGTTAATATAAATAGGCTGGACAAGCACTTTCAGTCCTTTCACTTTTCCACTCATCGGGCTAGCCTGTATGGTTCTAGCCCCGTTAGTCCTCCATTCAGCAAGCCTAATAGGGGTAGGGACTTAACTCTCCTTTGTGGTTCTGCAAGTGCATTATCAACCGAGCTCAAGGGCAATGCATCTTCCCCATTGATAACCATGACTGTCTAATTCCAATACAATAGGGGTTTGTCAGTGCAAGTCAGCTGAACACCGTGACCTCACTCTTAAATAAAGAATTTCCATATATGGAATGCAATACTTTCCTATAATACAAGCATCCTCTGGCTACTAGAAACAGTCAACCACCAGAGTAATCACTTCCAATTTAACATGCATGCATAAAACACCCTCGGGAGGAAGCACTTCACACTTTCTATTTTTCTTCCCTTCTTCACCTTAGGTTAAATAATCTGCCAATTTTATCTGCTCAGACGCTATTTCTTTGCCTACATCTCTTATTTCCTGATCATAATTCATCTCAAATCTTCCAAGTACAAGAAGACCAATTCACCTTGAGAACTAAATTCCTGGCTCTGAATGACTTTGCTCAATTTCAATAGGGGAGAGACATCACCATTCAGGATGCAGAATTGGAAATGCCGACTTAAAGCACTGGTGACTACTGTCTACTGACTAGTTAGTGCTACTCCAAAATAAAGAAACTTACGTGTGTGTACATAAAAATCATAACTTAACAAATGGATCTCTCTTTCCAATTTGACTTTTGCAACTCGTATGAAGATTGTTCCTCAACCTCTTGATTTGGATTCCTCATCTTGGATAGCTACTTCTTGTTGCAAACTGTCTGAGAGAAATAAGATACTCACTGGGAACTATATTCCGCACTTCAACATATCTGCCTATTGGGCAAGTGTATAACTTCTAACAGTAGGTAAGAAAAAATTAATGCAAAGCCAAAATGCCCAGCTGTGGTTTTCTACGGCCAGGCCCAATTTCATATGGTTATAACACTTGTACCAATCACAGATTCACGGTAGCATTGGAGGCCTTGAGGTTCAAAGAAAGTTAAATTTCCCACCACCGCTATATTCCATTCATCACTCATCAGTGTCTAATTCAGCTAGATCAAATTGGGTTCACATCTGCACTGGGAATGCTAGCTGTCCCACCAACATTAACATACTGCTACAAGGGGTGCCAAAGCGTGTAGCAACAATCATCTCCGGAGGTGTGAAAGAGGTTTGTTTGCAAAGAGATATGGAAGAAATCCCATGAGACCACATTTTGCGAGTATCCCGCAGCCTTCTCCACAGATACAAACGTTTACCATGTACACTATCCCCAAACCAACCTACGGATATCTTTCTTTAACGATCACAAAAACTATCATGCTTTATATTCTTCTAGCGTTAGTATTTTGATCTGAACCATTCTCAGTGACCTTTGTCTCAGTTTGAAACTAGAAATTATGTTAACTCCTCTCATTCCTCAACAATAGCCAGAGTCCAGACTTATTTCTGTGGATGTCATTTTACAATCGTTGTGATGTAGAATGCTGATTCAGACTGAATGGATTCAAAATGCTGTTGCTACTACTACTGCATGTATTGGCATTACAACCTATTCCTTTGTTATCGCTTAATCAATAACTTAGTACTTGAAAAGCCTGTTTTAAATTGTCAAGCTGTATTGTAAGCCTCTTTGAAACACATCCCAAACTATTAAAATCTGCCAGAGCCAGGATTGAGAGCGCAAGCGCAGTGCGAGGATTGAGGGCAGAAGCGCAGGGCATTTGGAAGGATTTTGTGTCCAAGGGCACACCTCTACTTTAATCCGGGGTCGACTAATTCAAGGATTGGAGTTAAACGACCGGGCAAAAACTCCCGCTTTGCTGGCGGTGAGAGGAGTACATAGTCCGTTACACCCGGACCTGATCACAAGTTATCCAATACGAACAGAAAAGAAATATTAAAATCCAAAATTTTTAAAAGCTGTTCTAAACGGCCCTGACCCATCAACGTTGAACTCATGATCAATTCCCAGCAAACAGCGCACGTAAGTAAGGTGAATTACAGATATATTCGAGTGCGTATATGATAAAATTAAACGAAGGAAATGAAACCTGCTAACGCAAGAAAGGCGAGCCACGTCGCGGGGGGTGAGAGACACCAATATAGCACATATGATTTCATCTGGAATTACGGTGAGGTCGCCGAGGGCGTCTGGTCTTTGGTCTTTTGGTGGGAATTGGGGTACAGAATGCTCCACCTCCATTGATGCCCTGTGTTTCGTTAAACGCCTGTCGCTATTGGAAGCAATTTTGTCTCTGGTCTTTCTGGCCGCATATGAGAGAGAGAGAGAGAGAGAGAGAGAGAGAGAGAGAACACGCGGGGAAATTGCCACGACCGCGATATGTGCGTAGAAATTACGCCACCGCGATTTCGCCTGAGCTGAACTTTCTTCGTTTCGTAGGCGCTGCCAGACCGTGTGCGTAGAGGAATTTTTTGGCAGCGGGTTGATACCACGTGGCCGTGTCCATGCGGTGTCCGACAACCCATTCGGACTGTCTAAAAATGTATTTGACGGTTCAGATTAAAACCTTCTTCTCCTCTTTCTCATTTTTTTCTTCAAATTTGAGCCGTCCAAAATCGAAATGGACGGCAAGAATAGAGTAGACACCACAAAATACCCACGCGTAGCGGTGTTACTCGAAACCGGAAAATCGATCGAAACCGGAAAAACCGGACCGGACCAAATTTTTTAAACCGGTTGAATAATTTCGATTCGATTCCGGTTTATAAAATTTTATAAACCGGAAAAATAATTTCGATCCGGTTTATGTGTTTTAAAAACCGGTTGAAATCGGACCGGTTATATATACGTATTATATATACATACATATACATATATATATATATAAACATAGGGGAGGGGTTGAATTATGGGTTTTTGGTTGATTTTTTTAGTATATATTGGTCTAATAAATATATTTATTATATAAAAACTGTTTTTATCGGCTTAATTATGTTTTTATGAGTTTTTTTTTATGTATTGGGCTCAAAATTGATCTTTTTTTGTTGGACAAAAAAAAAGAGGGTTGAATTATAGATTTTTGGTTGATATTTTATAGGTTGAATTGTGAATTTTTTGATGTGTTGGGCCCGAAATATGGCTCATGAATGAAAACCGGATAAACCGGACCAGAACCAGTTGAGCCGGTCGAAACCGGAACCGGTTTATCTCAACCGGTTCCGGTTTCTAAAAATCTCAAACCGGATAACCGGTTTCGACCGAAAAATACACCCAAACCGGTCGAAACCGGACTGGTATCACCCCTATCCATGCGGCACTGAAAAATTTCGTGTGCGCGAGTGCTCTTTTTTGGGTCTTTGAATTTTTTTTTTCCGGTGTCAATTGTGTATTTTTATAACTCATGTGCCTAGCTAGTTTAGGTGCACTAATTTTGGGACAAATCCAACTGCTCACATCTCAATTGAGAAAAGCTCTGAATGCAGTGGCCCTAGTTTTGTGTCAATTGTCTTTGTTTCTTTGGTGTTGATTTTACCAGGTGTACTCTTTCCGATTTTCTTGCTTGCTATTTCTTCCCTTCCAAATTGGATGTTAATTTTTGATATTCATGCCAATTTTAATTCCATATATTTTTCAATATGAATCTCAAAAAATATACAATATAGATTTTATTTGATAGTTCTCGATTAGTTCTATTATACTAAGTTTTCAAATTTATGAAAAACATTATAGATCGAAAAACATAAGCGACGAAAAATGACACGAGTTTCAAAAATTATCATCCATTTTGGGATGGAGGGAGTATTTCCCAAGATTCAGAAATTTTGAAAAAGAATCCTTCAATCGGTTTATTTATGATGATTTTTTTTTGTGTGCAAATTAATAAAAATAAACGAAGTTGATTTCGATAGTATTGCCAAAAACTAATTTAACGAGTTTGCAAACATGTAAGCAGATGCATTAAGGCTTTTGGAAATATATTTGAACGTCTTTGATTTTCTCTACATTAATTCTTATAAGAATGAGAATTTTTTTTTTTGTCAACGGAAGAAGCATATTCATTTAAGAAAAAATCATACGGCATCTACATTCTTGTAAGAATGAGATTAGGGTGATTAATTTGTAGCATGTAAAACTGTAGCATCATATCCGAATGAAAGTTGCAAATGTAGAACTGTAAAAAAATCCTCTGATGGAGACTTATAATTATAACTCTCTTGTATTTTATTTTATTTAAAGTATTGGTGATTTTCCCTTACAAGCTATGTTTGCATCTCTCAAGGAAAAAGGTAAAAGAAAAGAGTAAATTAAATGATGCTCCTAAGTGGAGCTCTTACTTTAATTTCCATTCTCCATTATTCTAAATTAAGTTTTCATCCTTCAATTGTATGTTTTACCGAATCTATCCTTTGTACACATAGTGTACAGAACTACTATTTGTTACCTGGATTACAAATAAAATCAAATAAAAAATGATTGAAGAGAGATATTAGGTATTATTTAGTATTTTAGGTTGGTTTGATTTTTTAGTATCGTAATTTGGTCCCGATTTTAAAAAATTATAAATCATGTTTAATGTTTTGGTCTGCCAATTTTTGGTAACAGTTCCGATTTTAATCCGATCCGAACAGTTACAATAGTATGTGTGTGTATGTATAATGTAAATACACCAAATAAATTTAGATTAAACCATAGTCAATTAATTTTCTAACCTAATTCTCTATTTCACCATTCTATTCCTTCACTCAGCCAAGATAAATTACCATAAATTTCTACCTATGAGAACATATTCTATTACATAAGAATTCATAAGTTACAGAATTTACTTACAAGTTCCAGCCATCCTTTTTTTTCTTTTTCGTTTGAACAAAAGTAACAAAAAGTTCCAACACATGTTTTATACTCTCTCCGTCTCTTATTTAGAGTCCAGTATTCCATTTTTGGCTCTCCCTTAATAAGTGTCCATTTTGTAAAGTTAGGAGGGTAAAAATTGGTGCATTATCTATTTTGTCCCTAAAAATATATTTTATTTTGAAAAGTTAGTGAATAAAAGTGTAATGATGATGAGTAAGTAGGGAAAGTGGAGGAAAAAGTTGATTTGAAAATGTGTAATGATGATGTCCTTTTAATAAGTTGGAGTTACGAAACAGAACACTTAAAAAGGGACGAATGAGTATTAGCTTATGCTCCAAACATTTTTAACATAACAAAGTCAGAGGCCAAGCACAAAAATCATTTTTATTATTCTTACGAGTTCAGGCCCAATGCATTGGCCCTTGAAGCATCTCTTTTAAATTATAGTTTTTGGCCTATGCTAGATGTCAAGTTACTGTTCCTTCGTCACAAACATTTTTTGCATGTTAGAATCATTTTTCTCAAGGTCCAATATGGCTTAATCACATCCGGGTTCTTTCTTGGAACTTAACCTGAAACGACTCAACAACTAAAATTAAGGGTCCTTTGTTGGAAAACAAAGTTCAATGAAAATATATACACAACTATTGATTTAGACAAGGATAGTGCATAAATTGTTGCAACTACAGAATGAATAACTGCATTAGAGTGCAGTTGAACAATCAAAGTAGTGACTAGTTACAAAAATGAACACACTTACAGCTCAAAGAAAACAAAGCAAAAAAGGCTTGCTGCAGCCAAGTGCCATCCTCAAATATTGGTAAGTGGGAAATTTACTGCATTATATACCATCAGCAATCCATTATGACAAGCAAAATTCTCAACTTTCAGCATCAACAATCAACTATACACCATCATACAAAACTAAGCAACAATATATGCTTTGACATAGCTCTGAATGTCAGAAGCTTAGAAAAATTAGATACTGATAGGCTCGGCGGCTTAAGAGCCTTGACATAAAAAATAGATAGTTATAAGGAAAAGCTGATGAAACATCAGATAGAATCTACGTCATAAACTTTCAGCTGTTACTTGCTAGTACCGTCCTAGTCACTTGGTTAGTTGGTTTATGTTCCAAATTTACTAGTTTTCCAAGCTTGATTCAAAACTGATCATCTACTTACGAATGTGCACACACATTTGTGATTATTGAAGTTGAAGAAGATAATCTTAGCCCCTTAGTTCTACATCCCTTGGGGTGAGATTCTGCTAAAACATGATCGGTAAAGGAAACTCTTCTTCCATAGCAACATGAAATCCCTAAACCTAAATTTTCTTTCCTTCATCCTCTACCAACCCTTTCAATTGGTTATATCGTATAGTGTCACGCCCTCAAATTTTAAACATAAATAAATATAGCTTTTTATGAATACATGCTCCATTCTTTCCATACATACGTACCCATAGATGTTGTTGAATGAATTTCTCAATGTTTATTCTTCTCCCATTGGAGGTCAATTTATAATACTAGCTACCTATCAACTAAGAAAATAAAATCTTGAAATAAGGAAATACACATAATCAAATATACAGATTCCTAAACTAGCTACCTAAATTATTTGCCTTCCTAATTTAAATATATACAGCCAACACTCCCCCTCAAGCTGGAGAATATATATCATGTACACCCAGCTTGCAACATATAGAATCAATGGTAGTTTTGGGAAGAGCTTTGGTGAAAATATCTGCAAGTTGAGACCCCGAAGGAACGAAAGGAGTAGTAATCTCCTTAGACTCCACTTTTGATCGAATGAAGTGACAATCAACCTTGATGTGTTTAGTTCGCTCATGAAATACTGGGTTGTTAGCTATATGAATAGCAGCCTGATTATCACAATAGTGAGGAGTAGGATCATGTACTGGAATCCCGAATTCATGTATAAGAGTGCGTAGCCAAGTGAGTTCACATGTTGTTTGCGCCATAGCTCGATACTCAGCCTCAGCACTAGAACGAGCAACAACTGATTGCTTTTTACTTTTCCAAGTAACGAGGTTACCACCAATAAAAGTACAAAAGCCAATGGTGGATCGACGGTCTGCAGGAGAGCCTGCCCCATCAGCATCGGTATATCCCTCCATGCGAAGATGACCAAATGATCGATAAAGAAGTCCACGTCCTGGAGCATTTTTAAGATACTTCAGGTTACGAATGGCTGCCTCCATATGAGGAACACGAGGACGAATCATGAATTGACTAACCACACTGATTGCATAAGAAATATTAGGTCGAGTAATAGTAAGGTAAATAAGTCTACCTATAAGTCTCCGATAAGCTTCAGGATCATCAATCAACTCACCATCATTAGGAAGTAACTTTGAATTAGTATCCATAGGAGTGGTGATAGGTTTGGATCAAGATAACCTGTATCTCTCAAAAGATTAAGAGTGTACTTCCTTTGAGACAAACTGATGCCTACTTTGGATCGAGCAACCTTAATACCAAGAAAGTACCGAACCTTGCCTAGATCTTTAGTAAGAAAACTAGAGCAGAGGTGACGAATCAAGCTTTGAATTCCAATACTATCACTGCCAGTGATGACAATATCATCTACATAAACAACCAGAATCATAATCCCACGATCGGTCCTTTTAAAGAACACAGAGTGATCAGCCTTACTTCGAATCATGCCATGAGCAACAACAGAATTGCTGAACTTATCAAACCAAGCACGAGGAGACTGTTTGAGGCCATATATAGTTTTACGAAGTTGACAAACACTCTCCCCCTTGGACTCAAACCCGGGCGGTTGAGCCATATAAACAGTCTCAGACAAATCCCCATGCAAAAGCGCATTCTTGACATCCAGTTGATGAAGCTGCCAATCACGATTAGCAGCGAGAGATATAATAACACGAATAAAGATGAGTTTGGCCATTGGAGAGAATGTCTCGGTATAATTAATGCCATAGGTCTGAGTAAAACCTTTGGCCACGAAGCAAGCTTTAAGACGATCAACGGTGCCATCGGGATTATGTTTGAGAAAATGGTGCCATCGGGATTATGTTTGACAGTAAAAACCCATCGGCAACCAACAATATGAGCCCCAAAAGGCTGGAAAACCAAATCCCAAGTATGATTCAAATCTAGAGCACGCATCTCTTCTTGCATTGCCGAATGCCAACCAGGATGAGAAAGAGCTTCCTGATACGACTTGGGAATACTAATAGAAGAGAGTGATACAGAAAAAGCGTGAAATGGGGAGGATAAACGATTATCTGAAACAAAGTGAGAAATAGGATGAGATGTACAAGTACGCGTACCCTTTTGCACTGCAATGGGTAGGTCAAGAGAAGAAACTAAAGGTGGATCTGTAGATGGCAGAGGAGGCGGTGGGGGAGAATGAAGATAATCCACTGGAGCAATAGCAGGAGGGCGGTGAACATAGACATGGGTAACCGGGGGTCTAGCAATATCATGAAGTACCGGAGTATTGATTAAGGGATCCTGTAAGTGAGTGCTCTCTTGAGAATAATAGGGAACCATCTCAAAAAAGCTAACATCGGCACTAACAAAATGCTTTCGTAGTGTAGGACTATAACACCTGTATCCCTTTTGTGTTCATGAGTAACCAAGAAAGATACATTTATGAGAGCGAGGATCAAGTTTGGAATGATCAGGGTGCAAATTGTGAATAAATGTAACACAGCCAAAAAAATTTGGGGGAAGAGGAAAGTGATTCTTATCAGGAAACATGACTTGAAAAGGGGATTTACCCCGTAAAACATGAGTCGGCATTCTATTTAAAAGGCACCCAACAGTAAGAACTGCATCTCCCCAAAAATATTTTGGTACATGCATGTGGATCATGAGAGCACAAGCAATGGCCAAGACAGGACCATTTTTTTGTTCAGCAATACCATTTTGTTGTGGGGTACTGACACAAGTTGTTTGATGAATAATGCCTTTAGAGTTTAGAAATTGTTGAAAAGGTTTAGCCAGATACTCTTGAGCATTATCGGTACGAAAAACCTTTAAGTTGGCATTAAACTGATTTAGGACTTCGGCATAAAAAGATTGAAACACAGTAAAGATTTGCGATCGAGCTGTAAGTACATAAATTCAAGTTAAACGAGAAAAATCATCAATAAAGGTAACATAATATCAAGAGCCACATAAACCAGTGATCCGAGAGGGTCCCCAAATATCAGAGTGAACAAGAGCAAACGGGTGCAAACTAGGTGAATCAGTGCGAGGAGAAAAAGTAACTCTCCGATGTTTACTAAGTTCACAAGTTTCACAATTAAAAGTAGAAAAATCAGGTAAAGATGGAATTAAAAATCTAAGGTTAACAGATGACGGGTGCCCTAGACGACAATGCCATTGATATGGTGTTGTGGTAGAATGAAGAGCAAATGGATCTGAGGAACCAGATGACTGGAAGTAGTAAAGGCCATTCTTCTCATATCCCCCACCATTCATCCTCTGCGTCTTGAGATCCTGAAATTCACAATGAAAGGAATAGAAGGTTACTGAACATTGGGAATTGTGGGTGAGTTTTTGAATGGATAGTAAGTTAAAAGGAAAGCCGGGTAAATACAAAACGGAAGTAAAAGTGAGACCAGAAGTACGATATGTGCCAATGCCATGCACTTGAGTTCCATTAGCAACAGTAACATAGGAAGGAGCAAAAGGAGAAATAACATCAGATAAGAGTGACAAATTACTAGTCATATGGTCAGTGGCTCTAGAATCGAGAACCCAAGGTGCATGGAGGACGAATGAAGGCATGTGTTACCTGAATAAACAACATTGGCAGTGGAGGAAGAAGATGCATGTGCTCGTTGGGTCATAGAATCATACTCAGATTTAGAAATAGTGATCTGATCTGACGGAACAGACTCAGATGGTTCCCCCTCAATCATAGCTTGATTAGCCCATGCAGGTTTGCCATAAAGTTTCCAACAGAAGTCAACAGTATGATTAGTGCAATTATAGTGAGTGCACTTTTTAGTACAGCGACAACCGCGATGGCCACCACCGTCAGAAGAACCAGTATGACCGCGGTTATAACTCCCAGAGTTCCCAGAGGATAGGATATAGCGAGTACTAGGAGCAGCAAGAGTAGAGCAAGAAGTACTCTCTGGAGTAGAATAATGAGTGGCTGCCCTACGAACACGAGCAAAGGCTTCACCAATAGAAGGAATATCCTGGCCAGATAATATATTAGAGCTAATTGGAGCAAGATCTGATTTGAGACCAGAGAGAAACTTAGCAACCTGAAACTCATTCCTGTATTTTTGTTGAGTCACCAGATTTATGGTTAAGGGTTGATAGATGTTTAACTCATCCCACATACCTTTCAATTTTGAAAAATATTCCTCCACCGGGCCTTCTCCTTATTGAAGGGAGAAAATGTTCTGATAAATCTGACAGATACGAGAGAGATTCTAATCGGAGGAATATAATATGTGAAGAGTATCCCAAATGGCTTTGGAAGTCTCTAAGCAAGCCACATTATTAAAAATATCAGGTTCCAGGTTGTTCCATAATAAAGTCATAATATGGGCATCGTGTGTGCCCCAAGTGGGATCAGAAGATGGTGGATCTGTAATAAAAGAGGTCTCCTCACTCGCACGGAGAGAAATAGATATAGCCCGAGACCATGGGAGATAGTTGGAACCATTTAGTTTAATAGTAGTGAGAGTCTGATTATAAAAATTCTGCTGAATAGCATCTGATGATCCTCCTGATTTATCCTTGTTTTCCTTGTTTTTATCACCCATGATGTAAAAAGGAAGACAACCAAAGATAAATAGGATTAAAGATACCTTAAAGGTGTAGAATCAGAGAGATGGGGTTTCGAACAGCCTCAAATATTCTGACCCAGTAAGTTTCAGATGTAAACAAAGAGCAGTAGCTGCAAACGAATCACAGATCTGCGTCAAAAACTGATCGCCAGAGTTGCTACAGTCCTGCAAGTGTCCGGTGAAGGAGGAAGAAGCTCCGGCGATGGTCGTCGGAGGTAGAAGAGGTACAGTAACAGCGAGATACAGTAACAATGAGAGATAGTTGTGAGACGAGAGATAGCCCAACAGTGGCTAGGGTTTTGTTTAGGGTTGGAATAAAATTAGATTCAGAGAAACGAAAGAAAGATACGAGGGTTTTTGCTTTTTGGTATGAGAGAGACAAGAAAAAGAAAAAGAAAAAGAAAAATATTAGGGTTTCGTAACCCGCTTTGATACCATGTTGAACGAATTTCTCAAAATTTATTCTTCTTCCATTGGAGGGCAATTCATAATACAAGCTACCTATCAACTAAGGAAACAAAATCTTGAAATAAGAAAATACACATAATCAAATATACAGATTCCTAAACTAGCTACCTAAATTATTTTCCTTCCTAATTTAAATATATACAGCCAATAGATGCCATGTCCAAGACCATTCATATACTAACATCCTTTCAACATTTGAGTTCAAGAGATTGCAACCCAAGATCTCCACAAGTTCTGGAAGAGAAAAAAAATGAGAGTTTATCTTTGACAATCATATTGAGTCAAAAGATATATAAATAAAGTTACATTTAACCTTCAAAACAAAAACTCTTTAAATGTAAGCCTTCAAAACAACTTCCGCAATGCACCCCGACACTCCACGCTATACACCTGGATTGATACCTGAAAATGGAAGGGTTGAGCATACACTTGCCCCGTAGGAAAATCTCTACAAAATTTATATGCTTATGGGAAGATGAATGCCAAGAAAAAAAATCTTAATAAAAAAAAACAATGACTTTTTGACTAAAGTAGAATATGTGACACTATCCCAATCTTTAAAGAAAAACAAACTTAGAACTCCATCACATACATATCAAACTTCTTAACCACACACAAACACCTTTCACTTAAGACCTTTGCTTGCCATCATTAATACCATTTCTCTTTGTTACATACTCGTTATAGTGACTTAGAAACATTTTCGGATTCCTTAACGACCGTTTTCTCTTTCCTATCTCACTTCACTAATCCACGTCTCATCTAAATATACACACTACGTATAGGGAGGAGAAACATCAAGCGAATAAGGACACTTCAAACTAAACCATAATACGACTTCAAAGAACTCATATATGATTACCCAGTTTAATCTTTTAAATCTCAAATGAACACTTATTGTATCCTCCCTCATGTCCCCTTTTTTTTTGGGCCACTATGAGTCTAAAATGCAGACACTAATATAAACCTTTCACAATACACAAACCTAACCATAAGTAACCAACATGCATTCATACCACACAAGTGTTCGCAACACCATCATAACCATAGGTAACCACAATCAAAAGTCTACAAAAAGAAAAAAGGTAAGTATTGACATTTCAAACCATCCAATACACCAATTCAAGGCAAAAGTTCATAGTTCCTCACATGTGTGTCCCGTTCTTTCTAACTCCACATTTTAAAATCAAAATATCAATACTCGCCACATTATGTCTTATCACCACTTACGTTACAGTAACTCTCACATCCCAGTTTCTCAATTATATCCATTTAATCTCGTTAATCAAATAGCCTCATCATCAAACACACACATTCCCATTTTAATATGATACTAAACAATAACCATCCATGTTTAGAATTGAAAATAAGAAATCTTAGTCCACGTGCGTTAAGAAATATCGATAGATCATATTTGCCGAGATTAGGGGTAAATCGTTCCATATGGAAGTGTTTGATGAGCGCCCATTATTGTAGATATTTGGTGCGACTAGTCCCATTTTATGTTGTTTTATCTTAGCTTTTATTTAGTCTTTATAGCAATATTGCACGTAAGGTGTGTTTTTAGTGTTTTCAGATAAAACGTGTAAATAAGGCGCATTTCAATGCCATGGATGACCCAAGTGCTTCCAAGTACCCAAAGACCCTGTCGGCCCCTTAAAATCTGTCTAAGTATGGAAAAATGACTTTCCAAAAAAGTATCAATTTTCGAGATTAAAAATGGCGGTAATTGATCCTTGAATTTTTCTAAGAGTAACTACAAAGTTGCAAGGTTTTATTTGAATAGCAATGTCATGTTTTGAGCCATTTTCTCTTGCAAAAAATATGCAATTTTCCATTTTACACTAAAAGTGGGGGGTTGATATTTTGATTTAATTGGAATCTTGAAATTCTGGTAATGCCATTGTTTCTAAATGGGGGGTATTTTCTTGTTTTCATTAAATAAATTAAAATAAAGAAAAGGTAAAAGAAATGTTTAATATATTTTTTACTTAAGTTTAGAGAATGAAAATAAGATGTTAAGGAGCTGTGAAGTTGCTGGGAGCTGTCTGTTGAAGCTGTGGCCAAGATGCAGGGATAATAGAACCGTATCGATACGGTTTATTGTGTATCGATACGGTTTCAAAATAGAGAGAAATCCGGCCTTCAGCGTATCGATACGGTTCTACGTGTATTGATACGGGTCATCTACGGGGAATCCTGGGTTTTAGAGCAAGACAGAACCGTATCGATACGGTTATCAAAGTATCGATATAGGGGACTTACCGACTTACTTTTTGACAGCCTTTAACTTTCCATAAGTGGCAAGTTTTCACTTTTGGCTGTACTTTGGATATTCTGGAGGAGAGATAGAGTCTCTTTGTATAAATAGGACCACCTCTCTCCCTCCTTTATTATCTTGCACATTATTTTCTTAGGACTTACTCCATTAATGTCTTTTTAAGCTGTCTTAGTTAATTTCCTTGAGAACTCAAATAAGTCTTTCTCGTTTATTGTTTTATCGTATATTAATGTTGTAGCTACGGACTAGATCTTTCTTAATCTCAAGTTTATTTTCGTTTCCGTCGGTTAAATCTTTTGCTCCATTTTCTTACCATGTCTAGTCTTTTAGCTATGTGTGAGTAGTCGATTAGGCTTGGCCATGGGGTGAATAATGCCTCGTGACTTACGTTAATCTTGTCTTTCTCAATCTTAGAACTTGAGGTTTGGTTTGTAAATGTGCATGGTACGCCTTTTATGTAACAAAACTTGTTGATGTTAACATCCGGTGATCATGTGCTCGCTCACATGGTTCCGTGAGCTATGTCTCGCCTCGTGTTTGCCAAAAGAACCAAAGAACTTGCTCGCTTTCCAAACTATGCTTCTAGTTCATGACCTTGATATTAGTTTGAATGCAAGTCTTGGCATTGTTAATCTCCGATAATCATGTGCTCGCTCACATGGTTCCGGGAGCGATGTCACACCTCGTGTTTAGCTTGTTATTCAAACTCTATATAAAGTCTAACCATTTTCATAGCTAAACCTTCCGGTTGATAACCTATGCCATGTGATTCAACTGTGTTTTCGTTGAGAATTGTTAGATGGCTTAAGTTACGGGGGTTAGTAACTCCATTGCCTTACCGCTTTTAATTCTTAGTTAAAACTCATTTTTAGTCTTTTCCATAAGATTGTTTCTCCACCTTTCAAAGGAAAACCAAAAGTTTGCCGTCTAAACGCCGAAAACCCTTACAAACTATAATCCAAACAAGTTATATTCGAGCTCCCTGTGGATAGACTCAGACTTCCTTGCTATACTATGCAAATCTTTAGTTGTAGTCCGGTTAATAAATAATTGAATTTGACGGCCGTTTGGTAAATTTCAACGACTACCGAATGGGCTCATCAGTGTTCTCTTTGACTTCTTTAATTTAAGCATGGCGAGGATTGATATGATTTGGGAAGAGACGTGTTGTATCCATGATAGTAGGTGGTATTCCAAATGCGATTGCACCCAGCTGAAAAACCAAAATTGATTGAGTTGAGTATATCATCTATAATAAGTATGTCAAACTGGACAAAAGCATTATGGTAAGTTCCCTTTTTCTTGCACCTATGATCACGATCCCTTGGTCTGTCATGAGAATGCTCACGAGACTTTCCCACTTTTTCTCTTGTCCCCTTTCATGAGATTTTTCCCTCACCCTGTAAGAGTTTTATTCATCGGTAATCATCTCAAATACTAATATGGAGATACAAGACAGCAAGAAGATTTTTGTTGAAAATCCATATCCTTTCGAGACACATTGATTTGAAGCATGGATATGAATTGTTCCAATACATTAACCATCTCCCATTAAACTATTACTATCATGCAAATGCCAGGATGAGCATTTTAATATGATTTTCGATAGTGGACACTACCTGTAGACACCCTATTATGGACTATCTGGATTAGTTTACTTATGGTCTTTGATTCCCCGATGATGATTAAAATCAATAACATCTCGAGATTGTTGGTGTGTTTGAGCTTTGAGTATCCCAAACCTCATTCAAACCTTTGTCGAACCTCTTTCAAACCCTTCAAGCCATAATCAAATGGCCTCAGCAAAACCCTACTTGCATGCGCTGGTACCATGTAGGCGTGCGCTAGTGAACTACCACGTGTCAGTCATCGACCGTTGACTTAGTTGCCACTGACACACGCCGATACGCAGATTGCGTACGCTGGTTAAAGTTCGTCAAATATCACTATTCAATCACGTGCACAAGACTTTTGTGGCCACCATAGTATGATGAACAGTTTCCTGATGATTGTAATCATGCAGAATTATTCCCTCTCTCTCCTACATCTTCCATCAACTAGTCCCATGCATTTAATGCATGGGAGGCTCTCCCTCTCTAACCCAACCAGCCTCAACCCCTCTGGTTACTGCCCTTTCTCAGTCCCCCTTTGGCTATAAATACCCCCCTTTGCATTTATATGCAAGAGGTTGACAAGGATTATACTCATTAAGAACTCAAGTTCCGTTTGTCACTCTCTCTCTTAAGTTCTTTGCCTTCCTTTCTTTAATTCTTTGAAAGAGCAAGCAAGGAAAACATTCCCATCTACCACAACAACCTTCTCATTCATCACTCATCCCTCTAACCTCAAGTTCAAAGCTCATCCACTCTATCAACCTCAAACCAAAGGTATACCACCTTTTTGTAGACTTTATGTTCTGACTCCTGAGGGGGCCTGGCAGAGTCAAAACTGGTAATCAATACCAGTCCTGGTCTTAAAGCTGGCAGAGTTTCAAGGATTGTATGGGATCATCAGTGGCGCGCGCCAATACTATACAACCGTACGCCAATAATGGAGGTATGTGCAATACTGGTGTGGGGATCGTTGATCATCCATTTTCTATTTTCATTTTCATTTTCGACACCTTATTGCAAGCAAAGAACCAGTTTATAGCTTTTTGTATTTAGAACTGTGTAGTTATTTGTTTACTATTTCTGCTTTAGAAGGCCTCTGGGATACTTCTGGTCATGATCCAGAGCCCAGATAATGCAAAGCCAAACATTGAACAAATGACGTAACTGGCGTACGGTCTCTCTTGACTGGCGTACGGCAGTTAGGTCAAAGTCCAATGGCTGACCCTTGCAAGGTAGCTTAGTTTTGGCCTCAACTTGTTTCCCACACTGTTTATGGGGTGTTATGTCCATTTTGTTTCCACAGATTCATTTATGCTGTCTGTAATTGTATATATGTTGTTATACTAATTGCGTAGTTTGTCCTGGGTGTGTGCTGGTCCTTTCCAGAGTCCAGAGGGTTGAGAATAGGAGTTGTGAGTTTAGATCTACCAGTGCACGACAGTACTAGTGTAGAGTATGTAGGTAACTACTATATGTAGTGGCACAGTTAGTGCATACAGGTTTCTTCCTGCGTACGTCATTCTGGGCCAGCGTGTTTCGGTTTATCTAAACGCTCACAGATGCTTGTTGTCAATCCATTATTCATTATTTCAATAAATCATCCATCACATTTTGCCATATAAATGCAACTTGTTACAGTTTTAATCCCCTTCAACTGTTTCCCTGCCCTAACTGGCTAATAAATCATCCATCACATTTCTCTCGTAACCTGGCTCCTGAACCTCAGATATCGAAGGTGACGACGGATTAGTCTACGCCTTTTCAAAACCAAACACGTAGCAAACGTTTGGTTCCTTAGGTATTTTACCGCTAAAACCCGAGTGGTGACTTTAAATCAAAGCGTTTCGTCGTGCTTTTTCAAAAAAAGGCGCACCCAATTTTATACACAAAAATGGAATTTTTGGGGCGTATGCCCACACTACCCAATTTTGAGGTTCACGGTAGGAAATTCAGAGGTGTATTTCACTTGTTCTCTATGTTTCAAGTGTATGTACGACGCTACAATCAACACACTTTTTGTGTTTTCACTGGGGGGGGGGGGGGGGGGGGATGGGAATGAAAACAAGATACCAATTTTAACAATATGCCAGTGAAATTCCCATTGTCAATGTACCATCAAGCAGCCGAAGAATGGACATAAGAAATAGACAATTTTTGGGTATTCACAGTACTATACAAACAACACAACAAAAAGCATTTATTTAGATGTATATTGCTCAATGAAATATCACTAGCCAATATTTTAGGAAAATAATTGCAAAGTGCGAAGAACTAACAAAATTGATTGCAGACAACAAAGCAATCATCAACATAATGAATACCTAAAATTACAAAATACTGAGCATGAGATGAGTCAAAATACCTAAATGAACAAAACCTAATGTGTCCTTGAACTTTAAAGGTTGATCGTGGTATAAAGTTGAATATCAAATAAGCATTCACATTACCCTGTACAATGACAACGAACTTAATAAGCAAATCTTATCACAAACTCAGCATTGATATCGGTTTCAATATTTTTAACAAACCAGCAAGTTTCATCATCTGCAACAAGCAGAATGACAATGATTAGTCACACAAAAAAATAAAAGAGTAATAAGGCAAAAATATCAAAGAAATCCTGATTTAACAAATTTAAGGTCCAAAAAGTATACTAACTGATTTGGAAAAGATATAGAAATGAGGCATAAATCATTTTGTTAGGCCATGGAACTACTTCCACTGCTGAATCCCACTGCAGTCCATCAATGGCTAATGTTTTAGCATACTTACAAACAAAACTCCTTGAAGGTTTGTATACCAAACGATGTGAATCATTGTGGAAGCACATAGCTGCAACTTCCCAATCTCCAAAGCTACTTTGTAGCATGCATAGGCCACCATCTAATGGTGCCCGAAGAGCCATCTGGAATATAGCAACGGAAAAATGAAAACTTTGTCAGGCATGTCAAAACAAACGAGGATGACTTTAGCTCCAATAGCTACTTGATGTGTCTTCAAAAGTCAAATATAGTCGATAGACAACAAATATTCTACAATAAATATTTTATTTCTTCAACACTATCTTTAGACAGAGTCTTTGTTGAGAACGATGAAGAATCCAATAATGAAATCCCTCAACGCTTTGGTAGGAATGAGAAGGTGGCTGACGCATCATACTTGATCAATGTGATGGCTTGTTTGAATCAAATCTCTCATTTCCCATCTTGCGTAAACATAATCAGGGGCCTAGTTAAGATAGCCTGGATAGAAAGTGCTTATGAAAAATCCAACAATGAAATCCCTCAATGCTTTGGTAGGAATGACATAGGCTTGGGTCCCATGCAAATTTATCTAACATGAGTCAAGTACCCACTATGAGGTTCCCTCTGAACACCCAAGGTTCTACTCGATTAATGGCCTATTAGTAGCTTCAATCAACACCTAATTGGTTCAACTTTTAGCACACAACCAAACTGTTTTAGGTAGATTTACACTTACATCATCTCCTTAGTTGGATAAAAGTAGTAACTTATGAATGCTTTTACAACTCATTTCACCGTTTCTTAAATTGCCTTTTAATGTCCTTTTAGAATGTTGCACTCATAATTTATGTGGTTGGCAAAGGATCCACATTCCTACACGTGCTGCTAAAAGACTAAATCAATACTCAACCATATTGTTGGACAAAAGGACATAAGGCTTTGGTAATAGAACATTTGTGAGCATCATACGTCATTGTTCACTAGGAATAACATCCATAACTATTCTCCATGCCAACATGTGTACGTCGGGGTTAAGAAAATATCATACACAAATGCACATACACACGTATAGGAGAAAAGAAACTATACCTTAAAATGGACCTAGAGATTTGAGCCCGTGGCTGCAAAAAAGAAGCAACATGACACAATGACAAGAATTCGGTGCAGGGTTCTACTTTATATAGAACAAAAGTAACTCACTCCAATTGTAAATAATGCTGGATCACAATCAATTTACTGGGTGAATTCTTGATGCTTTCTATCAGCACCTTTTCATCACAATCATTTGGTAGGAACTATAATCGAACTTATACATATTGAGGGATGCTTTCCATTTCTTTGCAACCTTTTTCTGAATAAAGCTGTATATTTTGCCTTATTGTTAATTGGTAGTTTATGTAAGAAAGGATAATTAAAACATGCCATTGAAGTCTTGGATAACATGAGCTCAAGTGGTTGTTAATATCCGAGTTTGGGTAGTAAATATAAGTCTTGTCTATCAATTTAGATGGCTTAAGTTGGTAGCCTAAACTCCTATTTCATGGTTTAGCGTTCATGATTTTTTTTCATAAACATTACAAAGTGAAAACCTGTAATTTTATTTCTCTGAATATATGAACTCTGAAATGGATCAATCGAGTAAATAGACATCAGCAAAACAAACCAACAGAACTGGGAAAAAACCAAGCCTTTGCGCTCCGAGGTTGAGGAAACGAATCTAGAAGCAAGAATTGATAACGTGAAGCAAATAGCATGTAGAAACCAAAAATCAACTAAAAGCCTTTGCAGTTTTACCTACCCCAAAACATGTACAAAACAAAACAACTATGATCCCAAATAAACTTCTGAACGAGAAACATTACAAACTCAAAACCTTGAATTCTATATCTCTAAATATGAACTCTGAAAAGGATCAGTAAGGCAAAATAGACAACAACAATACAAGATGGTAAAAGCGGGAAAAAAAAGGGGGCCTTTCTGCTCCAAGGTCGGCGAAATGAATCTAAAAATCCCAAAAAACCCTAAACCAAAACCACATTCCAAGAAATAAGAACCGCAGACAACAACAAATCCTAAAAAACAATACCTGGGGAGCAAATTTTGGTCATGTTATGACAATGACGATTACCAGCAAAATGCATTATGACGATGACGATTACCAGCAAGTCGATGGAGACAATGACGGAAATGATGATGGATGATGAGCAAGCTGTCGAAGATCGATCGACAGAGAGAGAGAAGGAACAGCTACCAGCAAAACACGTGAAAGGCAAAAATAACCCTACACAAATTTGGATTGTCGGCAAGAAGAAGACAAAATAAGGCCAAATTTTGGGGACACAGATGGAATAGTGAAGAAGTCAGAAAACCCAAATTAGTAAATTGAAAAATAACCAAACAGTGATGCACAGTACGTTGGGCCCACCACCAAAACGCATGAAAAGACGAAAATATCCCACAGAAGACAACGTGAGTCAGGAAAAGTTGGAGGACAAAATTAGAACCAATTGTAAAACATGTCCAAAGCTTTCTAACAAAAAGACTCTTCATTATATAGGCCGGAGGAAGGAAAAACAATTCATTTTCAATTGTTTTCCAGATGACCTTTTCCTTTAAAAATTGCATGAGGAAAATGGAAACCCAAATAGATAATGGAAAATCGAGAACAGATTAGGATTTCTTCCAATGTTGTGGTTGTTTTTGTAGCACTACAACAAAATACACAATTCCCGACTAAACTTTCCCGACTAAAAATTATTTAGTCGGAAAATATAAGACAATCACAGACTAACGAATTTTTAGTCAGTAAAACATCAAATAGTTGCCGACTAAACACAATTTAGTCGGGAAATTACTTTTTTTGCCGACTAAATTTCAATTTAGTCGTGAAATATCATTTTTAGAATTTAATAAAATAGAAAAATAATTCCGACTAATTTAATTTAGTCGGTAATTTAATTTTTTGCCGACTAAATTTAAGTTTAGTCGTGAAATATTATTTTTTTGAATTTAATAAAATAGAAAATTAATTCCGACTAATTTAGTTTAGTGGGGAATTTAGTTTTTTGCCGACTAAATCTAAATTTAGTCGTGAAATATCATTTTTAAGAATTTAATAAAATAGAAAAATAATTCCGACTAAACTATATTTAGTCGTAATTTAATTTTTTGCCTACTAAATTTAAATTTAGTTGTGAAATATCATTTTTTCGAATTTAATAAAATAAAAAATGAAATTACATTTTCTGACCAAATATATTTTAGTCTGGTGATATCATTTAATCCGAATTAAAAAATCAAATACATTTCCCAACTAATAGGTTTAGTCATGGAATATCAACTTTTTCCTCTTTTTAAAAATTTCAAAGAAAGGAAATATTTGTTCTAACGACATTGATCACGATGCAACCTTTCCGATCACTACCGCTCTTTTTTTTTTTCCTTCTTAATCATAAGATTCTCGTAAAATTTTGGCTTAATCGGGCCAAGGAAGCCCCTTTATCGGCTTAGAAATTCTTAAATGTAAAGAATTGTTGTCCGATTAAGTGTCTATCCATATGCGGTTAACTTCATTCTTGGTACGAATGTTTAAATTTGTATTACGTTAAAGATAGATGATTTCGATCGTGAAAAAATACCTCAGGCGGGGCTCGGTTAGTTCACTATAACACTTAAACGCCTTCGAACGCATTAAATGCCTTTCTATAATGTGGTCGCCAATACCAAATGATCTCCGATTTTAGTGACAATGCTATAATAAGTAAGACGTGAAATCCTAATGATTCATTATAAAAAATGATTTGACGGTTACCTTAACTATATATATGTTTGATGTATTTGAAAGTTAACTACTTCTTATGTTGTACTTGTTATTACAGTAGCCATAAGATCGTGAGACAATCTTGACGACTAAATTGATTACAATGCAACTTTTCTTATCGAAATTGTTCATTTTTTTTTAATTACTATAAGATTCTCATAAATTTTTGGCTCAATTGGGTTAAGGAAATCCCTTTATCAACACGTAAATTCTTAAATTAAAAAAATTTGTTGTCCGATCAAGTGTTTATCCATATGCGATTAACTTCATTTTTACGATGAATAATTTAATTCGTAATACGCCGAAGATAGATGGTTTTGATTGCCAAACAAGATCTCATGCAGGGCTTAGTTAGTGCAGTATAACACTTAAACGTCTCTGAAGGCATAAAATGTCTTTCGATCACGAGGTCGTCGATATCAAATGATCTCCGATTTTAGTGACAATGCTATAATCGGTAAGACAGTGAAATCCTAACTGTTTAGATCGAGTATTATAAATAATGGCTCGACAATTACCTTTGCAATTTATACTTTTGATCTAATTGATAGTCAAGTAAGTCTTATGTTGAACTTATTGTTGCAGTAGTTACACGATCGTGAAATAATCATGACGATCAAGACCGTTGTTTTGTTGCACTTGTCAAATTATTCATTATCGCAAATTTGCAGCTCGATCAAGTTTAGGAAATTCCTTTATGGAGACATGGACTCATTAGAAAAAGAGTATCTTTCGTTCGATGAGTTGTCTAATTCAAAGCGATCTCAACTATAACTCGGTAAGAATGATCTACTCCATATTAAATTCAAGATGGATGGTTTTGATCTTACAAAAAGACCTCAAGTGTGGCTCAGGTGGTTTGCTATTAGACTTTAATGCTTATGGACGCAGTAAAACTATTTCGATCATGTGGTCATTGATACTGAATGATATCCTATTTTGGTGACACTTCTATAATTAATAAGACGTGAAATCCTAACGATTCAGATCAAGTATTATAAAAAACGTTCATGGTGATAAAGTTCAGAATTTATATGCAATGGTGGTGTAATTAAAGCTCACTATATTTTTTCCCAAATTCTCAAAGTAGATAATTGCCGACTAAATTAGGTTAATTAGTCTGCAAAATCGTAATTTTTTTCGCGGGACAATTGAAATTTTGGCGAAAATTGTCGGCGGCAGTCGAGTACCAAAATATCTCTCGATCATTCTTCGGTAATACAAGGTTCCAAAACGCGGAATCACTGCCCCTTCACTCTCCCACCGTCCCACGATTGAAACCCCTCCCCACCTCTCTCTCTCTCTCTCTCTCTCTCTCGATAGATGAAGAAGTTCTTCGCCCCCTTGCCCCCTTCCACTCTCCTACTCCTCTGTTTTTGTGTGTGTGTGTTGTGACACATGAAAACGAGTATGTTAGCACCAATGGTCTACGCCATTGCCGAGGGACAGATCCCACGAGGAACAACAACACGTGACAGATACAACAACCAGGTTGATTCTCTCTCTACTTATCTCGCTTTGTCTGTCTCTCCCTCGTTCCCTTCCTCTCTCGCTATACATTTATGCATACAACCCCCATTTCAGAAACCCTAGATTTTTGTTGAAAAGAAACCAAATTCGAGAACCCTCGATTTTTTCCAGAAATTAAATCCGATTTTTAAGCACTAGTTCTCTTTATCCAGCCCTAAATAAACTCCTGGTTTGTATAAATCTGTATATGTGGCTTGGATTTCATTATGTGGTTATGAGTAATTAACTATCAAGTCAAGCCTGTCAAGCAACACGTTGAGCTCACCAAGTATTGTATGGCTCATCGTCACTTGAAAATTATCAAGCTTAAGGTGAATATTGAGCTTTAACACCTTCAGTTGAGCCTATTTAGAGTAGTGTGCTTATTGCCCAAAAGTGAGGATGAAGGTAAACAAGAAAGAAACTGATCTTTATGCAAACAATATATTCAGTTGAGCAATTGTGAACCTACTGGTAACAAAAGATGGGTTGAAATTTATCCATCGTCCTCATAGCACTTCATAAGTAATCCCTTGTACTTTTAATTCCAATCTGGTTGAGATAATGTGCTCCATAACTTGAAAATCAATACATATTGTGGACATTTGGGCTTTGTGGCTGTGTGTTTGTGTTGATGATCCTAATATCCTATTGTGGATGCTATATGCAATTGCGATCATGGTGCTTTCCATTCCTAATTGATTCCTTTTGCTGCTACGTTGGATGAGTTTGTCTTTGATCATTACGAAGGTGCTGTCGTACGTTAAATGATAGCTACCAATATTTTTTTGCCCTTTGCCTTGACACGCAAGACTTGTACATTGGTTTCTAGTATTTGGAAATTTGTGGAATGCTTTAAGTGCTTTTATAGATTGAGTATCCTTCTATAGATTATTTCAAGTTAAAAACTATCTATCTTGTTTGTATTTAACTTCTCTTCTCCCTCGCTCTTTTATTTTTACTTACCAAACATAATTGCCCTCTGTTAACTTTGCCTAGGAAGAGCATACATACTGGAGTCCAGTTTGCAGCTTAACTTGAATGTCAATTTCTCCTTGAGGTATGCAATGCTCTATCGTGGAGCTCATCCTTTAACTTTCTTCTTGGTGCTTTGGCTATTTTGTCACAAAGCAATGTCTAGTTGTTGCTTATTAAAAATATTAACCAATAAAAAAAGGTATAAGTGAATGGCTATGTTGAGACTGATATAGCCCTGGCATAATCTTTGGAATGTCAACTATGTTGAGGCTGACATAGCCTTCTCCTTTTGGTAACGATAAAGTTGAATGTTATGAGATGCTGGTGGTATGGTAGTTCAACTTTAATATTTGAAAATCAGTGCATATGGATAAATTGGTATCTCCAATTCTGCCTGAAGTTTTAATGGAAGTATACATTCTTGTAGCATGCTAGGAGATACACGTATGCGTTTAATATTTAACACTTATTCCTTTACATTTTTGTTGTTTCCTTTTTAATTAGTCTATTCCTCGTGTCTTCGTTGTTTATTTTCTTTTCCTTTTTAAACGATAGGCGAGGATGGTGGCGATGCGTGACGAGGCAGTGTTGGAGCAGGGTGATGGTGGCTCGAATATATGGTACGTAATTTGAGAATATCAATCTGAGAATAGACTTTGATGCTAAGTAGGAAATCTGGAATTGCAGTCAATAAACAGATTTTTTTGCTGATATTGAAATCTGGAATTACAATTTTTTTTAATCCTTTGGGGCTGAATAATTGGTGGTCTTATGACTGTGAAGCTGAGAGTTGCAAGTAGCCATGTGATGCGTATACTTTGTGATGGTTGAATATAAAGTATTATCTTCACCATTCAACTATCCTAAAACCACCACTGGACCAGTCCCATTTCAGCTGCAAATCAGTACCCAAAACCAGCAGAAAAACAGCTGAACACAACTTCATTTTAGCTTTGAAAACCAGCTGCAAAACCAGATCTATACCACTCTGAACCAGCCCAGAAAACTCTCCAAAAGCTGTCTTGAAACCAGTCCCGAACAGCTCCGGAAACTGTCTCAAAACCAGCCCCGTTTTCGCCTCAAAACACCCCCGAAACAGGTCCAAAACCAGCCCACAAACTGGACTAAAAAATAGCCCATTTCGACTTCGTAATAGTCCCCAAAACAGGTAATTTGGAAATTGGATAAATGTTGGAGGAAACTTTTAGCAGCTAAACAGTCTGAAAAACAGATTTCTCATTAATAAATCTTAGAGTAAACTTTTATAGTTACCTAATATTCATTATGGTGGTATGGAAATTTGGAAATTGGATAATTCGATTAACTTGCTAAGTAGCTTGGTAATGAGAGTGAAAGTGGGGCAGATCCAAACAGTCCTAGAGGGAGTATTAGTAGTAGTGACCTCGAGTTCTTTGGAGATGGAGATGAGTTGTATGATTTAGGTGACAATATTAGAACTAAACAGGTGAGTGAGACCTTTGTAGGTGGTTCTGAACCATTTTTTCTTGCTGTTTCTATTTTTTTGGTGTATTATGATTAGAATGCGTAAAAAAGGTTGAAGCTGGTTGGGTGTTGGTTCCACAACAGTCATTGGACTGCATTCATAAAACTAGTAAACCAGTTTTGTGACTGTCATGGACTGAATATGCTAGGAAAGAACTGCAAACTTTTTTCATTTATTCATTCATTCATATAAAACAACATTACAGATGGGTGCTTGGCATTTGGAGTGCATGTGCTTGTCATGGCAATGCTAGGATTATGCTTAATTTCATGTGTCATTTTGTTTTTGGCGTATCTGATATCTCTATTGCCGTATCTGATATCTCTATTAAAAGGGTAGAGGAAGAAGGATTGAAAAGAATTAGAGTTTGGCTATTGATTTTAAGAAAAGTCTGTATTTTGGTTCGATTATGCAAAAAAAATGGAAGCGATGCATATCTCTTTCATGTTTTGAGAAATAATACAACCATGGATATCTGAATGTGTAGTTTAGGTTCTGATTAGGTCATGGGATATGAGTTTTACTTCAGAAAAATTCATTTAGCTTATGGGTAGACAAGTTAGAGTTCGAACAGAAATGAATTTTCCAGGTTCTTGACGAATTTTTATAACCAACTTTCCGACCTTGTAATTTTTCAATATTTTTATAGGAGATGCCTCTATACGTCTAATTTATTGTGTAAAATCTGTAGAACTGAATTTAAAATGTGGAAGGAATTAAAAATCATATACTGAACTGCTGTTGCGAAACTCTCAGTGCTGACAGCACCGTCGCACTTCACAGAAACGGCTATAACTTTGCCTAGAAAACTCGAAATCACATTCCGCTTTTTTTGTTGGAAACTAGACACATAGAGCTTCAACTATATGTAAGCCATGTGCCTTAGTCGTACCTGACTAATAACAGATTTCAGTTTGATAGGAGGATTCCAGAAAATTCGTGGACCGTAGCATTGCTAGATTTCATAAAGCATTTCATGCATTTCATTTGCTTTTGGGCATGAGCTTTGCTTGTAAACCTTATGGGTGGAACGTTATTCATATTTCTAGGTGGGGATATCATAAGGACTGTCATTGTGACGTCTCCTGCTCGTAGGGAATAGATTCGGTACAGAGTTGGCATTTTTGTAAGGTGAGAATGTACAGCTTCAATACAAATTCACCAAATCCTCACTTCTCTTGATTGCTTGTTCGTTTTGCTTGGACAATTGATGCACCTCTCCACTTAGTTTTTGTACAAGGTTCATTAATGACTCAATTTCCTCTCATTTTCTATAACAAAGGTCTTCAGTAACTAAAATTGGAATAGTTGGAGGGGGAAGTAGATATTTAACCCTTCTTTTTTACTGCTGCGTTATCCTTGTTGTAGGTTGTGTGGCTAGCTCTAATCTTATAGTTATTTCTGTATGTATAATTATGTCAAGATAATTTTTCATTCTGGCTTCTAATTAGTAAATATTTACCATGTTCATGCTTTGTGCAATGGGATACACTAGTTCATAAATACTAATGACAGATTGTTCTTTTTTTTTTGGTTTTTACAAGGATGGTGTTTTAATGGAGTATCGTGCAGGATGTTGGTTATTGACTATGAAGATCGAAGTTGGATTTTCGTTGTGGACGTGCTTGGATTTTTTTTGGTTATCCGTTTGTTGAAGTTGAGTGTCCACGGGGTTTGGATACATTTTGTTATTGAGCTTGGGTTTTTTTTTATTTTCCCCCCATGGTGGACGTGTTTGTTATTTTGCACTCTAGAAATTTGGATACAAGTTTTTAACTATTTGGTGGACATCTCTATTTATGAAAGTTTGTATTTATTGCTTGGAATTTTTATTTTGCATTAATTGCATTAGGTTGACAATTTTGTGGATTTAATGATTGTTGGATGAAATTTACACGGAATTAATGTGGAAAAAATTTATAGAAAATTTTGGAATGACAAATTGGTATGGAACATTTCCCGACTAAAGGTTAGTCGCTAATAGGCCACAAATTAGTTGATTCGAAATGACATTTGCCGACTAAACTATTAGTCGGTAATAATTAAAACACATTCCCCGACTAAACAATTAGTCGGTCGAATAGGTAACACATTTCCCAACTAAATAATTAGTCGGCCAATAGGTTAAACATTCCCCGACTAAACCATTAGTCGGCAAATAGGTTATATATCCCCGACTAAACAATTAGTCGGCCAATAGTAACATTTTTGCCGACTAAAAAGTTAGTCGGCAAAGGTGTATACTTTAGCCGACTAAACTTTTTTTAGTCGGCAACGACCTTTGCCAACTCTCTTCTACCGACTAATTTGACGACCAAAATTTTTAGTCGAGGAAGGCTTTTGTTGACTAAAATGCCTACAATTGCCGACTAAACCGTTAATCGGGAATGGTGTTTTTTCTTGTAGTGTAGTTTGACAAAGCATAACACATCCTTTAATTCTAGTATGAAGACTTCGAGCATTCTTTGCCGGAAACAGTTTTTGTAGATTAAGCCACTTATGTCACTTACTCATGTTTATTGGTTATCCACTAACTTTGGTAGATCCTTCCAACATATTCTAGATCCATCCTTCATCAGAGAGCAAAAATATTACGAGGAAGAGGTGAAGGACCATGGTTTACTAAAAATTTTCAACATCAAACAAAAAAATGAGAGGCATATGACAACGAAACCAAAACCCTGGAATAGATCTTCACCAAAAACCCATTATTATTAACAAAAAAACAATCATAACTCCTAGCCAAATTTGGTGTACAGCAAACAAAATAAAAATGAACACACATTCAACAAGAAGAATCACATAACTGAACCCAGTGTTTGGCATAAAACTAAAATCCAACCAGTTACCAATTGAAACCCAATTTGAAAGTTCAAAAATCAAAATACATAATAGAATTTAAAGGGAAGAGAAAGCCCTAGCCCTCGCGATGAAATAAAATCAAACCTGGAAAATCCCAATTCGTGGTGTTGCTCCATACCTTCATTCATAACATTGCCCTCTTGATTTGAATTTTTCTTGTAAGCTTAGATATTAGGGAAAATTCATATAACAAAAACCAACCACCTATGAAGCACAGATACGCCGGAAAAAGTCACCGTATGTGTACGGGGAACCGGTATGGCCCATTACGGTTTGCCGAACTAGGTACGATCCAGTATTTGGGGATAGCATTGGGAAACCATGGGGACGACATCGGGTATGGGTGAATAAATGTTCTGTTCATGTGTTTACCTGAATTGATGGGTCTGCGAAGATGGTGATTAGATAGTCGATGATAGATGGAGATGCTGAATCGAGGCTTAACCGAAATTTGATTCAGGAAAAGGATGCGGCCTGTAGAATTGAATCTACGAAGTTTGATTTCATCGCCAACTCTAGCGTTCTACAACTAACACAGAAAAATACAACAGCGAGAGCTTAACCAAAACCACAACTGAGGAAAAAAAAATTTGAGCAGAAATCGAGATTTGACGAGAAAAAACAATAACACCTTTCCTCACGGATCTAGCAGAAATCGAATTTCCCGAGAATCCAAACAAAGCCCTAACATAATTTAACCCCATCATCCGAACTCGAAATCACAAACATGAAAATCAGAAAGACAAAAGAATATAAGGAAAAAGCGGAATATAAAAGACTCACAACGAGACTGAGCTGTGATACAAGATGACTCCGCGTCTTCGTCGTCGTCTACTGACCGCTTAGCGGAGAGAGAGAGAGAGCAGAAAAGAATGTTCTTCGTCTTCTTCTACAGATGGCTGAGAGAGGAGAGAGAGAGAGAGAGAGAGAGAGAGAGCAAGGAATCGGGAAACCCGAGAGAGAGAGAGAGAGAGAGAGAGAGAGCAAGGAATCGGGAACCCTCCTTCGGGTTTCAATGCTAGGGCATGGAAACAAAAAACCCTAGTTTGAACAATACATGGAGAGAGAGAGAGAGAGAGAGAGAGAGAGAGGAGTTTGAACAATACATTCAGAACCGCGCCACTTGAACATTGCGGATTCGCAGAGAGAGAGAGAGAGAGAGAGAGAGAGAGAGAGTGTGTGTGTGTGTGTGTTGTGTGTGTGTTTGCTCGCTTGCGCTCCTCACTGTTCAACTTAAACTTCGTTTAATCGTTTTACCGTTGCTACAACACTTGTAGCGGTGTAGGGTTTGGTTCAAAAAAGAAAGAGAAATGCTAAGTGCAAAGAAAATAGGCAAAGCAAAGATCCTTAAAGTGTACACTAAGCTGTTCATGTACACTTTAAATAGTAAATCTAAGCCGTTCATGTACACTCTTTAGGGATCTTTTCTTTGCCTATTTTCTTTGTTCCTAACACTCCTCAAAAGAGAATCCCGTTTGTGCGCCTAACTAATGGGTGCTTACCTCCTCATCAATTACTCCAATTAAAACCCAATTCCACGTTTCAAAATGAGTACTTAAAAAATAAAAATTTATTTTTAAACTTAAAAATAATGGGTTTATGAAAATAATTTTTCAAATTTTTTTGCTGGGTTTGATAGATCCATATTGCATATTTTTTATTTTAGTAAACTTATTATTTTTAAACTTGAAAATTGCAAATAAGTTCTTATTTTTTAAGGAGGTAAACTGGAACATTACCTTACTCCCTAATTGCTCTTTTGAGATAACCTTTTCACTAACCAGGGTTAATCCTGTTTATACCAAACTTTTGTAAATTAATAATCTCAGAAAAGTAAAAAAAAAATTTGTCGAAACCCAAACTTTTTTGAAAAAATTCAAGAAAAAACCTAGAAAGCCAATAATCCAAACAAGTTTGACGCAAAAGGTAACAAATTAGATTCTTTTTAATAAAAACGACAAAAAATTGGCTTTTTTAGGAAAACTCCGGCTATATAGCGGTTAGGAATCGCCTTCCATGGCTAGAGCATGGGGTAAGGAAGATGCAATTATTGAATCAGACTGCCAAGTTTTAGTGAAGCTACTTCAACCAAATTCTAGGCAAAGGAATTGGATTATTCAAGCGCTAGGGTCCACTATAGAGAATTTGTAATCCAGTTAGTCCACTTCTAATGTTTGTAACCTCTCTAGTCCACTAATATAGTTTAGTAAGGCCTTAAGTCCACTTCTTAAAAAAAAAGTTAAATCAAGACAAAAACGTCCTCCTATATAAGCTATCATACGGAGAGAAACCCTAAAGAAAACAAATCTGTAGCAAGCCTCCTCTCTCTCTCTCTCTCGTTCCACATTTTTGCACGCTGATGCTTTCTACCAAAATCCCACTGAATTCTCCCGATCAAATAAAGAACATCAAAAAGAAAAAGAAAACTACCACCGTCTCTTTTCTCCATCTCATCTCTATATAATTTCTTCTTTTTTGCCTCTCTCTGAAGATGGAAGTTATGCCCTTGAGAGAACTTATGCCCCTGAGATCTCCTCCGATAGGGTACTGATTCCATCCAACCGACGAAGAACTCATCAATCACTACCTACAATCCAAGATCAACAGCAACGAGGAGGCAATCGGTGTCATCCGTGATAATTCCTTTTTCCGTTTTTTCTTCTTAAATTTGTGGGTTTCTATTACATATTCATAATATTGTACTAGACATGTGTATCTCAAATTTTTTTTTTTTTGCGATGTGTATTGGAGATGAAAGATCGAATCTTTTTCTATACTGGATCGTTTTTGGAGCTTGAAATAAAAAACAGAGTCCAAATATATATATATATATACATATATATTTTATATTTGGATATCCAAATCTCCGATCAGATCTCCATTGGGGTGGGGATGGAGGACCGAAAATATATCCAATCAGGGAGGATCCGGTCTTTTGTTTGTCCCGTATCCGGTTATCATCAGATTTGGAAGTTTTTGAATAAATATATAAGGTTATATGTGTGTCTTTTTCTAGGGTTGGAGATTTGTGTTTTCCATCAATCACTTATTGATTTGGTCCGCGCAGCGGCCTCTCCGACTTGCTTCTAATATATTTGAAGTTTTTTGAATAAATATATAAGGTTATATGCGTGTTTTTTCTAGGGCTAGATATATAAGATTGGAACATGTTGTGTTTTTTGAAAATATATATAAGGTTATATGTGTGCTTTTCGTGTTACACAAAAAATATATTTTTGTGTGTTTTTGTTGTTATTTAATGTCATTTTTCTAAAACATTCTCAGTTAGGGAGAGATATAATAATATATAACGATATATTGTTATATATAATATTCTATGTTATTTAATAAAGAGAACATATAACGTTATATATGACTTTTGTCACATATATAACGTTAAATGTTAAGTGTAACGGGTTCAATAGAAAAATCGAGAAAAATGAAAAAATACGTTTTTTGTTACACATATAATGTTATATGTGGCGTGATGGCAGTGGCGGCGGCGGCGGTGGCGGCTTGAGTGCAACAAAAAAGAAAAAATATGAAAAAAATACTTTTTCATGTTAGCCAAACAAGACCCTTGTTTGTTAGGTGGGGTATTTTTGTTATTAAAATTATTAGTGGACTTAGTGGGTTATAGAATTTAGAAGTGGACTTAGGAGGTTTGGAAAGTGCTATAGTGGACTTATGAAAAATTCTCTCACGATGATATCCACTCTCTCTCTCTCTGAATTCCAATTTTGTTTTGTTTTTCATGGTGCAATGTTATAGCAAATAGAAGCGCCCACTGGATTACAAACAAGAGCAAAATTGGGTTGCTGGCTTTCATTCCCCTTGTAATCCTCTACCAAAGTTTCAATTTCTGGTCCTTTTGGATCTCTATATAAGTTCTGCCTTCCCAAAAAAAAAAGAGAAACAGTTGCTTCAATTAAACGTCCAAAGTTCACAATATTTTACCAATTATGCCTTTGTATCCTGATCTCGATCTTGTACACACCTCGTGCGTTCGTAGCTGTAGAGAGTCCCAAGAGATGTAGTGTAAATTTCCCTAAGTTGGAGATAGAGGTTTCCTAACGTTGACGGGACGGAGCATTTCTGAAGAAGGCAAGGCCAGCCAATATTTTACAGTGTCTTACTCCTATATTGCCACTTATACAAGATAGTAGGAATTCCTTCAACTTGTACTGCAGGAAATATTTGTCCATCTTTTATAAAAGGGCGTGTAAAAATTATTTTCCTTGTTTATTATGTATTCATATACCAAAATCCAAGAGAACTAATGAATAGAGAATTGATTTTCACACTCCTTTTTTTCTTTTATATCTACACTCTATTTTTTGTCTTTTAGTAAAAAAAATACATTCACTTCCAACACTAAAAAACAAAGAAGGAAGTGTGGATAATCAAAAAGAGAGTGTAAAAATCACTCCCCCTAAACATAACATCTTCAAACCATAATGACAGCTTGGATGTTGGGCTCTTTCTATTTTCGTTTGGATTGTGGCCACCAGACTACTTCCTTCATCCATTTTTTGCAATCCGTACTTCACTTTGGGAAGTACAATCTATTTTTGAAAGTTAAGAGGACAAAAATTAATACATTTTTCATTTTGCACTTTTAAGTATATTCCTTTTTGAATAGTTAGTAAATAAAATTTAAAAATGTATTGACAATGTCTACATAAAGGGCTATTACGAAAAGTTACGATTTTAAAGTGGAATGATCTATCCACAAAAATTTAGATCTATGAGTTGTTGCCTTTTTGATCGGCAACTTGGATTTATGAGTTGAATACTTAAAAAGTAACAGAGAGAGTATAAGATTGGAACTTTTTTAGGCAAAAAAGACAACAACCCTGATGTTCTTTTATGCTCTCTATTGAGAGTCAAGACACCAAGTAACAAATCAGCTTGAATTCCAATTGGAATGCAGCCATAGCTTTCTGCTTTAATCCCCTCTCTTACCTAGTCTAAAACCATCCGTTTCTTCAGTGTACATACAAAATACAAAACACTTTCTTGAACTACAGAATACAGAAATAATAATCATAATAGCAATACATCCACGAGATAACTTAGAAGAAACGAACCAACATTGTGGAAGGCCCTGAAGCCATTTTATGCTAACGAGGGCTGTGATCCAAGTCTCCGCTTTCTCAAGCGCTCAGCAATGATGAAAGCAAGCTCGAGAGACTGAGAAGCGTTCAGCCTAGGGTCGCAGTGGGTGTGGTAGCGCGAACTCAGATCATCAAATGTCACAGTTCGTGACCCACCAATGCACTCGGTCACATTTTGGCCAGTCATCTCTAAATGAACTCCTCCTGGGTGGCTTCCTTCTTGCTCATGCACATCAAAAAATGCCCTCACTTCTGCCTGTTAAAACAAATATAAACTTGAATCATATAACTAATCATTGTGGAGTTTTATGATCTCAAAGGTTTTTGCTCGTGAGTGACAAGGAAAGAAAATAAAAGAGGGAATTTGACATCAACAGTTGTAAACTTCTCATGTCCATCAAATTTAGCCCTTGGGGAGATGACCACAGGAGAGGCCCTGGGAAACAAACGGAACCCACAAGCCCAAGGTCTGATTTTCTTAATTCAAGCCGTTCATTTTCTAAATCATTCCTACAAAAAAAGGCTGACCGAATGATCTAATCAAATTTGTTTTGAAGAATTGACAGTTAAAATTCTTATTCATTTTTCTCAATACAACCGCGATTCATTAGATGGCTACCAATCTCTAATTCACTCGATAATTTTACAGGCCTACATAATGAACAACTCTGATAATCAAAATGGGACAAAGGCGCAGGTGGAGAGGACAACAATTCCCTCTTCTTGGCGGAGACAAATATAAAAGAGAGAAAATTTGACAGAACAAAAAAGGTTCCACCTAACAAAATAGGCCTTAAGGGCCAAGCCAACTCATCGCAAGGACACATTACCCACCCACCTACCCAAGGATTGTCTTACATGAATAATAGAAATGAAGATCTTTCCTGTAAGTTACATGATGCTCACAAGTCAAGGTGGTTCAACCAATTGCTCACCTATCGTCTATTTATGAATAACTACAGGAGTAGTTGCCCACCTCAAGATTGAAAAAGGCTCAATTATCTAGCTCATTGGATGATAAAAAAGAATGCCAAAACAATGGACCCCTTTTCATAAAACATGCTCATAGGCAATTATCTAGTAGAAGCCAACATTGATGAATGATGTCATTTTCAGCTCCTGACACATTTACAAAAGGCTTAAAACTGCTGTTGTGGTAAAAGAAATTATAAGGACGATCTGCATTGACGCAAATACCATAGCAGAAAATCTAGCAAAGATTCATCAAAGCCTGACAAAATTTGCAAAAAGCATCTCATAAATCACAAGTTTTTTTTTTTTTTGAACATCGAAAGTTTCATCATCAAAGCCATCACTTACATCACAGCTTTTATGGCAACTTGTCCTATAAGCAATGCCAAATGCCCATCTATGCTCTTTACTGAAAGGGCACATATTTCTCAATTAGTTAAAGCATAAATTTGTGTCTATGTTCGTAACACCAACTTGAAACCATTTCATAGGCCTTAATCCATTTTGGTTAATATTAACCCCACAAGCGAATATATGTGAAGGAAGAAAGAAAAAAGAATGAGCCATGAACGCTTACCCTAATGGCATCGAAGGGCCGGGTTTTGAGACCACAAGGAGCCTTGATGGTGTTTCCATGCATAGGATCACTGACCCACGTTACGATTTGCCCTGCCCGACGAACTGCCCTAATTAAATGAGGAAGCTTCACTCTCATGTTCTCTGCTCCCATCCTTGTGATGATTGTAATCCTTCCTGGTTTATTCTCAGGATTGAAAATCTCAATGAGCTTAACTAGCTCATTTGGATCCATTTTGTCACTCACCTGTGGCATCAAGGCATTTTAGTTAGGCTGCCTAATCTTCTACCAATAATACTGATTGAAAGAAACAAAACAAAGAAAAAAAGTACAATAGAATGAAACCAAAAAAAGGGCATACTAGATTACCCCTCAAACCCAATATTCAACAAGAATAAGCACGGAAATTGCAGCAAAATAACATGTACCTTAATACCAAGGGGATTCGCAACTCCTCTCAGAAACTCAACATGGGCTCCATCCAATTGCCGAGTTCGTTCCCCAACCCAAAGGAAATGGGCAGAACAATCATAGTACAAGCCAGAAGTAGAATCCATCCTAGTAAGTGACTGCTCATAAGGTAAGAGCAAGCACTCATGTGATGTCCAAAACTCAGTCGTCGTCATGATAGGGTGATCAACCGTAAGTCCCGCAGCAGCCATGAATCCAAGTGCCTCATCAACCCGGTGAGCTAGTTCTCGGTACCTGACGTGCCACATCAACAACAAACCTATTATTTTGCAGTATAAGTATAGATAGCTTAACTGACTCCAGCTCTTGTAGGAAACCAGGTTGTGTCAATAGACGTAATTTCAGTTGAAAAAAGGTAAGCAATAATAACAATACAAGCTCTAATGAAACTACAATCACAAGGTATAAAACAGGATTTAAAATATTCTCACTAGATGAATCGGTATCAGTCGTCATTTATTACCACAGGGATATCGAGTAGTGTAGTGGTGCATTGCTATGGTACGCTCAAAATCCCATTATGCCTCGTAGCAAACGATATTTACATAGAACGTATCAATATTGGCATGCTAGAAAAAGGTACCGCATAGGTTGTTAAAGCTAGTCTCATAGCAGTTAATTATCACCGGTAAAACGAGTATATGAGATTGGATGCCTTTCACCTTATTGCCAATCGGTTTAGAGTTGATGCTTTACCATGGTCTCAAAGCGGCTTTTGGAGGGTTTTGGATAAGACTCTCTAGATGGTTGCCCCATTGTTTGGCCTTAAATGTATACCTTGTTCTGTGGTCCTCCCTATATAATCGATCCTTCATTTACCTATCCACATGCGGATCATAACTTGTCCCATGTGGCTTACTTATAACCTCAAATTTAATATATGAAATTAGGCAGCTTCTCTACTCATCGCCAATTGATTCAACTCTGTCAATATGTAAACCGTTGGTGAAAAGGCCTTTCATAACGGGCCACGGCTATTAAATCAGATACACTCCAAAACATAGATTCATCAGTGATATGGATGGAAGCCTAAATAGGTTTCCAATCTCACCAATATGTCCAATATTCCATGCATCAAATTGCAGAAGCCACACTAAAGATTAAGAAAGTATATGAAACCCAAAACTCAAAATGTTCACATGATTAGTACGTCCGAAGAATGTGCTTTCAAGATAAGACAAACACGAGAGGCTAAAGTGCACACCTGTCTCCCTGTTCGCTTTGCTCTGTGAAATCCAAATTCCACTGGTTCACTCTCTGCATGGCAGCATACCCTCCAGTGGCGAAAGCCCTCAAGAGATTCAGAGTAGCTGCAGATTGACAGTAGGCCCTGATCATCCTCTCTGGGTCTGGAGTCCTTGATTTGAGATCGAATGCGTCTCCATTTATATTGTCCCCTCTGTAACTTGGCAGTTTCACACCATTCTTCTCCTCCAGTGGGTCCGACCTTGGCTTTGCAAACTGACCCGCCATTCTTCCCACCTAAGCAACCAAAAACCCAAAATCCGGATTCAAAGAAACACAAACACAATCTTAAAAGGTAGGATACTCCTGTAAACTCTCAACTGGAACGTCAGAAGGGGCCAATATTGCAAGTACAAGTTGAAAATTTCTTCCTCTTCTATGGGGCTTTGTGGAGTTGTTTGTTTCTTTTAATTATGTGGCCGTTTGTTGGACCTGTGATTGAAAAGCTGGAGACTAAAAACTATCAAAATATACTGAGAATTGATCATTTCTTTCTTTCTTTCTTTCTTCTTCTTTTTTTTTTCCCCCTGTTTTGCGATTTTCAATACCTTTTTTCCACAGTGGCATACACAGTTTGACCTAGTTATTATTTCCAAAAACTTCATGAGCTAAGGACAGTGAAGCAGAAGCAAACACCCGACTTGGTATTTAATAGGTAATTACAAGGATTTCCCAGTCGTTTTTTGGTAAAATGGTATTTACAAGAGGCCGGGTAAAATGGTATTTTTAGCTATTTTGACTAGTCAAATACATAAACTGAGTTCTCCAACAGTTTCAATAGGGGCTTGGTGAAGCCATTTTTGTTACAGGAACTAGCTATAAAAGTATAAATACTCAGGTACTATTCACTAGTAATTGCCTTTATTTGGCTGCTACCACTTGCAGCCGGTGGATCATATTCACGTGTCACAGCCATTGAATTGCTGCTAAGAGCCCTTAAATCACAACCCCTGTAAGAAATGGCCCAGGCCATTTTCATGACCGAATTTGGCCAAAGATATGGCCAAGCCAGTTTTTGGCTCCCAAAATGGGTCCATTGGAGAGAGAATTTCGGGAAGCCAAAATATGGCTTTGGCTCCCAAAATAGCTCTCCATTGGACATGCTCCAAGGAAAAAGAAGAAATCGGGGGATAAATAAGTTACAAATTGTGGCTCTAGGACAAGCTAGCTAATGACTCATTTGGTAACTCATTGTTTTTCCTTAACCTAGTATATTTTCAATTTGTCTAAAGAGAATAACACCAAATAAAATAAATTTGTTTAACATATTATGTATTTCTATCAAATAATGTATAACAAAAGAGCCCTAAGCATTAGCATCACCCAAGGCTATCAAAGATAGCAAATCAAAACTAAATTACGTTTAACGCGTTATGTCAATGAAAGGCACTTTAACAGAGGTAATCTATGAAGCACCAACACTCGTAGAGATCAGCATGTACTCGTGTCCGACATGCCTCCGTATTTTTTTTTTTTTTCAGGGGGGCACGACTGTGACACGGGGTACACAGAGGGGACACAAGAGGGACACATTTAGGGACACAACATGGGCTAAATATGCAATCTTTATAAACTTTTCGGGGGAAAATGTGTATTATTTTAAATATTTTAGGTTAAAAGTGTAATATGAGGTATAGATGCTATTCAAAAATAAATAAATATGTATATGAATATATGATGCTTCATGCTTCTACATATATAATATAATAACTATGTTTCCACTGGTATAAATAAATGTTATTTATTTTCCCCGGCTCTGCTCATGTCCCCGTTTTTTTAAACATCCCATGTCTATATCTGTGTTTGTGTCCGTATCCGTACACAAGAGGCAATAAGCTCAAAAACATCTCCAAACCATCCTCTATTTCTCTATTCTCTATTTCACCAACCACCCACCCACCCCACCACCCCCACCACCCCCCCCCCCCCCCCCCCCCCCCCCCCCCCCGCCCTCCCGGCCCCGCAGGAGGAAATTCTTATTCCAACCTGCCTTCTATTTTCTCCTCTACTTTGGACGATAAAATTTGACACTCCAAATATAGAGTAAGAGAAAATTAAATGGAGGATCCTCCAAATTCACTTTTTGAATAGAAATTACAAAAAGTATCATATTTAGAATGAAAATGAATATTGATTGGAGAAAAAACTGATGAAGTATTTGAATGATGAGATATTGAGATTTCTCACTGGAGTTAGTTTGAATAACAAAATTCCCTATATTCAAATTTTTAATAAAAAAATGTTAATTTCATCCTTTCAAATGGAGAAACGGAGAGAGAATGACTGGGTTGGAGATTTCCTGATAGACTATTTTAGTGTAATTCTCTTGCTAAAAAAGAATTTTCTATTGAAAATGTCTTGCTAAAAAAGATTGATGAATTAGTGAAAATAACTCTTCAAATTGTCACATCACCAAATATAATACTACTATTTACAATTTATAAATTAATAAATTGTTTTTGACAAAATGCATTCCTTAAAGTGGTAATAAAAAAAATGAAAGAGTCTAAAGAATCTATTGAATTGTAGTTGCTTTCCCACCTGCCGCGTATGCCACTAAAGTTCAATCCAACCTCAGTATAGTAACCGATTTTATTAACTTTTCTTTGGAGTATTGATTAATTCTCCATTTAATGTAATTCCGGCAATTCAAAGACGGCAAACGAGGATTAGAAAAGTAATGAACAGAAAGACAAAAAGAAAAAAAAAGAAACAGACCTTGATAACAGGCATTTGACCACCGAACATCAACACGGCACCCATCTGTAGCAAAATCCTGAACGTATCCCTGATATTATTGGCATTGAACTCCTTGAAGCTCTCCGCGCAATCCCCGCCCTGCAGCAGGAACGCATTTCCCATCGCCGCCTCCCCCAGCCTCTCCTCCAGGCTCCTCGCCTCGCCCGCGAACACGATCGGCGGGAACGCGTCCAGGGTCTCGAGGACCTTATCCAGCTGCTCCCGATCCGGGTACTCTGGCAGCTGCAGCGCCTTCTTCGATTTCCAGCTGTCGACGGCCCACTTCTTCTTCGGAACCGTCGTCGATGCGGCGGCGACTGCGGTGGCGGCGGCTGCCGGCGTGGGTTTCGTTGGCTTCAAGGGATCGGGGGAATGGACGGCGGAGATGGGTTTGATGGATCTGACGGATTTGGTAGGGAGAGAAGGTTGGTGGGTTGGGTAAGAAGGTAGGAGAGAAGATTGGTGGGTGTGATGGGACAATGTTTTGGTTGGGAGGAGAGAACTACTGCTGCTTGAGAGCGCCATTGATTTAGAGAGAGAGAGAGAGAGAGAGAGAGAGAGAGAGAGAGAGAGAGAAGGTACCCGTTCGTTTGGAGAGCGTACCTGAAGGGAGGAAGGAGAGAAGGGGAGGGGGTTTTATAAGGGGAGGGGAGGAGGTTTAGGTGAGAGAGAGTTGGGTGGGGGGAGGAGAGCTTGTAAGGTAAGGCCGTGGGTGGCGGGGGTAGTTGGGAAAGGGTAAAGGGGTAAATTACGTATATACTTCGTGGAACGAACAATGGAGGGAACGAAAAGTCAAATTATTTTGGGGTGAGTCCGACGAACTGGGGGTTGGTGAATGGGGCAGCACCAGGGATAGCACCGTGCTGTCCCGGGCAATTTCGGTCTCGTTTCAATAATTAAAAAACGTTGATTTTTGTAGAGTTCGTTGAATAGAATAAGTTTATAAAAAATCAGTTTGATCGGATATGATGAAGTGCTTGATTGAAATTTTTTTTATCTTAAAAACAATGGATTTAAAACACTGGATCAAACCTATTAGAATCTATTATTGCCAAGTTATATGTGTACCGATCGTGCACTTAATGATAACCGATCGAGCTGATTTTTGGCACACTTCTTCCTTTGGTACACTTCTTTAATTCAACGAGCTTTACAAAGTGTACGTTTCCGGTCAAGGAAACAAGACCTGAGCGAATCGGGATTGCCTGGGACAGCACGGTGATGTCACAGTACCAACCCAAGTTCCGAGTCCGACTATAGGTACCCATGCTTGGGGTACGGAAAAAAGTACCGACGGCGTGTGATGCTCACTTTTGAATCTCATTCACCTTATCTAAATCATTCAGTAAATTTAAAATAATTTTTTAAGTAGCCTTATAAAAAATTAGATTAATTGATGAACGTTACTACAGGTACAACATTTGTTGTATAGCAGTCATGCACAGACCACTTTTGCGCCCGTCTCGGTTCCCGCAAAGATGATCGGAGCCGTTCATTTTGTTCCAAATACTTTGTTTATGGTCCCTGTAAAAAATCATCTGAATCCGATATCAGGAAGGGTGTTTACGAATCATCCAACTTTGCTTTAAAATTTACCAATCATCTTTGCGGAACCTGAGACGGGCGCAAAAGTGGTCTGTGCACGGCTGTTGTAGAGCAAATGCTGTACCTGTAGCTTTACTGTTAATTGAATATGTGTAAGTGGTTGGTCCAATCTTTGTAAGTTTTATTCAGAATTAAGATCCTAAATTCTTAATGAAAACTTTGAGGATTTGATCAACCACATATATACAATTAAATTGATTTTTCGTAAAGCTACTCAAAAAAATCTTTTAAAATTAATGAACAATTTGAATTTTTGTGTAAGTCTCTAACCAAAACCCGAGTAAAACCCACTTACAATTCTTTATAATCACAATCACTTACACAAATACTTCTACAAATAGACACTCGTATTCACATATAGAGACTCACACACACACACTACACTACACCTCTAGTATGTGGGACACAGATAAATATGAATGTATGTAAATATCTATGTGAATGTTTGTGATTTTAGAAATTTTCAACCGACTCGTCATTCATAAATAATTAAATATGACACTTTTGTACTCGACCAAACCACCGAATGCAGAAGATTCATTGCGGATCTCATTATAAAAATTTGAACAATTCATTTTGACCTCATTTGATTTGTGGATTAACTGTCCAAGGTAAGACTATATGATAAATCAAATATACATAGTTGGTATTTATAAAGTTAGATAATTTCTAAATGAATCACATTTATCTTAGAAAAAATGGAAGGGATGTTTCAGGATTAAATATCATCTACTAAACCAATGATTAAATTTAAAGTCTTTATTGCTCTCCTGAATTTGTTAAATAGCAATGCTACACACATATATGTTAGGATACCGATTTCGATAAAAAAGTGATTGAAGTCGTGAACTACATACAGCCATACATGCCCCATTAAATACATATGAGAACTACACATGCACATTGTATGATTTTAAACACATCTTTATTTGAATTCATATCTTAATTATTTTCCTTCGTTTTAATAAGCTTGATGGTATATGTTGGACAAGCGATCTAATCAAGCAATTAATTCATAGGAAATGACGACCAATGACGTGTTTTGATAATTAATACCAACTAAGAACATGTTGAAAATATTTATTAATCCAATTACTTGTAGTAAACAAAGAGTCAGACTCGCTTCTCTTGCCCGTTGCTCTAGTATGGAAAATTTGCCTTCTTTTAGAGAATTAATCCGTCGCCCCAAAACAATATTCTAGGCAAGGGTACAAACAAGTTGGTCTCTAACCAATTTGGACCATTCGTAGGTCATTTTTGAGCCCACAAGAATGACAAAAATCGTTCACATTTTAGTACCCCTTGGGCATTAGTTTAACCGTAAAAAATTCAGTAAATTTACATTTACTATAGCCCCCATTAATTGTTTTGTAATAACAACCACCATTAATGTTTAGGGGAAGTAAACATTAAATACATCAGTGATTGATGATTTGATATTTTTTAATAGTACCTCTCTACACAAATAAAATATATGTTCTTATATTACTCCAGTTTAGAAGAAAATCAACTATACACAAACACTTGTTACACGCAATTACCAATTGGTGGCCTATAGTATATAGACAAACACTTGTTCCTAGTCATTCTTCCCAAATTTTTAACTGGTATTTTTTCGATAGTTTTTATTTTTTGAAATTTTTTATTTAGCTTTTCCTAGTAATTTTTGAAATTCATTCGTCTCGACAAGAAAAATAAAAAAAGCACAGAAATGTGGATAAAAGTTGATGTAAGATGATACTAGTATAGATAAAAGTATCACATGTTTGCTATTTCGTTTGTCTTTATTGAATTTTTTTTTTGCCTTTGCAATAATTTTTTTTTACTTTTTAGACTCCTCTTATTAAGATAGATAATTAATCCATAAAATATAATATTAAGGGGAAATTACATTAACCCCCCTTTAACTACCACCCGGTCACACATTGCCCCCTTTAACTACAAAATTCAACACTTAACCTCCTTTAACTACCATTTGTTGAAATCATGAGGCTACTGTTTGCATTCTGTTAAAGGTGTTCGACAGAAAGTGGTGCCAAATTACTAGAAATTAAATATTGGACTAATATGCCCTCATCTCCCCATTTATGTATGAGAATAAGCAAAACCCTTGTAATCTCTGAACTGAACTGCAGTAATAATTTACACACACACACACACACACTCTCTCTCTCTCTCTCTCTCTCTCTCTCTCTCTCCAATCCCCTTCCATCTATCTGCTCTCTGTATTCCCTCTATTTGGATTCTCTAAACGATTCGGCTCACTGGAAGGCGCAATCGCCAAACCCAGTTGAGATTTGGTCGAAAAAGTCGTTGAAAAAGCTTCCGCTGCTGCCACCACCACACCCAAAGGATCTAGATCTTGACACCTTCCGGTTAAACGCCGTCGTTTCCGAATTCCCTTCCTTCTCCTCCACTAAAACCCCTCAAACCTGTCCTCCAAGAAATCGAAAAACCCTTAACTGGGTTTTCATTTCTTCGTGTGGGCGAACAGGAGAAAGAACTTTCGTTTATGGCTTTCATTTGATTTTATTGTGGGTATGCTTGTTAAGGGAAATGGGTTTGAGTTGTATTGGAAAACCCTTGAGCAGCTCAAGTGGTGTGCGATTTTGATCCCGTTGGCGGTTTTGATTGCCGAGTACTGGAATATAAGGAAAATGGGTTTGGTTTTGTTTTTTTTTTTTGGTTCACTGGTGGGTCTTCACCTATATGGTGACGTAAAGAGGATATTGTCCCACATATATGTATAATATATACTGTATATATGTATACACTCCATACCCTAAATGGAAAGGGGATTTTGTCCCACATATGTGTATATAGGCTCGCCGGAGGCACCGAACCAGGTCAAGGTTCAGTACTCCCTCTCTTGCCGAACCTAGTCGGCACTCTTCTCTCTCGGTACTCCTTCTCTCTGGATTCTCTTCCGCCGTCGCTGCGCAGAGTGGTGGGGGATTTGCTCTGGTTGAAAAAGATCTACCATTCTTTTCTTGATCCTTGTTCTTGTTTTTCTTCTTCTTTTGGGCTGCAAGTAAAGGGGATTCTGTCCCCCATATATGTATGTATATACACCCAAAAAGAAAAGGGGTAATAAGGTAACTTCAGCACTTCCGTTAACACCATCCATGTTATTTCAATGAATGGTAGTTTAAGGGGGTTAAGTGTTAGATTTTGTAGTTAAAGGGGGCAATGTCTGACCGGGTGGTAGTTAAACGGGGGTTAATGTAATTTCCCCTAATATTAATGCAATAAGAATTCAAAAAATGCGAACAAAAATACCAAAACAAAACGTACAAAATTTTAGGAATTTGAGACAGTAAATATTTCATTATATCTCATTTCACGCAGACATAAAGCCTTGACTTTAAAATTTTTATTTGGTACTAATAAACAAGGGCTGATTTGACACAATAAATATTTGGTACTAATACAATTAATAGCAGTAGTTGAGAGCAAGGTTATGTATCCCGTACCGTACTGGACGGTACATATCAGTATTGTCTAAATCTGGTACTCTACACTTTTAATTTCATTCCGACTCAAAAACTGATTAGTACCGGAGATACCGGTTAGTAGTGGCCAATACTGGATGGTACTGGACTACTTTTAATTTTTTTCAGGAACCGAGCAATACTGGTCAGTACTGGATAAATACCGGAAGGTACTGGACAAATACCAAATTATTTTTTGATAAATGTGTACATTATATTATAAATTCTTTTATGTGAGACAATAACACTAATTAATAGTGATAAATCTAAAACGGTACTCGGTAACTCACCTGTACTGATACGTACCGTACTAGTAGAAAAATCGTCATATCTACTACTCCTTATACTTTTCTCTTGCTCTTGGTTACATTGTATGGATGTGTTATAGACTCTCGTTCTGCTAAGGTTCTTATTTTGTAAGTATTTATTTTCTGTTTTATGAAACATGCCATTCTCTCACAATACATCACTTTTAATTCAAAAAATAAGTGCTTAGTGGGAGCGGCTTAAATGGCAAGTGAGGTCAAACCACCCACCTTAAAAAAGCTTAATCATCAATTAATATGAAATTAGAAATTAAACCCACTAAATTTGTAAAATTGTCCCAGAAACTTCATTGAAGATAGAAATTGCCCCCAAGACTTCCAACAAAGTCATCAAAAATTTCTCTGCAAGTTTCACTGAATGTAAATAGCTTTTGCCCTATGAGATGCATCACAAGTTATCCTGGCCTTATCTTGCCTTTATGGTCCAATCCAACACTGAGATTGTTTTTTTTTTTACCATACAAACTATATAGAACTGACTTTCCAATCAAAAGAGAATAAGTCGATAGACGATAAATTTGTGTACACAAACAAACAAATCTTCTGTTGTATTTTTCTATGCATCATGTTAAATATACGAAAATTCGCTTGTGCTTTTTTGGAAGTCAGAATTTATATAATGAGATATCATATCATTACAATATTTTGGTTTCCCTTTCCATTATCTTGAAACTATGTCCTCCCAATTATTACACCCGAAAAAAAAATTGTAAATGTCTGACTATAGGCCATAGCTAGAATTTTGAGCCCACTAACAAAGAATCGTGACTCCACTCTTGGTGATTAATTCATTGTTGTTGGATAAATGATTATGCAAAAAATTATCTTGAAGCATGTTGTCATAGAAAGCATCATCCATTTTTCAATAACAATATTGTATACATCAGTGGAAGGTTACCGGAGAATTAGTGGGTTAAGCACCAAAGAGAAATCAACGTCGTTCCATAAATTCGAATTTTAGATCGCCTCCTTGAAAACCAAAGATAAATTTTCCGCTTGACAAAAAAAAAAGAAAGAAAGCCAAAGATACAACCAGAAAGTATTCTAACTCATGATCCCACACTTAATGTGAGAGTTTTTTTTTTTTTGCCACAAGTTTAGAATTTCCATTGATAAAGAAAAGCTTACAATATAGGGTATATTCTTCCCAAGGGAGAAAATAGCCGAACAGGTGGGTAAGCAATCCGAAAACTCACACCTTCAAACCATAAAAAGAGTAGCAGTGCAACACCATACACCAACTACCATATCTCACATAATCCAACTCACACACACCAACATCCAAAAAACAACAAAACCCCTGAACGGTGGGTGAAGAAGACTCCCATAGGGGAGAAACACAAGGACAAAACAAACAAAATCAAAATGAACCCCAACAAAATCATACCCTAACAATTGACATGATAGGACGCCAAGAGACCCCGCTGACCATGCCGCCTCTGGAGAGAATGAAGAAGACGATCCGGTGATCAAAAGACCGCCGAGGAAGAAGAACGCCGGCACCATCACCGATCGTCACCGTCACCGCAACATCCTGCATCATCGCTGCAAACACCAGTTGATGACGGCAGCGAGCTCCAACGCAGAACCCTAGGGGGAGGGAGGGGAGGGGGAAACTCTTGGCTGCGGCTAGGGTTTTACTTTCCTAAATGTGAGAGAGTTTGTTGATGCAGATTTATTGTTAATTCATTAGTAGACGGTCCTCTCGAAAGTGATGTCTGAAACATTTGATCATGGAAACACCCTTACCTTTTTCTTTTCTTTTTCTTTTTTGATTTGAAATCACGAAAACGCCCTTACTTAATTTGACAAAGGCTACACTTATCATTGTTTGATGCTTTTTTTTTTTAAAATAGAGAGATTATTAAAGGGTGTTCTGACTTAATCCATCTAATTCACTAATCACCTAACCTCCCCACTTACTTGCAAGGTTAAACCATTCCCCAACCTCTATTAATACACCAACCAAAAACCACAAAAACACACACATCTCTTTCCCCCTTAACACGTGTACTATTGCACAATTAGCACAATGACTTGGCATATTCAAGTCTCGTATGACGCATCCACCAAGTCAGCGAACTTTTTCTTACCATTTTGTTTTGATGAATCGAGTTGTTTGAATCAATTTATGCGCACATAACAAATGGCGCAATCACAACCAGTGCAAAATCGCATGTAAACTGGCCATATAAAAATTAATAACAGTTAAGAGATTTTAAACCTGAAACTTAGGAAGAAGTATCCACACTAACTGACATGCCCTGACCATACCAACTTTTGTTAAATCTCTATGCACATAGATATTTGCTTTTTTGTGTTGGAAGACTAGGGCCGCATAACATAAATTGTGAATAAAATGTTCTACCGTACGTTTTAGGGTAGGAAACACCAACAGAACCTCATTGCTGTAATTGAGACATATCTTATTTGCTGCTGAAAAACTGGTAATTACACTAACACCTAATTTTCGATTTTATGAGAGGAACCACTTAACCAATAATCAATGTACGTACTCAGTAGATCCCAAAAAATCTCCCGATCATCTCTAGCTAACAATGAAAGTTGATCTGCCTGCCTACCCATCATAGGCAGATCAATTACTTCAACAAAATCATTCATGCCTCAATCCATTCTCAAACACCCCATTCTGTCCCCACCCCATTGTTCGTTATCTCATTAAAATCACCTCCCACACACCAAGTTCTCTCCTTCCAGTAGCATCATATATTAGGTGCACAGATATTCATAACTACATGATGAATGTTACCAAAAAAATTAAAGGTGCCTTGATAAGGATGCAGTGCTCCCTGGAAATAACATTATGGGCCATGAAAGACTCTTTATTCCACATGTATATAGAATCCCACCTGAAGCACCCTCAGCTTTTGAATCAGCAAATTCCACCTCTGCATCTTCCCATAGCCTCTCCGCCAAGGTTTTTTTTTTTTTTTAAATCAACAGCATAACTTATATTAAATCAAAAGGAGTACATGAGTGATAGTTCTTTACAAAACGAGGAAGTCTCTCTGATCCTTGTACAACGCATGTAACAAAACTCGGGTGCAGTGCGATGTACAACAAAAAAACATTGAGTGATGATGGTTGCATTCTTAGCTAACAAGTCAGCTACCCTGTTAGCTTTCTGATAACAAAAATGATTTGTACCAAGGAGAACTCAGAAATCAAACCCTGAACCTCCTAGACCATCCTGTGGAACCGGTCTGCTGAGACCTGCTTCCTACATTCCTACACAAAGCGTTGTACACCATGGGTCGATCAACAGACTCAAATTTTGTTTTTTTTTTTTTTGGATTGGCCAAATTTTGTTTCTTTGTCTAAACATAAATTACCATGAGGTTATCACCGGTCAACTCAAAATTACCCTGAGGTTATATATAACTCAAAAAATCATTTTCCATCACCAGGATTACTGCTATTTACTTTTCTCAATAGGTGCAAAAAAGAAACATCTAGCTAGCAAAACTAATACAAACCTATAAAAGGTCCCTGTCGTGAGCAAAAAACCTGTAATCTGCAGCCCCAAAATGACATCATTTTGGGGGCAACTCACCCCTCAAAGGCGGACAAGGCAGTGGATGAGAAAAGTAATAGCGTGGAAAATTATTCAGTGCTTTGGCCTCCCTAAAAGTTGTTGTTCCAAATTCTTATAAACCCATAAAATGCACTTTCACCATCGGAAATCACTCCATCTGCCCTTCTCCACTTGCCGCTGGCGACTGTAATCCATCCCCGGCTCCACCATCCTCACCCAACCTAACCGTTTCTCTTTCCCGCTGATAAGCACCCGAGAATGCAATATAGGATACGCTAGTTATCTAGTTTTAGTTCAATCTTTTTGTTAACTTAGTCGTTCTTAATTACTTTTGTGCATAGGACTTGTTAATCCTGTTTTGCAGGAAAATCACTTAATAGTGAGGTGTTAAGGCATAAAGCGTATCCAAGACGTGTCAAGACCCGTCGGCTCGAGAAGGACAAGTCAAAGATCAAGATCAAGGACTGGGCTTAAGCCAATCGGTATCGGTACTATGAAAAAGCTTCCATCGGTACCGAACTCTTTGAGGTAGCCCCTAATTGCTTCGGTATTGATACAAAGCAATTTAGTCTATCGGTACCGATTGACTCAGTGGCAACTCCGTAACTGGTTCGGTATTGATACCATTTATTTTCTCTCATCGGTACCAAGACCTTATCACAGCAACTTAAGGCTTTCGCGATCAATACCGAGGGCTTACGAGGGGACTTTCAGAGCATCTCTTGAGAATATGCTGGGCATGTACCTTGGAAAAGTGGAATAGATTTGATTACATCATTTTTAGATTTAGATCTAAATTTTGAATTGTTCTTAAATGTTCTTCAATTTTCAGCTTTAAATCTTTATTTTTCTGTCTTAGTTAGTTAGTTTTTAATATTGTTGTCTTTATTAAAGTTGCAGTAAATTACTCGATCTATCGTTTAATCCAATTTTCTTCAAGTGTTGTTAATTCAATTATGCTAAGTAGATTTTTGTTTACTCTTATCTCAATAGATATGTGTGAGTAGTTTTCCAAGGTTAGGTCATGGGGTGATTAACACCTCATGGCTTAAGTAGAATTGCGTTTTTCACCATAAAGTTGAAACCTTTGGTTCGAAAATCGATGTGGGGTTCGGGTTTATTTGTCAAATCGCTAAGGTGTTAATCTCCTTGATCATGTGTAGGTAAGAGCATCGCCTACTTACCACACATGATGCTTAGAGCTCTGTCGCACGAGGCATTTGCTAAATAAATTCTAGAGCTAGCTTGGTAATCGAACCATTTTATTTTTCGATTCGGGAACCTTAATTGTGTATCTTGAACCGCGTAATTGGATGAGAAATACAGTTTAACTTGAGTCGTGAGTGTTGGTAATTCCTAAATCTAACCTGTTTTTTATCTTAGTTTATTCGCTTTTCAATTTAGCCCATTTTACTTTCTACTACATACATAAAACCTAGTTGGCTGTCTAAAAGTCCAAAACCCTTACTTGCATCTACAAATCTAGTAAAGCCGTATTAATTTTTCCCTTGGGTACGATCCCGGTCTTTCAGATTATTATGCTTCAACTGACGTATTAAGCCTTACGCTTGAGGCGTTATTCCTTATATCGGAGCGAACGAAACATTTTTGGCGCCGTTGCCGGGGTGATTAACCAAAAATGCTTCGTTCGCTCCGATATAAGGAATAACGCCCCAAGCATAGGGCTTAATACGTCAGTTGAAGCATAATAATCCGGAAGACCGGGATCGTATCCAAGGGAAAAATTAATACAGCTTTACTGGATTTGTAAATGCAAGTAAAGGCTTTCGGCTTTTAGACAGTCAACTTGGTTTTATGTGTGTAGTAGAAAGTAAAAGGGGCTAAATTGAAAAACGAATAAACTAAGATAAAAAGCAGGTTAGGTCTAGGAATTACCAACACTCACGACTCAAGTTAAACTGCATTTCTCATCCAATTACGTGGTTCAGGATACACAATTAAGGTTCCCGAATCGAAAAATAGAATGGTTCGATTACCAAGTTAGCTCTAGAATTTATTTAGCAAATGCCTCGTGCGACAAAGCTCCAAGCATCATGTGTGGTAAGTAGACGATACTCTTACCTACACATGATCAAGGAGATTAAAACCTTAGCGATTTGACAAATAAACCAGAACCTCACATCGATTCTCGAACCAAAGGTTTCAGCTTTATGGTGAAAAACACAATTCCACTTGAGCCATGAGGTGTTAATCACCCCATGACCTAACCTTGGAAAACTACTCATACATATCTATTGAGATAAGAGCAAGCAAAAATCTATTTAGCATAATTGAATTAACAACACTAGAAGAAAATTGGATTAAACAATAGATCGAGTAATTTACTACAACTTTAATAAAGACGACAATATCAAAAACTAACTAACTAAGACTGAAAAATAAAGATTCAAAGTTGGAAATTGAAGAACAATTCAAAATCTAGATCTAGATCTAAAAATGATGTAATCAAATCTATTCCACTTTTCCAAGGTATGCGCCCAACATATTCTCAAGAGATGCTCTGAAAGTCCTCTCGTAAGCCCTCGGTATCGATCGCGAAAGCCTTAAGTTGCTGTGATAAGGTCTCGGTACCAATGGGAGAAAATAAATGGTATCAATACCGAACCAGTTACGGAGTTGCCACTGAGTCAATTGGTACCGATAGACTAAATTGTTTGGTATCAATACCGAAACAATTAGGGGCTACCTTAAAGAGTTCGGTACCGATGGAAGTTTTTTCATAGTAACGATACCGATTGGCTTAAGCCCAGTCCTTGATCTTGATCCTTGGCTTGTCCTTCTCGAGCCGACGGATCTTGACACGTCTTGGATACGCTTTATGCCTTAACACCTCACTATTAAGTGATTTTCCTGCAAAACAGGATTAACAAGTCCTATGCACAAAAGTAATTAAGAACGACTAAGTTAACAAAAAGATTGAACTAAAACTAGATAACTAGCGCACCCTATATTACATTCTCGGGTGCTTATCACACCCCCCAACTTGAGGTTTGCTAGCCCCTAGCAAATAAACTATGGGAAATTTGAAAACTAACGGCCTTGCAATCCATTCCGCTATCATAACTTAGAACATGCTCAATATTGTAAACAGACAAGAGTTCAATCAATCCGGCTTTTTATTTCATTTCTCTAATTTACAATTTCAGCATCCAACTAAATAGGTCAAGCATCCAGCAAATCTAATGGCAAGCTAAAAATAGTTGTGTCCTCGAACAAGGGGAGGATACGGGATACAAACTTGTGAATTCAGACTAAACCATATCCACGAAGAAGTGCTTTATAAATAGGCAACAACGAAAAAGAAATACTATGCCTCAACAACTAAAGCACTTTATTCAACAGATTTTAACAACTATCAGATGACTTTGGATAACGAAAGGAAAGCATGTCATGCAACTAATTATGCAAATATCAAATATCCAATCACAAAGGAATCCATGCGCGCATAAGATCAACTAAGGACTTTTTAGCTTTTAACGACCTTGGTTACAAAGAACAAGTTAGCAAAAATTGACAACGGTCTATTCCTAGCTTGGTTAACTACCTACATGACCGCCGCCAACACAGAATAAACCAAGTCAAAGGCCAAACTGGCCAAACCAATAAACCAACTATTAACTAATAATATGCAAAACTAAACTACGAACTAAAATGCAACAAAATAAAAGGATAGAGTGGTTGGCTTGTCAACCAATCTAGACCCCGACCAAGTAAGGGGATTTCTAGAGCCACCGACTCTCTAACTCCTCACATCATCGTACCACCATCTCATCAAGATTCCAAATCATCCTTCCACTTCATCATCATCCATTACTTATTCTTCTCCAAAATCATCACTCACTACGGTCTCAATTTCAGGTTTCGGTACATATATCTCTCCATGTTGACGCTCAAGAATGATTGTTTGCCATGCCACTTCCTTCTTGAGTTGAGCTTGCTCTCTCATAATTCTTCTTCTTTCAACTTTTTCTTTCCTCAAACTCTTGATGATCGAGATGTTCTGACAAAAGAGTAACTTGATCCATGTGTTTTGCTTTGATTTCTTGGAAGGCAAGGTGGTCAAATAATCCCCCTTTTGTACTTGTTTATCCTTAACAGCATGAGTTTGGGACAGACTTTTTTCATCAAATGAATCATCAAACAGTCCAGGCGAAAGCTCCTCCAACTTCTCATAAGCCCACCCCCTAACTCCCTTTTCTCTGCATGATCACCCGCACCAACATCACTCCTCTACCACAGCTTTATACCTTGTTCGGTATGGGATTTTGAATTTTGGATTTTGAATTTGGAATGAGAGAGATAAAAAGAAATGAGAATAATAATTAGGGAGAAATTTTTTTGAAAATCTTGCACAAAAAAGAAGGTTTGGGACTAGAGACCCAAACCGAACATGGTTGTGTTCCCAAATTCTCATCCCTTCCTTTCCTTCTCTATGTTTCAAATCGTCCATTTGAAAAGAAAAAATTACAAGTACCTCGACCACCTAGAAATGTACGCAGTACACTGCAAACTTGTGGTGATAAAACAGAATGTTGGGTTTGTTTGGCTTGGGATTCCTAAATCAAATTGAAAATGAAAACGAAAAAACATACTCCTATTAAGAAACCCACGCTTTGGGATTTAGAAATCAAGTCGAAACCGAATAAAATTTTCCAAATTGAATGACGACGAGATTTCACAATGCAGGTTGGGTGAGGACGGTGGCGCCGAGGATGGATTATAGTCACCGACGGCAATGCAGAGACGGGGATATGGACGATTTGGCTGGTGAAGTGCAGAGGCGAGAAAGGGAGAATTTGATTCAAGGGTCAGCATTAAGTTTGGACACGTGCCAAAGCACTGAATAATTTTTTATGCCGTCACGTTTTCCTCATCCGCTGCATTGTAAGTTGCTCCAAAACAACGTCGTTTTTTACCATAGATTACAGCCTTTTTGCTCACTACAGGGGCTCGGATTCCTTGCAAGAGGTGGACATGTCACTTGTTCCTGGACTTTGTCAAAATTAATTGCTTACTCTATGTACAATGTAGGATGGGAGACTGCGAGTTTTTGGCCGATTTGTCCTCTTTCTTTAAACGAATTGGAGGAATATCTAATTTTTAAAACGTTTTGTAAAAATAATTTAGCACGTATTATAAAAAGACGTGATATCATTTTATGAAGCTTGCGTGGCAACAAAATTCACGCAAGCAAATAACGCATACTGGAAATGTGTATTGGAGACATCACACATCTTCAAGATGCATTTTGGGAAGGGGAAAAAAAAGAGAACGCGCATCTTGAAGATGCGCGATATCCTCCTTCTACATTAAAACTGAATTTCTTCTCTCTTTCTGAACTCAATGACTATGGCGTGTAAGTACAGTGTCTCTCTCCTCCTCCTTGTTCCCCTAACAATCTTCTTCCTACGTACTACCCACATCCTTAATTTCCTTTCTCTTTTATTGATGTTGCCTTACACATGTATAAAAATTGAAAAGCCAGACTAATGGATGTTATGAGAATCCCCTGTTTTTAATCAATGCTTTTCTTCTCAAGTTTCCTTTTTTACACGCTTCTCAAGTTTCTCAAATGCATACTTTTCATTGTTGATTTTTCTATCTTTTTTTAACTTTTCATCTACCCAAATCACAACTGCATCGAAATTCTAACAATATGATTCAATGATCCAACATTTTTTCTTGTTGGTTAATCACATTTGGTTAGTTTGAATGCGTCGCCGATCACCTTGCCGTTGTTGCTCTCGCCGCAGCCGCCGCCGCTGCGGTGGAGGTCGGTGAACTCCTCGAGGTCGATCGCACCATCGCCGTTCTTGTCGATCTCCATCACGGCGTCGATCAGGTCGGCCGAGGACGCGCCGACGTCGACGCCGAGGGCCTTGAAGATAGAACGGAGCTCGGAGACGGAGATCTTGCCGGCGCCGTTGGTGTCGAATTTGTTGAACACCTTCTGGACTTCGTCCATGTCGCCCAGGGAGGTGAGCGAACGCTGTTGGAAAGCATTGCCGAGGATACAGCGCAACTTGAAGATGCGCGCTCTCTCTTCTTTTTTTCCCCTTCTCGAAACGCATCTCGAAGATGCGCGATGTCTCTCCAAGACACATTTTTAGTATGCGTTATTTGCTTGCGTGGATTTTGTTGCCACGTAAGCTTCATAAAATGACATCACGCCTTTTCGGAATGCACGATGGACTATTTTTACAAAACGTTTCAAGAACTGGATACTTCTCCAAGTCGTTTAAAGAGAAAGGATAAATCAGCCAAAAACTCAGGAGACTGCATGTGCCCGGCCCGAGGGAGAGTAAGGTAGAAATTTCGGACACCATCGCCGTTAAGAATAACTAGCGTTGTGCACATTCAATGCATGAGACGAAAAAAATACTAATTTGTGCAGGCTTGACATTTTATAATGAGAACCACACAAACATGTAGTGGAGAGATACGTTAGGCCACCACGTAAAAGTGTCACTGGAGCATTGGATTATTTTTCCTCACTTCTCCTAAAATCTCTCTCTCTCAATTTAAACAAAATAAAATAAAATAAAAAATCTTGAAAATTAGGTTGAAGGCTTGTGAGACTTCAACACATTTGCTTAGTAAATAGTCAGAAAGTTTCAAATGACGACCTCTTAAAATGTGGACCCCCTTTCTCGATCGAATTTCGATGATCCGAGCTACTCAATGTGCTCAGAATGTGATTTTAAGGGTACCAGTGAGAAATTGGCAAAAAAAAAATCACTGGGAAAGACTTGATTTTAACTAAAATGAGAGAAATAGGGAGGTTTGCATTTTAACTAAAATGAGGATTTCCTCATAGGAAACGGACTGTTTAGTTTATTTACTACCGAAGAAAATGTAAAAGCTTGTAATATAATCTTTTTTTTCCTTCTCCGTCTTCTTCTTTATGGGATAAACAAAATTAAAACATGGGGCTCCCTTACATCATTTACGATAAACTGATCAATACAGTTTGGAATAGTCTAAATAACAACAAAACGACTAGAAATAACTTTAGCGATTGCATCCGCACTTTGATTAGCCTCCCAAAACACATGACACACTTTTGGTTTAAGCAGGTCTAGTAACAACCTGCAATTAGTTTAATGTTACTTAACTCATAGTTCCTCGACTCTCTCTCTTTGAGGAGATGCACCAAAATCGTAGAATCCGCTTCCACACAAAAAAATACCCTACAAATTATGTTCCAAAGCAAGTTGCAACCCATCCCTTGCAAGGACGGAACCAGGGAAATATATACTAAAAAAAAAAGATGCATTACAATATTAATAGTCATCGACTCCAGAGAAAATTAAAATAACATAATAAAAACTATAGTAAATGATGTTTTTCATTTGCACGTGGAGTACGAAAAGAGACTAATTTTAATTTTGGGAATCGATAATACTACTCCAACAATAATAACAGTAAAATCCATGTAGTCCCCAATCATTGGGAGTGAGCGGGAGAGAATTGGAGACAGACCTAACTTTTGGCAATATGTACAAAGTGGCTGATCTAAGAATACTACTTAAACAGTAGCCCCCCTATATGTGTTTTGCTGCGGAACCATGCCTCAAATCAAAGCCAAATGGTATCAGAGAGGGTAGGCCTAGAGACCGAATTCAATTTATGTGCACATTATCATACTTCCTTCATTGATAGTCCAGAGTATCGGTATGCACAAAAATAATGCCACTCCCCAAATTTATAATGTTACTCCCCAGATCCCTCCATGGATTTTTCAAATTGATAACCGCACTCCCTTTTGGGAGTGACATTATAAATTTAAGGAATGACATTATAATTAAATTTCCTTAATTTTTTAGGTTAAGTTATTTTAGGGTTAGAATAAATGTGGAGTTTTTTTTTTTAATTACACATCATCATTTACATTATTTCACTTTGGCCCATTGAATTTAGTACTTTTTTGGGTTTACTTTCTTAAAAAAAAATAGAAGGTTTATGACTAGTATATAATAAAAAATAATAAAAAAATCTAGTAGTGGCGAGACTATATAAATTTGGGATAAATTTTTTTTTTCACATATAATAATTACATTTTCTAAAATTATTGTCGTGACGACTGCCGCCACTAGACTCCCTGATCCCATCCTTGATCTGTAGTTCTATTTAAAAGTTCTATGTTCTGTCCATACATCACCATCATACCATGTACTAGTGTTTGGGGTAAACTCCAACCAGGACTTCTGAAAGCTGAGCTCTAGACTGAGGCTATATAAGCCCAATTATTCACCTTGATTGGATGGTGCATACGGTGGATGTGTTCCACAATACACCCGGATTAAGGGTTAATACACCGTTTGGCATCCATTTCTTCCCTTGTATTAACTAAGTCCCGTATTCACTAATACACCCAGAACAGCCATAAATTATTGTTACCCTCCCAGGTAGTAATAGCTAATCCTGGTGTATACGCCTGATTTTTGACCAAAACACCCCTCCTCATCCCCTCCCCCAACGGCTCTCTCTCTCTCTCTCTCTCTCTCTAACAGAGATAGCGAAGAAAGCGAAGAAGAAGAACAAGCCGCCACCACCACAAAAACACACACACAAAATATGTATGTATATGTAAGACTAGAGAGAGACATACCTGGGTTCCCTACAAATCGAAGAGAGAGACGATCGGAGAGACGGAGAGAGAGAGAGAGAGAGAGAGAGAGACGATCGGCGAGCGAGGACCAGCGGCCGCCGCTGCTGATTCTTTTCTCCTCTTCTTTTTTCTTCTTCGTTTCCGTCTGTTTCTCTCTCTCTCTCTCTCTCTCTCTCTCTTGAACAATAAGAACGAGGGGAAAAAAGAAAATTGATTTGGTGTATTGGAACACATGAGAATGAAAAATGAACGGTTGGATGGAAAAAAAATAGATGGTTGGAACAAATTGAAAAAGTTTTTTAAACTAAATAACATTCTAAGTTTTTTTTATAATGAGTAAATAAAATTTATATTTTAAAAAATTGTTATATTATTTAATTTATTGGTATAGTAAATTATTATAACTTAAAATTGTCAAAAAATCATTAAATATATTAAGTTTTGCAATTATATAATTAATGTTAGGCATAATAAAGTTTGGGACTGTACAAGATAAAAGAGTCATTTAACAGTTTTTTACATTATACACCATTCCTTCTGATACATCATCCAAATCATCTACTTTTTAATACACCCTCTATAAATGTTACATCAATGTGGGTTCTCCCCTCTTAACTAATACCCCTTACTATCTTATCACCCCTTCATAAATAATACACCGAAAACACATACGGCATCCAATCGGGTCCTAAAGGTCCAGTAAGATGACCAGACCAGCAGTACCCCAGCCCAATCCTCTCCTTACATTATGGTTTTAGAATCATTGGGCCCGGTTTGGACCTTATCTATCTCCAAGGCTCCGAGCCCTAGATTGGACATAGTCCACAATGAACACTGAAGCTTGCGTCGGTTCGGCCTTAATCATTTTTGCTGTTAAAAAAAAAAACAGTGAGCACTGAAGTCTGAGGTTAGACTTTGCAACCGGTTCCTCTCCAGTTTTGAAAAAAATTAGACCATTTCAGATTTTTATATTTTTTAGCTCCATCTCGTTCACTTTTATGATCAAATTTGTTTTATTCTGTAGAACTCGGTGTGAGATTTTTCTTGCTCACGTTTATGATCAACAATTGAGATAGCCCCAAGGACAAATCGGCACTGAGGGGATAAGATATTGATCAACAACTAATAAGTACATTTTTATTTTGGAATAACTTTTTTTATTAATTGTATTAATTTTTTTAAAAAATAAATGTGTTCTAAAATCATGTTCTTCAAATACCAATTAACATGATTTTTTTACCCAAAAATTTGATTGATGAGGTCATCCAAATGAACAATTTGAAAATTAAAGTGAGCTTGATGAAACCTGAAAAATTAAAAAGAATTGACTAATCTAGTTTATCGTTTCAAAACGGGAGATATACTGTTGCTAGACTTGTACCCTTTTTAGAGAGCATTTGGAGCCCGTGTTGAGCGGATATTACCATTTGATGGCCTTTGTGTGTTTTGCGAATTAGGGCTCTGTAATCTGTCCCTTTGGCCTTCGATGGCTTTCGCTCGTTGTCGGCACTCTCTATCTCATGGCGATAACACATTTGTAATTTTTCTTCCTTCTAATGAAGCTCTTACACTTCCAAAAAAATAAAATTATTTGATTGAGCTATATCCATTTTGATGTTTAATTAAAATTCTCATGTACCGGTCCATTGGATCCACTTGCGGGATATATACAATACTACGGAATTTTGATGTTGAACTGTGATTTATCCCAAGTCTTTTAATACGGAGTATGTGATTATGCATGATGTGCTACAATTAATTTAGGTTTTTGGGGCAACTCACGTACACCCAAATAATCTTTGGAAACTAATTCAACCGCTCAATTGTCGGAGTCTCAATTAAAATCAAAAATAGAAATTTGTATCAACAACTGTCCCCATAAGACTTTACAACTTACAAGGCATGCATATCTTCTTTCCTTTTTTTTTTTTTTTGCATTTAGGTTCCTTTTGAAATTTTATTTCTGTCTTTTGGTTGTCTTTTTCAATCTTTATTACAGTACCTGCACATTATTTTCAGATTCTGAAGTATCTTATGGGTTTGCGAACAAAGAAAAGAAAAATTGAAGGGAGTGGGAATGGGAATGGGAATGGGAATGGAGAGAGGGGGACCATGTTTTGAAATTTTACTTTATTATATATAGGGACCACAGTTTTACATCATAATCATTTCTGAGTAGCTAGGCCAGAGAACCAAAGATGATCTGCATCAGTTCTTAAACCTATGCTAGAAATGGGATGCATACAAAGATAACTATTTAGAGAAAGACAAAAATTGTGCCTTCAACGTAAGTACATTTTAAAATTTTTGTAAAAAACGGTGCCCGTGACTTCATCTTTACAATTGATTTTTTGACAATTGATTTTGACATTTCAGTTTTAGCTACTGGCACTCTACTTTGTGTCTTAATCATGTGAGATTTCAAAACAAAAAGTAGAGTGTCACTAGCTAAAAGTGGAGTGTCAAAATTGCATTATATATACACACACACACACACACACAAGGAAAATGATTTTGGCACTCCAATTTTTTGTGATGACCCTCCAAAATTTGTCTTTTAGTGTGTCTTGCTATGAATAGTTTTTACACTAAAAGACAAGTTTTTGAGTGCCATCATAAAAAAAATGGAGTGCCAAAATCATTTCCATATATATAAATGGCTATCTTCTTTTACTTATTTGTAAGGGTGAAGTAAATTCGTTTGCCCAACAAAAGAAATAGAAGTAAATTTCCCTCGTGCTTGTGCAACACAAATTTTCATGGTAATTAAATCGAATTTTATCCCAACCCTCCAGAGTGAAATAGACAAAACACAAATCTCAAGGGTGTCTTGATAATATATATATATATATATATATAATGTAAGAAAAGAACAAGATCCAAAGATATGAATCACATGATTACCAACTACCTGTATTAAAATTAGTAAAATGAGCCCAAAAGTTTTGATTAATGAGAAGAAAACAAAATAGAGGGACTGGCAATTAACCTTTCTTTGCAAGAGACATTCCTGAGAGCATTAGGCCACTCTGTATGGGGGCAGCTCTCCTCCAGTTTTTGGGTCCAATTTTGGGCATTTGTGGGCCAATTCGGGACCTACAATAATAATTGGAATTATTCATTTTGTAGAGCTCATTGAGTTGGCCATTTATGTAAAAAACTAGCTTGATTTAACATAGGTACATACATAATCTAAACATATTTGTACAAGAAAAATGGGATGAAAAAATAATTCGAAACTTAAATTTCTATTTTTTTTTGTACAAATCTATTTCGATCATGTACTTATCAATGTTCAATCAAGATATGAAACAAAATAAACAATGTAAATTTATTTTTAATGGTGTTACATAATTAACAATCTCAATAAACCAGGATCTATAACGATCATGATCATCACAATATATTCATAAGCGAAGATTTAATAAAGAGCGGCATATCCGGATCCATTAATGCGGAACTTGAGCGATCCAATAATTCATTGAAGCATCCATCATTTTTCCAAGAGTATTAATCCCTAGGTGGAAGACGGATTTCTATCTCTTGCCTTTTTTTTTTCTACCTTTTAGTATCACGTATATTGATGGAACTTGGACTCTCTTTTATAGGCATATGGAGGACCAGTTTTCAAAATGAACGTTGATACTTACTTTTCATTAAAGTAAAGTCTATTTAAGAATTAACTTCTCTATTTGACCTATGGAATAAAAATTTACGCATAAAGATATAGAGAATTCCATTAAACTCAATATGTCATATGTAGCAGGCCGAGCAAAGTGGCTCGGACCATTTCCAAACATAATCGATTATTCCGCTCGGCTCTATGATGTTTTTCTCCCAACGTTCGAAATAATAATCGTTGCCGAGGGCCTTGAAGCCGAGGGTCCCGTGGACGTGAGCTTTTGTGAACGCTCCCTTCTGAATATACCATGAATGGGGAATATGATTATTCATACGGCTGCCGAGGTAGAAAGACACGCTCGGTTCCGAGCGTGTTGTTTCTGACGAATCAATCGATCCGTGTTTAGTCAGTGGCAATGACAATGACGATGATTGTGACGTCATCCGAACGGTTACAAGGATAATGATGGGGGCACGTGAGGGTGCCAGCTCATCTAGAAAAACGGTTGCAAAACCCTAATCGTGATGAAAGAATGACGTCAGCCGACGCGTGTTGAGCGGAGGTGAGATCTTGGAGATCAAGTTAAGGGTTCTCTATAAATATCCCATTATGCCTCTTGGAGAAGGTATGCACAAGTTAAACCCTAGCTCCTACTTTCTAAGTTCTTCCTAGCAAAGAAATTGATTCTTGCACCGGAGGGCCATTCCGGGGAACCTCCGGTGTGGTCCTTAGTCGTGCTTCGTTTTGCAGGACAGAGCTGGGAAGTCTGGAGCCAAATCCCAAGACCCATATCCATTGAGCGTGAGCCACCCAAAACGGAGTCCCCACAATTTGGTGAACCCGACGTGAACTGAAACTTACTTCTCTCAGATCCACGGCGGCTCCTCCACCTTGACCACCACTTCTCACCCTAAAATTCTTAACCCCTCCAGAACCCCACCCTTCTCTTCCAAACAAAATGGGCGGAGCGCCTCCTCCTCCTCCTCTTTTTCAACCCATCGGTTCCTCTTTGAACATCACTTCTGAAACTGGTATCAACGCCGCCTCTCCATCTCACCCTCCTGGATTTACTCCACCAGGCGTGAGCTCCTCCATCCAACGACCGGTAGGCTTAAGTGAAGATGCTCTAGCGTACGTACAGATGCTAGAGCAGCAACAAGAGCAAACAAACGCTGATGTAGCCATTCTGAGAATGGAGATCGAAAAGATTAAGGCCAAAGAATATCCAACAGCCTCCCGCTCTGAATCTCACGGACGGCGTCGGAGAGGAAACCTGCCTCCTCCTCCTCCTCCAATCAGTGATGATACAAGGCCACGTAGAATATCCGTCCACGACCGCTTGGACCCACCATTGACGGACCACCGTGCTGGGGATAGCGCTCGCCTTAGGCAGCAACTCTCCCCAGTTCATACTCGTCTCGGCAATGGTGCGGGACTGAAAGGGAGGCGTGAAGGGAGCCCACACACGGTTTTCTCTAGTTCATCGGCTGGGGATGAATACTTCAAGGGCTCCCAAAGCTACGATACCGTGGAATTTCAGGATAACGATCAGGCCCTCATTCCCTACAAATCCGAACGGCAAAGAAGCCGAACGCCGAGAAGAAACGGGAAGAGTCCACAAAGCCATCAAAGGCATAATAACGAGGTCCCTCGGCAAAAGGCTTACGAAGGACGAGCAACAAACTCAGTGGGCGCTCGAGAGCTGAATCGAGAAAGAAGCGTAAGTGTAGTCGTTCGGCAAGACTATCATCCTAGCCAACGAAGGGTCTACCACACTAAAAATCTTCCAGAAGAAGACAACAGGAAGATCCCCACAGAGAAGAGAGAGAGGGGACCTCAACGTCGGCAGGAAGAAAATGAAGGAAAACTCTCGGACCAAAACTACCGAGCATCAAAGAAATCTCGGAGCGCTCGGGAAGGCCTTCCCCCACGGCCAACCCACGAGTATCAATTGAAAAAACTGACGGAATCACCCTTCTCGGCAAGGATCCAAGCCACACTGCCGAAGCCAGGGCTCCACCTCCCTAAATTCCAAAAGTTTGACCCTAGCACAACCGAGGCATACACCCACCTCATCAGTTACAGAAGCACCATCTCGTGCGTCACCGACGACGACGCCATTATGTGCAAAGCATTCCCCTCGAGTCTAGGCCGCCTCGGCTTGCTTTGGTTCAACCAATTGGAGGCTGGATCTATCCATAGTTTCAAAGAACTTGAAAGGGCTTTTAACTATCGGTTCATCACTAGCAACAAGCAAGCTAAGGAGGAAGATGCTTTGGCCCAGATGAAGAAAAGGCCTGGCGAAACGCTCCGGAAGTATGCCGAGCGTTATTGGCAGTTGTTTAATGAAATACCTGGTGTTGATCAATACTGGGCCGCAAGAAACTTCAAAAATGGGCTGGAAACAGGAAGCAAGATCCTAGATGAGCTGGCAATCCGGGCACCTCATGGAATGAACGAGCTAATGAGGACAGTCGAACAATTTTGTTCCTACGAAGAGTTCCTCGCCGAGCGAGAACTCCAAGGTGGGCAAAACTCTGCTGTCCCTCAGAGCCTTCATGTCCCCACACCCCAAATTGCACCCCCAAAGCCAGTGGTCCCCATCCAATCAAAGAAGCAAGTCAACACAGTCAAAATGGCGGACAAAAAGGGTCCCAAAGCCCATGATTATGTAGCCGAAACCACCGTTTTTAAAGAGCCGATCTATTTCCTCCTCGGAACGATAGAGAGGGAACCCTTCTTCGTCTGGCCGAACCCTCCGAAGATGAACACCGAAGAAGGCAATAATAACAGTCGGAAGAGATGTTCGTATCACAACGAGCTCGGCCATTACACCACGGCCTGCACTCCCTATAAAGCGTTGTTGGAAAACCTGGCGGCACAAGGACTTCTTGATGACCACATTGACTGGACAAAAACGCCGAGGAGAGCGCCGAACGCCGGTGGACCGAACCCCATACCGCGCCCAGTTGGAGTAATCAACGTCATTCATGGCTCAACAACAAAGGAGGCAGCAAAACAACTCCGTCAGGAGCTTGTCAAAGCTGAAAAAGTTGCCCAAATTTTTTCCATCAACCGCGCTCCTAAGAGAGCCAAATTCCTTGAGCGTCCGTGGTCGATCACTTTCACCGAGCAAGATCTTCAGCGTGTTCAAACACCCCATAATGACGCCTTGGTGGTCACAATCCAAATCTCCACTCACTCCGTCAAAAGGGTGCTCATTGATCAAGGGAGCTCGGCTGAGGTTATGTACCTGTCACTTTTTAAAGAGCTCCAAATACCAGAATCGTGCCTTCTCCCGGCGGAGGTTCCTTTAATTGGATTCAGTGGGACTCCAGTTTGGCCCCTCGGAAGGATTGCCCTCCCCGTTGTTACGGGCTCGGTCGCTTCCAATCTTGAGTTCGTCGTTGTAGATGCACCCAGCCCATACAACGCAATACTTGGAAGAAATTGGCTCCATTCCATAAAAGCCGTAGCGTCAACTTACCACCAGGTGGTCAAGTACATAGGCGCTAATGGCAAACAGGAAAATCTGTTCGGTGATCAATTGCAGGCGAGACAATGTTACGTCTCGGCCATTGGGAAGTCATCAAGCTCCAAACGAGTTCATTGGGTTGAAGTACCCGATAAACCAGTCCTTGAAGACGTCGGATCTCTTCCCCAAGAGAAATCCATTGAAGATCTTATCAAGTTCCCACTCAATGAGGATGCTTCAAGGTACTTCATGCTCGGCGCCGAACTGCCCCAAGACGAGAGTGAAGAAACTTTGAGGTTCCTCAAGAGCAACATTGAAGTCTTTGCTTGGTCGCCGTACGATATGCCAGGCATTGATCCAAAGCTCATCCAGCATTCACTCAACGTTTCAAAATCAGCAAAACCCGTGATTCAAAAGCCTCGACGGTCTGCCACTATTCATGCCGAAGCAGTAAACGAAGAAGTGGACAAACTCCTCGAGGCTGGTGCAATCAAAGAAGTGCAGTACCCCACTTGGCTGGCAAACCCTGTGGTGGTTAAGAAGAAGAGCGGAAAATGGAGAGTTTGCGTGGACTACACCAACCTGAATGAAGCTTGCCCTAAGGACTGCCTCCCTCTTCCAAAGATTGATCAGTTGGTAGATGCAACAGCCGGCCACGCTCGGCTAAGTTTCTTGGACGCTTATAGAGGTTACCACCAGATAGCCATGGACCCCGACGATATGGAAAAGACGGCTTTCATCACCCCCAGGGGTCTTTTCTGCTACCTCGTCATGCCGTTCGGCCTGAAGAATGCTGGGGCCACATTCCAAAGAATGGTCTACCTGTTGTTCGGAATTCTAATCGGCGAGATCATGGAAGCTTATATTGACGATATGGTCGTGAAAAGCCTCAAAGCCGAGAACCACCTTTCTCATCTTGCCGAGGTCTTTGCAATATTGAAGAAGCACAAGCTACGGCTTAACGCTGACAAATGCGCCTTCGGCGTAAGCTCCGGAAAATTTCTCGGCTATTTGGTCACTCGGCGAGGTATCGAAGCAGATCCGAACCAGATCTCAGCCATTCAGCAGTTAAAGCCACCATCAACTCCTCGTGAAATTCAGAAGTTAACAGGGATGGCAGCGGCCCTCAATAGGTTTATAAGCCGCTCATCAGATAAGTGCCACGTCTTTTTCCAAACCCTCAAAAAGCAGAGCCGAAGAAGCTTCAAGTGGACGGAAGATTGTGAAGCAGCACTAGCCGAGCTCAAGATTTATCTTTGTTCGGCACCCCTTCTCGTCAAACCAAAAGCCTTTGAAAACCTGCATCTCTACTTAGCTGTCTCCCCTCATGCTGTGAGTTCGGCACTCGTCCGACGGGAAGGCCTTGAGGACCAACCAATTTACTTTACCAGCCGAACCTTACTACCAGCACAGACTAGATATTTGCCTCTGGAGAAGCTTCTTCTGGCATTAGTAACGGCGGCTCGGAAGTTGCTCCCCTATTTTCAAGAACACCCCATCATAGTCCTAACGGAATTTCCACTCAAGAATCTTTTGAGAAAGGCCGACCTATCAAGCAGAGTCTCTCAGTGGGCGGTCGAATTAGCCAATTTTGATATCCACTTTGAGCCTCGAACTGCAATCAAGGCCCAAGTACTAGCAGACTTCATTGCTGAATTCACCCCAGGCAGCCCAGATGAAGAAGCATTGACCAAGCCCAACTACGGGATGCTGGAGCAACAAGAGGCTCGGAAAACTTGGAACCTCTTCAGCGGAGACGTTTGGAAGTTACACGTTGATGGAGCATCAAACAGCAATGGCGCAGGGGCAGGGGTTGTCCTTATAAACCCTTGTGGTGTTCTTCATGAAAGTGCTATCACAATCAATTTCCAAGCTACTAACAATGAGGCTGAGTATGAAGCACTGTTAGCAGGACTCCGAGCCGCGACAAGTTTACAAGTTGAAGACTTACAAGTTTTCTGTGACTCTCAATTGATCGTCAACCAAATAACAGGGGATTACGAAGCTCGGGACCCTAGGATGATAAAGTATCAGGCTACGGCTCTTGAACTAATCAAAGGGTTCAAGGGATTCCAAATTGAACAGATCAACAGAGAGAACAACGCTCACGCTGACGCTCTTGCAAGTTTGGCCTCGGCAAGTAAGGCGGCAGAGTTTCGACATATCAGCCTCGGTGAGATAGACCAACCGAGCTTCGAAGTCACGGACGAAGTTTTCAACATTTCCCTCGGCCCAAGCTGGATGGATGAAATTGTTTCTTTCCTCAAAGATGACATTCTACCCTCAGACAAGAAGGAGGCCTACCGTGTACGCAGTAAAGCAGCCTACTATTGGATCTCTGAGCACGGCCAACTCTACAGAAAAAGCTTTACTGGGCCGTATCTAAGAGTGGTTCATCCAACCGAGGTCCCAATCATTTTGACAGAACTTCACTCTGGCAGTTGCGGTTGTCATTCTGGGGGACGCTCCCTCTGTCAAAGGGCTCTCAGTCAAGGATACTTCTGGAAAGGAATGAAGAAGGATTGTGAAGAAGTGGTCAAGAAGTGCAAGCCTTGTCAGCTTTTCTCTCCCGTACCAAAGCAGCCAGCTCAATCCCTCAAACCTATCACTAGTCCTTGGCCCTTTGCCCAGTGGGGATTGGACATAGTTGGCAAACTCCCAACTGCCCCTGGGGGCTTTAAGTTCTTGATCACTGCAACGGATTACTTCTCAAAATGGGTGGAAGCTGAGCCATTGGTCACAACAACCGAAGCAGACGTTCGGCGATTCGTTTGGAGAAACATCGTGACGAGGTTCGGCGTTCCTTATGCTATTGTTTCGGATAACGGCTCCCAATTCGTCGGCAAAGAGTTAACTGGACTATGTGCTGAGTTCGGCATCAGATTCTTCAATTCAACTCCATCCTACCCCCAAGGCAACGGCCAGGCCGAAGCCACGAACAAGACTGTTTGCGCCGGCATCAAGCGTCGGCTGGAATCTAAACGAGGTAAATGGGCCGAAGAGCTGCCTCGGGTCCTTTGGGCCTACCGCTCCACTCCAAGACGTTCCACTGGCCAAACTCCCTTTGCAATGGCCTTCGGGATGGAAGCTGTCATTCCGCTAGAATCAAGGTTCCCAACCCTGCGCACTGAAACCTTTGATCCAGAAACCAACAATGATGCAGTAGCAACCGAGCTTATCTTAGCTGAAGAAAAACGGGACGATGCCCAGCTCAAATTGGCTAACTATCAGCAGGAAGTCGCTCGGGGCTACAATCGGAGCGTAAGACTTAAGAAGTTCCGAACCGACGACTGGGTATGGAGGAAGGTTGTCCGAGCCAATCAGAAGACTAAGTTCAAACCGAATTGGGAAGGACCCTACAGGGTGATCAAAGAGGTCGGCAATGGCTCGTACAAGTTAGAAGACAAAGATGGAAGGGAAATTGAGAACCCCTGGAATGCCCTGAACCTCAGGAAGGCTTATCTTTGAAGTCTGTTACTTTCCTTTTCCAACATATTGTACTTGTCTTGGCCATCTTTTGTTTTAATGGAAAGACTCTCTACTTCTGAAGCATTAATGTTCCCTACATTTGATTACAAATGATCAAACTTTGCTAGCTCGGTATTCCAACGCTTGTACTTACGTTCGGATTTCTTAAATTCAAATCGGCTCGGACAATTCGATTTCCAGCCACAACTAAATCAACCATAATGGTTCGGCTACGTTCATACTTTGACTTGAACTAGTGGCCACTTAAAACATTTACTTAACATGTTACGTTGGCAAAAGGTTAGCGTCGGTTATGTTACAAGTAAATCACAACTTATGGGACAACTTGACGTTCAAAACAATAAGATGAACTCAAGAATTTGCTCTCCGCTCGGTTAAGTTCACAATTTGACTTGAACTAAACGGCCTTATTCATCAATTACTCCACCTATTACATTGGCATAAGACTGGCATATTGAGCCGAGCCTTACACCAAAGTAGGGGCTATCATGAGTAATTATCAAAACCTTGAAAAACGAGCCTATGTTGTTTAACACTCGGCCAAAAAACTCAGAAAATATTTCCAAGGCATAAAGAAATATTCAGTACGACAACAAAGTTGAGAATTTCTTCTAAGTCATTAGAACAGAAGCTTGAAATTCAAAAACTGATATCAAAAGGGCTCGGCCTAATGAATTGTTCAAAACCAACCCTATTAAAACTATTACACCTGGCATGGCATATACCAAATGTTCGGTGCCATCCAGTCCAAATAAGCAAAGTTCAACACACTTAGAAAGAAAACAAAAACTTAAAAGAATCCTAAACTTGGGTATCCTTAGCCACTCCATCTTCAGCCTGAGAGGGTCCGTCGCCACCATCGGCCTTCTGTTGTTGTTCAGCCAAAGGCGCTTCGGTCATCTCCTCATCATCATCCTCAGGAGGCAAGGGTTGGCATTCTTCCTCGGTATAAGGGAGCTCCAAGTCAGGCACAACCGGCTCAGGAAGCTGCTTAAGAAAGCCAGAATCGGCCTGAATTGCCATCACAGCTGCCATCGCTTCGGCACCAGCAGTATATCCCAACTTGAAGAAGTCAGGAAGTCGAGCCTCAAGCTCGTCATTCACCATCTTGTGGGCTATCTGGGTGTACTCCAGCGCGGCTCGGTTTATTCCGGCCTCATAGCCCTTGGCGTCGGCAGCTTTGAGTTTCTCTTTTTCCTCCAACTTCATCCTCTCAACATCGGCCTGGGCAGCAGCCTTGACATCGGCCAGCTCCTTCTTCAGCCTCTCCACCTCGGCCTCTGCATCCTTTGATTGCTGATCCGAGATCCTCCACTTGGTTCGGTAGGAGTCTCGGTCAGATCTATATCTTTCACGCTCGGCAGAGACCTTGGTGGCCTTGTCATAGGCCTTCAGTGCAGCTTGTCCGGCCTGACAAAAGTAAAAACATAAGGATTTCCACAGTAAAATTCTACGGATATGGGGCTAAGAATGTAACAGAGTACGAGCAATACCTGCACGAGATGGGAACACACCTCACCTAGCCCAGGGAGTAGATCTGTTGGTACCTGATCATAATCCCTCGGCAGAGCAAGACCCCTCAATAGCGTCACTGCAAGATTCGGCTCCTCCTTAACAGAGTCGCTCAGTTGCAAGACTCTGCCATCGGACATCGTGTAGGACGGATTGAATAGACGACGAACAGAAGCTTCAACTGCAGGATCCGTGAGGTCAATGTGGGGCTCAGGAACGACCCTTTGCTCTTTGGGAGGAGAAGCTCGGGCAACAGCTGAAGGGGCTGACTGAGAAACGTTCGGCGGAAGAACGTCCTCAGATATCTTTTGCCGTTTTTCCTTCTGTTGAAGCTGTTGATCCCCAGAGCTTCGGCTTCGTGCTGGGTTAGCCGATTTTGTTGGTATCACCGGCCTTGGGATGTTTCTTCTAGACATTTCTTCAAGAACAGAGTCGGTAAAATCGCCGGATCGAAACGGAGTAAGCCACTCCTCAGCAGTAAAACCGATCTTCGGCAGTTTGACTCCCCCTTGTTGTTTTTTCTTTCGGGCTCCCTCGGCGGTGGAAGGTCCCTTTTTCTTTTTTGCAGCTTCGGCAGTCAGAACACCGGTTACCTTCTTCTTGCTCGGTGCGGCCTCCTGTCCTTTTTCTTTCCTCCTCAGCACACCCTTATACGAGGGTGTATAATCGAGCAGGGTTGGAGCGTGTCGGCAGGCTTGGGCAAGGAGTGTGTCACAAGCCTTCTCCCGAGAGTTGGTGTTGAGAACCTTGGAGATTGGGCCGAGCTCTAAAAAAAAAAAAAAAAAAAAAAAAAAAAGAAAAAAGAGAAGGGGAGATATGAAATTAATACCATTAGCAGCAAAAACTCAAAAGCAAAACATAAACTACAAGAATAGAGCTTGTTCGGTATCATCACCTCGCGTATCGGCCACTTTTGGAATAGGGTACCGACGGAGACCATCGCCGAACTCGAAGTTCCCGTGCACTTCGAGGTAAAAATCCGCCCATTTGTCGGTATCCGAGAGTCCTTCGATCAAAGGAGTCTTTTTAGGTCTGGTCGTAAGGTACCTACGGCCGGACTTACCGTGACGCGACATGGTGTACGTAAAAAATAAGTCCGTCGGCCTAAAGTCCAGATCCTGGCTTTCTATCAAAGCAATTACCGACATGATGATTCGGTAACTATTGATTGCAAGTTGATGGGGGGCCAAGCTAAATTTCCAAAGAATTTCCCTAAGGAAGGGATGGAGGGGGAACCGAAGCCCGGCCTCACAAATGGCCATTAATGGCACGGTTATGTGTTCAGGACGGTGATCCCTATGGTCTCTTATATCCGTGCTCCTAACTCTATGAATTAGAACGTTGTCCGGTATATTATACTTCGCACAGAATGCAGCATATTCTCCGGTATTACCACTAAAGTAGTGGGCATAAGGGCACAACAAACCCTTGTCAAAGAGGTCGGCGTCGGTCGCAGCCGACGTCGAAGCCTCGGCTCCAGACCTGAGCCTTGACTTGGCTTCTTGCCCCACCTGTGGCTCAGTTTCCGATTGGGTCTCTGGGGAGAAGCTTATCTCGGGGTCCGTTAGGAAATCGTCGGCAGCGTACTCGTAATCTCTCTCGGCGTTGGAATCGTCGGTCACTGGAGAAGTCGCCGACATCCTTGATGAAGCTGAGGTAACTGCTCGGCTGTTCCTCAACCTACGGAGCTCAAGAAGCTCGCTGATGAATTGACGATCGGATTCGGTTTCCGAGCAATTCGAGTCTGAAGACACTTCAATGACCTCGTGAGCCAGACCTAGGAAAAGAACAAAGGGGAATTAAGAAAATGAAATCTGCGTCGGCAAACAAAAGTGCTTTGAAGTTCGGTTCATCTTATCGGCTCACGAGTCATAAGCTAGTCCATAAAGAGTTCGGTACATCTACAATGATCTCCTACGTTCGGTAAACCTAGGGATTAGGGACCCTTCGGCTATGTTTAACCCCCCCCATCAAAAGGAATCGTTCGGTGAACACCAAACGTTCTATGGGGGCTCGGAAGAACAGATTGAGTTCAGGGATGAACACCATCGTTCATCCCAGAATTTCACTGTTCACATAGTACAAAAACCCCTAAAACCACCCCAGAAATCCCAAAATGTATGCATTAAAAGCAAGGTAAAGAGCGAGACAATGAGAATCGATAACATACCTGAAGATTTTTGCTGGAATGGGGCTTGAAGTTGAGGATCTGGATCTGAGTTGAGTTTTGGAACGAGTTCGTAGAGAGAGAAGCTCTGGACGCTAGAGAGAGAGAGTGCAGAAGAGTTTTTTCTCTCTTTCTTCGCTGCTATTTATAAACGGAGCGGGGCTTTTCGAATTTCCCGCCCATCATTTCATCGCCGAACTCTTCGCCAACCGCTGTATGACGCGTGGCAATACAAGCTTCGCCCCTGACAGCCGTCTCCTCACCTGCTGAAACGTCCCTTCGACTGACATGCCTGTTGAGGTCTTCGACAGCTGTCACCAAATATGAAGTGCAGGCCGAACCGTCGCTGACCAAAGCTCGGCCAAGTCTATATTCAACCCATGCCAAATAAAGAGCTTCGGCACAGGTTGAGGGGCTATTGTAGCAGGCCGAGCAAAGTGGCTCGGACCATTTCCAAACATAATCGATTATTCCGCTCGGCTCTATGATGTTTTTCTCCCAACGTTCGAAATAATAATCGTTGCCGAGGGCCTTGAAGCCGAGGGTCCCGTGGACGTGAGCTTTTGTGAACGCTCCCTTCTGAATATACCATGAATGGGGAATATGATTATTCATACGGCTGCCGAGGTAGAAAGACACGCTCGGTTCCGAGCGTGTTGTTTCTGACGAATCAATCGATCCGTGTTTAGTCAGTGGCAATGACAATGACGATGATTGTGACGTCATCCGAACGGTTACAAGGATAATGATGGGGGCACGTGAGGGTGCCAGCTCATCTAGAAAAACGGTTGCAAAACCCTAATCGTGATGAAAGAATGACGTCAGCCGACGCGTGTTGAGCGGAGGTGAGATCTTGGAGATCAAGTTAAGGGTTCTCTATAAATATCCCATTATGCCTCTTGGAGAAGGTATGCACAAGTTAAACCCTAGCTCCTACTTTCTAAGTTCTTCCTAGCAAAGAAATTGATTCTTGCACCGGAGGGCCATTCCGGGGAACCTCCGGTGTGGTCCTTAGTCGTGCTTCGTTTTGCAGGACAGAGCTGGGAAGTCTGGAGCCAAATCCCAAGACCCATATCCATTGAGCGTGAGCCACCCAAAACGGAGTCCCCACATCATATACAACATGTGGGCCACCACAATAACTAAATTAAAATTTAGTCTCACAAACATAACAGCCCATCCTCACGCTATCTGCTCAACTTTTCAGGGGCACAATGCCAGAGATCACTCCCTGGATACGGATTTAAAATATAGCATAACCAACACGGCAAGCTATACAGCCCATAACAAGATCCCAGAATCTTTAGAGGTTTTTTTTTTTTTCCTTTTATAACGTGTCTGGCCAGTTTATCCGCATCTTGATTAATCACACGAAATCAATCTCTCAGAACATGAGATCTCAGAAGAGAGCAAACTCCTAAATCACTAGACATGACCGAGCCGACCCTTCAGGTTTAACTAGGCACATAGAGTTGCCTATAAAAAAAAACCTAGGAACCTTAGAGCATGTCCACTTGCCCGTAGTCTTCTTTTTTTGACAGCTATGGTGTTGAATAAATTTTAAAAGGATAAAAAAAAAGTAGCCATATGGTAACCAATAATTCTAAGTACCCCGTTAAATTGCCCCAAAAATATCCCAAAAAGAGATCATCGCGTAGCATTTCCTTGTTCGGTGCTATTTTGGTCTGACGGCTTATTTTTTTTTTTTTTTGGTTCTCGAAGGAAAGAGGAGGGCGGAAAAATTAGTTGGTTTTGGTGGACTATACAAGGTTTAGCAAATACAATCTTGCTGTCAAATTTGACACCAAAATTAAATAGCTTTGTCAAGTTTTGACAATGACAAGATTTGGCATGCTGGTGGACTTATTTTCTTAGTACTAACACTTTTTTTAACATGAGAAGAAACTACTCTACGTTTTTCCATCTACGCTAACCGATCGAGATCTAAGTGAAACGAAACGGAATCACTTTCGAACATCCAATAATCTATCTTCCAAACGGCCCCTTAGTATTGTCAATACCACATTCTCAGTGCTCCTGCAAATTTCTTTTACCTTCTTGTATTAGTTTTTTGATACTAGTATAATCCGTTATCCAGCCCAATGAACTGGCTAGCTAATTCGGATGGCAATTTCATCATTTACGAGAATTTTCGTTGTTCAATCGTGTTGGGCGTACTATGCACAAACACACATCTATTACATGCACAAACATATTGAATGTAATTCCTACATTCCAAACCTAGGATAATTTTTGTTCAATGATCAACGCAATTCAGTATTATTAGAATAGTTTAGATTGCTACCTTAAAAGAGGAATTGAACTCTTGATCTCTTTTCTCCTTACATCTTAAATGTACTCATGATGCCATTAGTCCAAAGGCCTCTTGGCAAGTTAGAAGAAATTTTGTGGATATTGGGGTATAACTCACCATATTATATACTTTTGTCAGGCTCTATTCCGCTAAGATTTTCTTATTTTTTAAGTACTAAGGCTAGGTTCTACTAAGGTCCTTATTAAAAAAAAAATTGCGTTTGTTAGTATTGCGCAGAGCATTTGTGAATTATTGATTCGTCTTGACAAGACGAATTAGAACAGTAAAAAAATATTTACTTGTTCCCAGATATTTTAGAAAATATTCACTTTTAAGCTAAAAAGTGGCAATCAATAATCCCTACAAATTTGACGCAAAACTAACAAATATAAAATTCTTTTGAATAAGGACACCACATTATTTCTCGATTTACGAGACAAGTCATGCTCTCACAATTATCTTTGATTCAAAAAACAAGTTCGAATAAATACTTATTTTTCTCAACGGAACATGCCTCAATACTTGTAACACAACCTTGATGGCTTTGCTGGGTTTGGTGGTGATTTTGTTACCCTCAGCCTTGATTGCTTTGATTGTTATTGTTGTTGGCCGGTTTCCGCCGCCGGTCTTTACATTTGGTGATTGAAGGGGTTAAGGTTTTGAGGGCTGGATTGGGTGGACCAATACTTTAGGGTGTTTTTGGGCTTTATTTTGTTTTATTTGGTGATGGGTTGAGCTGTATTATTTTATTTGGGTGTAATCCTTATAAACCTTTGGGTGGGCTTTGCTCTTGAGATGTATCATCCAACTCTTTGTTGGATTCCCTTCTCTATTTTTCTACTTTTAATAAAATTCATCTTTTACCAATAAAAAAAATACTTGTAACACATCAATCTTAAAAGTCCTAGATATCGGAAAATAGGGGAATAGATGGGGTTGAATATTCGGTGGATACTAATAGCAAGAACATTTAGATTTTCCAAATCATATTATTGCTTTCTTTGCTTGGTCTTTCCACTACGAAGAAAAGAGAGAGCACCTATGCTTTTCAACCCAAAAGCTAATAAATCTCTGTGCACTTTTATGGTGGCTTGAAGAAATTAATACTAGGACCTTATCGCTTTTTGGTAAGCCAAATCTACCCATTTTTAATCATAATCATGAGGACATTTCACCAAGAAAAAAAATCATGGGACTTGTCAAAGTCTGGACTATGTCGACAATAGTCCGCAGCTGGTCCCCATTCTAATGGGAACATCAATAATGTCAACCTTTTCCTTCCTCTTTTGAAAATAAATAAAACCGCCAACATCCATAAACAGATCGGTGGTCTCTAACACTGGGAGTTTTAATTTTTGACAAATTTTTATTTTGACGTTTGTTTTTTTTTTCTTATTTGTTTTTTCTTGCTGTTGTTGTTTGGACCTTTTGCGGTCCTTTGTAGTGTTTGGTTATGAATATATGTTTGTGTTTCCTCAAAATAAAACCAATGCTGCTACACAGCATAAGAAGGGACAGATTTTATGCACAAATCGGTTTTGGAGCCTACTACGAATTTCACACAAATGATCCGAGCTGTTCATTATTTGTATTTGCATTTCATGTCACATCCGTATCTAGTTTCTTGAGATTCATCTCTAGCTTTCTACTCATGATGGGGACACGTACGCTTTTGCCCACTTGTTTTCTGAGAAAAATGATCTAAAAAAGTTCGTATATTTTCGAAAAGCATTTCCATTTGCCAAGGGAGATCCGTAGTGCACCAATGCACTATGGGCGCACCTCGGTTTCTGAAAGAATCAACAAATCAATCTGATTTTTTTATTTTGGACAAAAAGTGTATTGTCCACTGAGAAGAACTCAGGTAAATCAAAGCCAGAGAAACAAGAACTAATAACAATGACTCATTGGCAGTGAAACATAAAGACCAACAAGTGTCATTGGATTGGAACATATACAACCATATATAACACATAGAAGTCCCAAAGCAAGAAAAGCCAGAAAGAAACAGCCACAGGAAAAGAAGACAAATTTCACAGGGGAGAAAGCAAGAGAGCCTAAGGAGATGGGGGCCAATCATACACAGTATCGTCATCGAACCCTTCATAAAACCTCAATTCCAGACTTTCGTCGTCATCCCACATCCCTTCGAAACTGTCGCTGTCGTAAAACGACTCTGAGAAGTCGGAGCAGAATTCCCAGTTGTTCGTCTCATAATGGTCCACGACATCAGGCCCTAAAACCTTCAACTTCGGAAACTTTTCTTTCAACCGTTTCTCATCGAGCTTCACATTCCAACACCCTCTCAAATCCAACAACTCGAGCTCAGGACAATTGGAGATGATTTCGAGAACACTTTCGGTCTCGACAAGAAGGTAAGCTATCTCGAGCTGTTTGAGCTTTGGCATTGTGATAGCAATAGAATGAGCCTCGTCCTCCTGTGAAAGCTTTCCATCCATGTCTATTGGGTGCATGTTCCGGCGGAGCCCAGTCAGCGACTTGCAGTGCTTTCCGATGGCTTCTAAACCACGAGCACCAATGTTGGCACAGTAACTCAAGTCTAGGGAGGTGACAGTTGAAAGCCTTCCGGCAACCTGTTCGACAATTATGTCGCTTATGTTGCTTCTGGGCAGTCGTAACGTCTGGAGGGAACTGGCACTAGCAAAACCGAAAACGATACAAAACTAAAGCATCACTTAGAACTCAGGATCAAGATTTCATTTCGGTTTGTTGTTTTGGCAAACATAGAAAGATAAATATTTCGGAAACATTTCACAAGAGACAAAAGGAAATTGAAGAGCACAAGAAATATGTAGAAACGTGGAGTCGTGGACTAAAACGTATCTACGAGCATAAAAGTATAATAATTGATGATCAAGATACTTACTATGTTAATTGATCGCTACACTATTTTGTAAAAAAAAACCATTACAGAATCAAAACATAAACTTCCTTCTAAAACAAAAGTTGTCGAGTAATGTCAAATAATAAGAATTCCATGCTAACACAACTTTGGTTTTGCTAATGCTGCATGATTTTTTCCCATGCGTTTTGCCATATTCTGACATCTTTCATTGGAAGTGCTAGAATTTCGTTATTCCACTGTTCTTGGGTTTCGGTCTCTTAGGAAAGCTAACATGTTTTGGCTGTTCAGATTGAGGCAAAAGATTTTATTTCTCGATTATAAATGAACAATAGGCTTATCAAAAAAAAAATAGTGAACAATAGCTTCTATACAAGACCAAAGTACCATAAAGATGGGTACAAGGTTGACCCCAAAATATTGATTCAGAAGAGAGTGCTAAGAAGTGGACTAGTAAGCTATAATACATGCCGTCATGTACAGATGTAGGGTGCAGATACCGGATACGTGTCTTAACATCTGATTTACCTAAAAACACGGGCACATGCCTAATTGTTCATATTTCTTTGTACACTTTTACACTTGTAAGTGGCGTTTACAAGGCACTGAGCTTGGTGTTTACGAGGATGCAATACTGTGTCGAATGCATGTCATGCATTTATAGCACCCTTCCTTAAGTTCCTTATGAAAGAATCCATATTCTGGCTCGGATACCAAGAAACTTGGAAGAGTCTATGCATAATAGCTGACCCTCTGGTCAATCTAATGTAGCAGAGATTTTGCACCTTATATAAGCATGAAAATGGGCCAACGGTTTCATCATAATCAGGTCTAGATCAGTAAATCATATAACCTTACAAGTATGGATCAGCCCAAACACCAACTGCCTAAGCACCGAAATTTCATTAATAATTTCCTCTTAATGATGTCTTGAAGAGTTGATTGAGTATCAAACTAGACTATTAGGATTCCATTTTATTCCTGTCCGAATCGGTAACTAATGCAGCATTTTCTTAGCTGAAATAGAATGATCATTCACTTCCAATGCTCATTCCGACATTTCCTTTGCTAAAAACATCGGAATGTACATTACAAAGAGTATCATCATTCACCAATTTAGGTGAATGGCTGGAATTCCAATTTTCAATTCATTCCCAAAATCATACCAGCAAACCAAACGCTGCCTAAGCCCAATCTATGCAGAAAAGCGCGCCTTCAATCACGGAAATACAGCTAAACAATAAAAATGTGAAATCACAGAATACTGTACTTCTACTTACTGCTCTGCAATGAAGGAGAACATGAGGTCATTCTGGAGTTCAGCAACACAGAGCTTCCGAAGGGGGGAGCTTCGCGCAATCAGCATCCGAAGCAGCCGATCGATGGTATCAGGCTCAGGCTCGGCCATATCACTCCACTCAACAATGTCAATATCTTGCCAGCAATAAGGCCCTGCGATCACTTTGCCCCATGATTTGCAAACCCTAGGCACCACTGCTAGTTTCTCCTGGAGGGATAGGTTCTGGAAAATTAACCCAAGCGCATCGGGTATTAGCTCGTCCCAGCACCGATAATCAGCCCCTTTGTCCATCTAAAACATCACATAAAAAATTCAGAAAAAAGGAAAAGAAAAGGAAATGAGGTTCAGGTTTCACAGGTTAGTCCATTTTCATCAGTTTTGGGTTGTGAATATCAAGATTCCTCAAGATCGAAAAAAGAATACATAGAAAGCAAGTGGGCATGAGGAAAAAATGTGACCTTTTTGTTTTTAATATTTTATTTTACAAAGACCACTGTTGCAGATCAGAACAGGTTTGTGGTTGTGGATAAGAAATTTTTAGAGATTGAAAGAGATGGAAGTACCAGATCCATGACAAGAGGAAAACCAACAACTGTAATACGGACAAATAGGTTCCAAAAATCATTAATTCCTATCAATTTTCAGAATTTACCCCTTGCCCCCTCCAAAGATCCTTTTTTTTTTTTTTTTCCAGACATTAGGAAAATGGATTCAAAACCCAAAAGAAAATACTGTTATACGAATAAATTGGGGCAAGAAAATTACAAGGGAAATAAATGAGGCATATTTGCCAAAGGGAGCCAAAGGGGAAAGAAATCAATCGGAGTGAAGAACAAAGTTCAGAAGGAGAGATGTATAGGACAGAAAGTTGAGAGAAAATTGGAGTGAAATCAGATGCAGAGCCAATTTGGGGGGGAGGAAACATCTGTGTAGATAGATACCCAGATGGAAAAAGCAATAATCAGATCAAATAAATCAATAAATAAACACCCATACAGAGGCGTTTATATGTTAAAGCATGATATAACAAACTCATACTTACATGAGAACGGAAAAGGAAAAGGAATGAGGCATGCGAGTTACCAAAACTCGATAGAAGCTTAAAGACTCGGCCTTTATGCTTCGGATAAGCTAAAGGGGCACCGAGTTATCCGCCAGAAACTGAGGAGAGAGAGAGAGAGAGAGGATTTTACACTTACAAGGCAAAAATTACTGAAGGCCACCTACCATTCCAGGTGCTGTGCAACCACCAACAAAGAAACATGAAGAGATGGAACAAGAAGAGTAAAGACAAGAGTAAAAGGCACAAAGCCCACAATTTGTATGTGAAGATAAAAGGTAAAAAGTGGAACTAGTATTTGCGATTGTGATTTGTGAATGCAATTTCTATTGACAGTTTTACTGTGATCTGTGAAGAAATCAGATGAATGAGAAATGTATTGACAAGAGGGGGTAGCTGCGGTGAAAGTTTTTTTTAATAAGGAAACGGGGTTCCGGCTGCTGTAAGTGCAGTAAATGAATCCACTGCTCAAGAATTTGGTCCGGCTCGTTTAGTAAACGAGCTAAGTTTGAGCTTGAGTTTTCAGCTCGTTTAATACAGTACTTCGACAAAAATTTGACTCGTTAAGGGATGCTCAGCTCGACTAAAAAGGCTTATTTAATAAATGGCTAAATTCGGCTCGTTAAAAGCTCAGCTTATTAATGCTTAAGCTCTCGAATTTTTGGCTCGTTTACAGCCCTGGCTATGAGTGCCACATTGAGTTCATTTTGATTTCAAAATTTTGATCCGAACCGTTCATGTTATAGAGTTTGATGGATAAAAATTCTAACCAAAGATCAACTCGATCCGACATCTCAACTCAGTGGCCAAAATACATTATTCTCGAAAGAATGAATGGCAATACAGACTTTTGGATTGCACTCCACAATAAATTTTGTTTAATGGCGTAGTCACCGGTATCGGACTGACGTGATTAATTATTTCAAGAATATTTAACTTGTTAAGTTTTAGAACATGAACGGTTTAAATAAAAGTTTTGAGCTCGAGATGAAATTCTATTTTAGAGATACAACAGAGCTTGCTGTGCTTGGGGAGACGGCAAATCCCAAGTCTTTTAGTCTATATTATCACGTATTTAGATACTCGGATATGCTAATAATAATGTTGTCTCAGTCAAATTCAAAGATGGCCTCACAATTTTTGATTTTTTGTGATTGGATCATGAGTACCTAAATACTCCATAATAGGGAAAAAGTGATTTGTATATATTCGGTAAACTGTAATTAATTTGTTGAAGTAATACAATTAACTATGTCAATTTACTTCGACTTAGGGTGTTTCCAGTAGTGAAAAATTTGTAACTTTTTATTTGTGGTTGAAAAGTTGTTAGGTGTTTCCGGTAATGAATAAATTGTTGATAGGTTTGTATGTAGAATAACTGTAGCAAAAAACGTTTATGTTAATTTTTTTGTTAGTGAAAACGAAATGATAAAATGCTAAAAAAATTTTGTTAGTGAAAACAACATGATAAAATGCGTAATACACTTTATGAGTGGGTGGTAGGATTGGCTCACCAAAATTAGTTTAGGAGTGCGCAAGGTGGCTTAAACACCTTAGTTATAAAAAAAAAGTTCATTAAACAATTTTGTCTAAATAGCCACCTAAGGTTCCTTTACTATTAATTTTGTCTAACAAGTTCAACAATTTAGGACTGTCCCCAAAAGAAATTCAAAGTCCATTATTGTGGGCTAGCTCCCTTGCATTATGGTATCTGGGGTTCTGACTAGTCAGTCTCATTTTTGTCTTTGGGTATCTATCTAGACTCATCAATTGTCAAACACTAATCACACAAGTCCTTTTTTTCCACCACCCACGGGCATTGAGTTTAGCATCGGGAAAATTATTCCATGCGGAAGGAATATTACATTGTAGTGTCTCAGTTCATGTATTATTAGCTAATATTACAGGATTCATTACTTTTTGTTGATGATTTGAAAAATAAATTGACATTTGATGAGTGGTGAAGATTGTTTGAAAACCACCAAATAATAATATTTTTTAATCATAACTTTTTCTTTCTCTTTTTTTTTTATCTGCTTTTCTTTCTTTTTCTCTATGCAGAAGGAAATTCAAAGGATTTTCCGTTTGACAAAAAAGAGAGAAGGAAATTCAACAATGTGCTAAAAGAGAAGAAACACTTTATACTTGTCCACACACACACGTATTTATATATAGCTCATATATAGCTAAAACTTTAAACAATTATAACTTTTGTTGCATATATTTAATTTTGTAAAAAAAAACAAAAACAAAACACAAATCTGGAACGTACTCAACAAGATCTTTCAAACAAGATCCATTTGAATATGAAATTGTGTACACGTAAAAAAGTTATTTTATTTCATTAATTAAGGAAGAGTTCACACTCCTTCTAGACAATTTACATCCCTCAAGTGAAAAACTTTACACTCATCCAATGCAAAATTCACACCCCTCTAAACAATTCACTTTCCAAAACATGCAATTCACATCCTAAAATGTAGAATTTACACCCTCTATAACAGACAATTCACATATGTTATTATACACAATTCACACCCCCTTGAACTCTTGTTGCATACAATTCACACCCCTTATTATACACGATTCACACTACCCTATAACAAACAATTTTTTTTTTGTCGATCCTATAACAAACAATTCACTCTAAAAAATTATTATTTTTTCTACACAAAATTTCACATTTAATATACATCTTGTTTGATAGATTTCATAGAGTAAATTCTAAAATTATAAATTTTACAATATATATAATAAAAGATATTGAATTTTTAAAATTGATATACAAAAAGTAACAAAGTATGTCCACGTCCGCATTTGTCAACATCAACCACATGCTTATTATGTTATTCACGCACGAATGACTTATAAATGAAATGAATAGTGAGACATAAAAAAAAGATTGGAATAAGACAGGCTCCCAAAAGCGGAACCAGTAATTTCCCGATGGTATTTTGGGCTTCCGGCCATGAATTACAGGGCCCATCTTGAGATATGATGCTGATCCTCTAATGGCAGCTTCCTTATACCTCTTTCCCTTCTGCTATTTTTCATTCTATATATTCCCAAACCATATGATATGAATGATTCTCAAGAGAGTACCTTAAGTCCTATGCCCACTTGCAATCGTTCCGGCAAAAGAAAATTAAGGAAAAAAAAATAGTACTTTTAATTTTTGTTTAAAAAGTGATAGGTTTTCATCAAGTATATTTTTAGAGCCCGATGATCTAAAAAAGAAATCATATAGATTTAGAAATGTGCTTATTTCGAGACACAAGTGTATGTTCTTCATTGTTGATACAATAACTCTAGTACGTAGCATTGTTTTATTATAACTTAGGTGGGCGACCTCGCCAGCATACGTACCTAAATTAATTCTGCAAGACCAATCTCACCATCCACTCAAGGGGCCAAATTAAAGCCCAAGCCAAGCCCCAGTTTAGACCAATCCCACCATTCACATTCCCGATTCTTTTTTCTTTTTTTTTAACCCTCCGGATGCAAGTCTATGCATTTCTTTGACGGTGAATATTTATAGAACATGTATAACATATTAAACTTTGTTATCCGTTAACAAAAACTTTATGATTCTATGTCTCGTATTAAAACTTTGGAAACAAATTGAATTATAATTAACTCCCATATATCAGGTAGTGTTTTGGCCTTGATTACGAGCCAATAATGGTAATTAACTAATGATTGAAGGACAAATTAATGTACGTACCTTTTGTAACCACATACTCCATTTTAATTGGACTTGGGGATTGTAGTACGCTTCGAAAGAACTCGTCGAGATATTATCATTATGATCTATTTATAGAGTTCATTGAGCATATTCATCAAAAATCAAGTTGATCGGATGTCTATAATCACATGTTTGGACAACATATCTTTTTTTTAGAAAAAATGAATGATTAGTATGATTCCGGCCGGATGAACTGTAAAATAAAACTTGTCAATCCTATGATTATAGATGTCCAATTAACCTGATTTGGAAGGCAAATAAAATGTTAGGCTTACTCTATTAAAATGGTTGATTAGTAGAAATACTTTAAGTAGTTAAGAGCATATTAGAATTTTAGCGGGCTTGGCCAACTTTATTATTAGCTTTTTATGTTCATATTTTATGAAGTTCTGTTAGTTTTTGGGTCAGATTTCTCAGATTATTAATTCATTCAGACTAGATGAATCTCTTAAATAAAATATTATAAAAAATTTAAAAGGTCCAAAAGAGACCAAACCAATTAAAAAGACTTATCTACTTTAATTTATTTTGTATCCAAAGTTACTTCAATTTTTTTTTGTCAATAGTTTTCATTTTTAGATGACTCTGATCAAGATGAATCAATAAGTATTCTGTAAAATTTTGATTTAGTATTTACAAAAAAAGTATTAAAACAAAATTTAAAGAAAATACTAAACACAGTAGTATAATACTCTCTCTGTCCCAAATTGCTGGTCTTTTTTGGGCAGTCATGCCACTCAAACAATTGTTTATATTTCACAATCTATAATGTATTTTATGGTTTCAAAATTTTCTTTAATAGAATTAATTAAGTTCTATCAAACAAGATCCTTATCGAATATATAAAGTATTACAAATTAAAAGATATTGACAATTTTTTGAGAGATCCCAAATAGTGAAAATGGACAAACAATTCAGAACGGAGAGAGTAATGTTAGGCGAAGGTGCCAGTTGCGAATAGGAATTGTAACGATCCGATTTTTCAAGGAATTTCGGAAGCATTAACCCTAAAATACACTGAATTTTACAAATTATTAGGCCCCTATTTATCCTTATATAAAAATTATAATTTCAAAATAATATAAAAATCTATGTACATTTATTTAACAAAAGTAACTCCAGAGCGACTCTAGTTTTGACATGAATTCCAAGTAACGTTGGCCTAGACTCCGTTCCAGGGGGTACCACTTGTATCAACTGCTCCACTGTGAAATCCTGCACACTCTGACAAATTGAACGCCGAAGCAAACGATTTGCTAGGATGCAAACGTATCCTAAGTGATAATCCACCAAGTAGAAATCCTAAAACCCAATACCACATTATGCAAATCAACGATATAATAGTTCATAATACACAAAAGGTACAGAATAATAACACATCGTCTTTTTCTTTACTATCCATATCTTACATGAAATCTAAGGATCATCTCTATGAGATCCTTTCTTCTCCCATCCACTAACTACAATCGTCTCATGGGCCCACCCTTCCTCTTGCTTATTCTGCACCAGAGTCCTAGGTGAGCGCACCTAAATTATATAATGAGCATGTTCTCACTTAAGACCATAACAGGAGGATCGAGTCATCCCATGACATATCGTACATTAGGGTCGGACATCCACTATCCCACGCTAACTATAACCGTCTCATGGGACCCATTCTCTTTCCCGAAGAGAAATTTCTCATGACGTATCATATATTAACGTCTCACTAACTATAACCGTCTCATGGGACCCATTCTATTCCTCGAAGAGAAACTTCCCATGACGTATCATACGTTAGCGTCTCACTAACTATAACCATCTCATGGGACCCATTCTCTTCCTCGAAGAGAAACTTCTCATGACGTTTCATACGTTAGTGTCACAACACTGGGCCTCGCAGGTAACCCATTTCAACACAGGGCCCCATAGGTTACTCTTGCCATCGCCATGGCTCAATTCATAATTCACACAGTACTCACACTTTCAACATTTTACCATTTTTCATTTATTTATCATCGTCTACATGTTTCACTACTTGTAACTACCTGGGGAACCTATTTGTCCAATCTACAACCACAACAAAATACCACACGGTTCAACATTTCAACTAAAAGTACTAACATGCCAACAACACATAATCATGCGATAAAATTCATCATGCCATAAAATTAATCATGCGAGTAACAAAATAATATTCAGTCAAATAATTAATTACTACACTTAAAATTAAGTCTATTTCTCTCGTTTAGAAATTTTATAAAACATTTCTACTATTTATACATTTTCTTTAACTCTCATATTATTCATAGATTTTACAAACTAATTTTTATTGAAAAATACTTATTGCTAAATTTAGTATTTACTAACTATATTAAATATTAATATGAGATTTTCATAACAACAAAATTATGCGAGACTATTCTAGTCAATATTTATTAGAGTTAAAGATTAACTAATATATAATCCAAAATATTTCTTGTTTACAATCTAAATAAATTTTTACTAATAAAATATTCTTGTTAATATTTTATCTTGTTAATATTTTATAAATATTTGTCTACCCCAATAATTTATTAAACACATAAACGTCCACTCAAATACAAATCAACAATGCATCATTAATAGTAATTTCGCAATCAAACACATGTTAAAACGATCATAAATTTTCACAGGGTATAACACTAATCATTCCAGCACAATCGAACTGAATTTTAATATAAACAGGACTAAAAATAAATTAACAATTTAACAGCAGGTCATCATCTTCAATAAACTTTAAATCTAAATCTTAACTCCATTAAAATGCAGATTAAAGTTTCGAGTTTCCGGAAAACTACCTCAAACGCGATTCTAAGTCCGAATAAGTGTTGTACGGTGTCCGTAAATCGCCATAGTGGTTTTGAAATCTCAAGGCAGCGTTCGGCGGCACTCCGACAGGACCCGCAGCAACGGTGTGCCCATGAAACTCAAGGTGTGCACACATCTACGGCCACAACTCTCTCTCTCTCTCTCTCTCTCTCTCTTTTTCTCTATTCTAGACTCAACAATAGAATTAGGAGTAAAATAATATACTGGTGTTCAATTTTCAGATTTATGTGGGTATGTATAATGAGAGAGAATAAGGTAGTGAGAAGGTGAGAGGATAAGTATAGAAGTGGTGGAATGAGGAAGGAGAGTGATACTGATAATGATAAAAAGATAGGGGACAAGTGCCACATTTGGGGGGGTTTTCAATTCTAATGTATATGGACGCATGTATGTACATGGTGAGAATGTATCTGGACGCGTGTATGTATAGGATAAGAGAGAGAAGTGGAGAATTAGTTTGAACAGAGTTCTACTTAGGGTTTAAATAGGAAAGATAAGAGATGAATATGAATCACTGATTCCCTGTATATTTAAAGTTTAAATACATATCTTATACAATAGTGCAAATAATATCAATTGTACACATAATAATATATTTTAATTATTCAATCTAATTAATTATTGAATTAGAAATTTAACAATATAAATTTGTATTAAAAAAAATTGGGTCGAAAATTCGGGTCGTTATAGGAATAGCAACAAGACGGAATGGGTTTTTGCGTACCCCGACCTGAAATTATTACCCAACCCCGACTAGGTATTTTTTGGGTACCCCCATTCTTGTCCCGATCGGAGAACGGGTTTACTCGTACCATCACGCTTTGTAAAAATTAAAAAAATTGCTAATCTAAAAGCAAAATAAAAAAAAAGTATAAATAAAATGTTAGTTTAGTATTATGGTGAAAATATAAAGGTAATAATATAAGGGTTTTTTAGTATAATGATAATAATATTAGGGTAAAAATATAAAATTTGAAGTATTAATGAAATTAGATTAGGATAAAAGTATAATTTTATAAATAAATACATTTTGGGGCGGGGAACTATTTTCCCGAAACCAGCCGGATTTTAGTTTTTTTACCCCGATACTTGAAAAGGTGGTGAAAATCTGTTCCGTTCAGGACGGGATGGGGTCAGTCCAATTGCACCATCTCTAGTCGCCAAGCAAGTTGAAAAAATTACTCCACTCCAGTAGGGATGGCAATTCACCCTGTCCCGAACCAATCCCTACCCGCTCCTGAACGGGACGAATTTTCATCAAATTTTTGGATACCGAAACGAATTCGAATTGATATTATGCCAAAATCTGCTCCGCCCCGTCCCGTCCAACCTCACCCCGTTGCCATTCCAACTCCGGAGGTGTTGCTTGTTTTATTTTATTTTATTTTATTTTATTTACTACTAGCCGAGAAAGTCAGAGTACCTTTTCCTCCATCAGTGTTCAATGGTACAAGTGGGGACAGATGGTCTAGGGGGTTGTCCTCTTTATTCCATTCCAACTGTTGTAGTATGAATTATTATACTCCTTCCGTCCCAAATTGTTTGTCTGATCCGTAAAATGATAATTTAAAAATAATACAATTTTTTTAAAAAAAATTTAAACTTTTTTCACAAATTAATAGAAGTCATTGATATCTAGTAAGTTGTTAAAAAACTTTTGAATTTTTCTTGCAAAAATCGTATTATTTTTAAGACTCCGTTTTGTGGACCAGACAAACATTTTGGGACGGAGGGAGTAGCATAGTCTAGGAGTATTACGTCACATTATCATATCGTATTTTTGGCAAAAGATAAATAAATAATCTAAATCGTACAAAGAAATATATTCATATTGTTTAATTTATTACAACGTAAATGATTAAAAATATCACATAAATAATGACACATGATATATCGAGAATGTTGAATAGTTACTCGTGGGCGAGAGAGGGTGGGGGAGAGTCTGTTCAGTCAAAACAAAATTGCTTAAGAGAAACTGTAACAAGTATTTTTTTTTTTTTGTTTGGTAAGTAGAAACTGTAACAAGTTGAAGCCGTAGAAAAGCTTCAAACTTTTATACTTAAGAGGAAAGCTTTACAGGCCATAGTTATGATCTGTAACTAGTACTCCATCTCGACCCTTTGTTTGTCCTATCGTTTTGTACTAATCGAATAAAGAATTGTTCAGCTCCAAATATGCTGTGAAATTCAACTTATCATATGAATATTGTTTCCAATTTCATGTTACTCCTATATATATATTAAAAATTACTCCATCCCAAAAATATTAATCGATCTGTAAAACGTAATTTAAAAAGTAAAATGCATTTTTGTAATATCTGTAATTCAAACTTTATTCCGTAAGTTGCGAAAGCTCATTGATATCTAATTACTTGCGATAAAAAGAAGCAGTCAGCTCGTAACAATCTCTCTCTCTAAGTTCTTCGGCTCGGGTTTCCTTGGGGTGCCTAATCTTCTAGTCCTATCTTTCATGTTGGAATCAAGCATGTTGTAATGGATTAACACTCATTTGAGAAAAAGTATTGAGTGAGCAAATCTTGGTGCAAATATTGGTAAATTAACTCAAATTGTAGACATTTTTACCAAGTCTTTGAGTTTTGAACGTTTTTTTTTTTTCTTAAGTCCAAACTCATTAAGTGGCAGTTCTGGCTGTTTGTAAAAGTTGGTTAGTTAGTTAGCAATGTTGTTAGTCTTTTTTTGAAGGGCAAAAAAGGTTTTTATTAATCTTTGAAAGGAGAATTACAAAGATTAAAGGAAAACATGTGTAATTAGGTCTGGGACTCTGGCTTGATTGATTCAGTTGTAATCGTCTTATGTAGCTGGTAGCTTTGAATATAAGGAGGATGAATGTATTCAGTTGTAATCAAGAAAGGAAAATTGAACTACTGAGCCGATCCTTCTTCTTCATTTACTCTTAGAATCATGGTTGGGGCCGATCTCGATGATCCTAGTTCGGGCATATTCTTGGAGCTCAGGCTTGGGAATCCCCTGATCAGACCCGTAGAAGGTGACGGAGACACGGAGTTGTTGTTGTTGTTGTTTTGTTTTTGTTTTTTTTTTCTTTTTTCTCTGAAAAGCAGAGACACGGAGTTGTTGAAGGCGTGGAAATGAGGTTGGCAAAGTTGCTATGAGCTGTGGTTCATGTTCTGGGGCTGGTAGAGACAATTAAAGTGATGATCGAGAAGATATTCAATGTCCATGGGACGTGGTTGAGCACAATTGATGTGGGTTTCACTTTCAAATGTGTAGACCTTATACGAATATATGGACCAGATTCATGCTCAACCTTACATCATGGACATTGAATAATTTCTCTTATAGTGACTGGAGTAATTGAAGTGTGAGTCTAAACAGTAGTAATAAACTTGAATTAAATTAAAAAAAATTAGAAAAATCAAATCGCGGCTCGTGTAACACGTAATGTCCTTAAAACAGGTTCGCCACCTCATCAAAATGCTAGAGGTTTTAGTTGGCGTCTGCCTCCTAAGATACAACGGTAGAGACAATTATATAAAGTGGTGCTGCACTAGAATTGTTTGGGAAGCCCAATAAATCATAAAGTGGTGCTGCACTAGAATTGTTTGGGAAGCCCAATAAATCAATCGCCCAAAGTCCAATAACAAATTTTAGGTCCAACAAGCCTACGCCCAACCAAGATCCACATGTGCTATTTCAGAATTTGGGCCCAACGCCCAGATCGAATCCAAACTAACCCAGAATAGACATGCACTTCTTCTGTCTCATATTCTCGACTCTGTTTACTATTTGAGACTTCTGAGAAAATTGGTTATATCTTTTAATTTATAAAAAAAATTATATCAAATATGAATCTTGTTTGATTGATCAAATAATTTTATTAAACAAAGTTTTTAAAGTCGTAAAAAATATTATAGATTGAGACATATAGATAATTGTTTGAGTGACATAAAAATTGAAACATGACCAAGAATATGGGACGAATGGAATATCTTGGACTATAGGCTGCTAGGCATGGCAATTGGACCTGCCTTGCCCGAACGGAGCAGGTTTTTACCTCATTTTAGGGTATAGGGTCGGGGTAAAGAAATCTAAAACTTGGCCGGGTTCGGGGTGAAAGTACCTTGCCCCTAAACCCACCCCGATATTACCCGCCCGGAATTGCATTTATATATAAAATTATACTTTTATTACTAATCTAATTATCATTATACTAAATTTTTTTATATTTTTACCTTAATATTTTTATCATTTTAATAAAAAAACCTTCTAATCTTACTTTTATATTTCACAATTATACTAAAATATCACTTTATTTATAATTATTTTGTTTTATGTTGATAATTTTTTAAATTTTTTACGGAGCGAGGTGGGGCGGGTAAATCCGTTTCCCGATCGAGACGAGAACGGGAGTACCCAAAAAATACTCAGTCGGGGTCGGGGCCGTGTAATAATTTTCGGGTCAGGGTCGGGGTATGCAAAAACTCACCCCGTCCCGCCCCGTTGCCATTCCTAAGGTTGCGGGCCTGCAAATCCAGCGTCCCAGCCCTGCCCCAGTTGCGTATCATGAAGTACTCTTGGCTTTCATCTATGTACATATTTCACTTAATTTTTTTTTTTTGAAGATTATTTCACTTAAATTGGATATAGGCATTCCTAGTGTGTTTTTAATTGGACTCCCTGCAAATAAGAAGTGAGATTGGGCCTCCAGGATTAGTCAATGTACAAATAACTGAATAAGTTCACCCAGATACCTGATTTATCAAAAAAAAATTCCAATTCATGCATGGTCTCTTGATCAATTTTCTTACGCCTTTCGGTATGAAACGAAATTTGGAACTTACCTCGAAAGATTTTGCTGGCACGTTTGGGAAAAACTCCCGAAGCTTGATACTACAGAGTCTGTCAACCCACAAAATTGAAGAAAATACACAACTTGGAAGCAAATGGTCGAATACAAAAAATATTCGGAATCAAATCTTATGTAATTTAATTTTCAAGTTGAAACGAATAAATGAATGATTAAGTACACAATTGTGTCTTTTTTCCTCTCTTTTTCACCGCCTTTCTACATAGTTTGATTAGTCATATACATCTTATAACATCAAAATCATTAAACCAAAGTGGAACAAGTCGATGTAGTCGGATCAAACAAAGCGGGAACCAAATACTTCCTCCCATTAGCACCATTCGCATTATAGCTAGCACCCGTGGTACGGTCCACCAAAAGGTCCCCTGCGTATCCAGGGAATGCTCCTTTAGCGTACACCCCGGGACAAGCCGATGCAGCCTCTAGCGGAGCATCGGCCGGGCCTTGGTAGTAGCCATTTCCAAATGGGTTCGTAGCGGTCCCGGCCAATAGGTTGGCCAGGTTGATCACCATCCCATCCATACCCACATCTTGGTTGGGTGCGACCAAAGGTGGGTTCTGTGGTCCGTAAATAGGCTGGTGGAACGGCCAAGCGCACTGACCCGGGCACTGAGTCTCCGAGTTACCGACCCAAATATAGGCGAACTTGTAATTTTTCCCTTTTGCTTGGACATTACCCTTGGAAGACCCGTGCGTCCCGCACCGGCTCATACAGAACCCATCCACGGTGACGTCGGCGGATGTCAGTACAACGTTGATTGCGTTCATCTGATCGCCCTTCGACGCCAACTGCACGATCTGTTTCTGCGTGAGGGATTTTCCCAGCGAGTAATTGTCGTCGAGCATTTGTTTGCCCAGGGACAAAGAAAGTGACGAGGGTTTTTTCGATTTGGCTAGTTTGTAGTATTTCTCGGTGGTTTTCCACCACGCGGCGACCGATGGTTGGGTTTGTGGTGGGGGAGAAGACAGCGAGGTGACAAAGTCGGAGACTATGGCTCGTTGGGAAGGAGTGAATTTGCCGTACCAAATGAGGTTGACTGGCATTTTGCCGGAAAGAAGAGGTCCGTTGTGGTATTGCATTAGTGTATTAGGTTGATCTTGGACTAACTCGGTGAGTTTTCTGGCTGCGAATGAGAGTTGGAAGAGAGAGATTAAGAGGAGGAGTTGTGGAACGAAGTAAGCCATGTTTTGATCTTAAGGAGGAAATGGAGAGAGAAGGGAATGAGTAGAGCTCTGAGTTGGGTTTTGTTTTGTAGTATTTGTTGGTGGTGTGGAATGAAGGCGTAGTAGCAGGCTATTTATACAGGGTTGGAATTGGTATGGATGGGCGTTATGTTTGAACTTTGAAGCTGCTGAGAAATGAGGCCAGAAACTTTACTATCCCGTAGCTGTAAAATGGTAAATGGGGAGAGAGAGAGAGAGAGGTGGTGTGGGACACTCTCTTACGCGTCTTCTTTAATGCTGGAAGGAAAACTATCCACCGGGCCGGGTTCATCTTACTTTTTTGTCTGTTCAACAAATTTCTCCAACCAAACTTCCAGGTACCGACCCATGCCCATAATTATATACTTTTTCGTTCTAATATGTTTGCTAATTGTTCAAATTTTTGGTTTTTCAAATAGGATTGTGATTTTGGCACTCCAACAATTGATGGAGGGGCTCCAAAATTGAACTGTGTTGATACACAAAACGACGTCGTTTTGGAACCCCTCCATTAATTTTTAGAGTGCTAAAATCAATTTCCTTCCAAATATTCTTTAGAGAAAAAAATTAAATACTAGCATTAAATAGATGTGTTTCCTTCAACTTAAAAATGAAATTTTTGGTCTTTTGTGGTTTGCTAATTTTGAAAAATTGCAAACAAATTGATAATATGATCAAACATAATGAGACAGATGCAATAGTAACTTGTCTTTTTTATTTTTAAGATAAGAAATCAGTCAATCAAGGCCATGCTCTCCATTGTTTTACCTTTGCCTCTTGTTCCTCACCTTTGTTTTGCGTGTATTGAAGTTCACCTGTTCTGTATTGATGGCTGCTTTTTCTTTTCTTTTCCCTGAACGGCTGGTTTTGATGTGCGCATGTTTTGAACCTTGATGGGGTGTTTGATTAGTCTTGTGTTGTTTCATTTCGATTGGGTCTTGTTTGCTGGGTAGTTTGTACTGGTGGGTCATTTGTATGATTGTATCCGTACGGTTACCGTTTTATTTGATATTAATGAAGTTTCTCATTTTGGAAAACGAAATTAGTTCAAATATAAATAACTTTATTAAAAAGGAATATATATGTGCAGAATCACGTGGACTTTCCAGTTACATAATCTTTTAATTTTTTTTTTTTACTTATGATTAATCTCATGTTTTCACAGATATTATCTGAGAGACGTACGAAAAGGTTTGAATGATTTAGGGTGGAGCAAAAATGTTAGATTTAGAGAGCTTTGTACAAAAATGTTTGGAGGTGAGCTGAATGTAGATCCAACTTGCACTCTCCTGCTATGTTAAAACATACAAAACTCACACAATCTAACGACTCAAATGCACTCGGTACAGGAATAATATTTTTTGGCACAGAGAATCTCAAGCCAGAAAAGTTGGACCTAGTCTGACTAAAGGAAGTTAGAGCAAACCACCCAAGTGGCTTGCAAGTTCCTCCGAGCATAAATTTGGATGAGTCTATCCAGTTGGGTGGGAAGCATTAGGTGATGTATAGTTTTCATTGGGTCAATGCCACCTATTTTTTTGAGCTACAGAAAAAAAAGGGGTTTACAGCTTATGTACAGTGTGGACTTTGGACAAGTGGATTACAGATTGGCCGAAATTCCCTTAGAAATTACTCCTCTTCGGTGAGAACATATTAAGAAATGGCATTTAGGAGAAAAAGGACCAATTTGTGAATGAGAGAGAGAGAGAGAGAGAGAGAGAGAGGAAAATGCTTTGCGTGCCAAAAACCTTATTTATGATTGCATGGGGTCTATGACTATGAGCACCGTGTGGAGCTCACCATAGGCATATCAATGCTATTGAAGAAAGGAAAAGGAGCTGAGGGACAGGCTGGACTGGGTTGGGAGGTGCAGCTGTACAAAAACCGTGAAAATGATGCGCTCTATTCCGGAGCTTAGCTAGCTGTAGATATCTTAAATGACTGGATCCGAAACGGAATTGGGGAGCCTGCTGGCCACAAGACTCGGCAAGGGGCTGGATAGGGGTGAGAAAAAAATCATCGATCCGCAAATCCAGTTCAAATCAATCCAAATCGCATAGTTTGATTTGGCTTTTTAGAAGTGTGGTTTGACTTCGATTTCAAAAAATTATAAACCGTGTTTAATCATTTGGTCTGTGGATTTATATTAACGGTTCGGATTCCAATTCGATCTGAACCGTGTGTATGTATACATATTGATATATACATGATTTAGGTACACCAAATAAAACTAGTCTAAGTCATAGTCAATTAATTTCCTAATCTCTAATACTCTAAATTTGTATGGTGAAACTATATTCCAATTCTATCTAAACTTAATATAATAAATATAAATTGGCAAATTGCATCCATATCTTTCTTTCCCGATCAATAATATGCATTCTTTGTTAGTCTCTATGTTTTCTCTTAATTGATTTTTCTTTACTATATTCCTTACATAGGAGAAGAATTGATTTTTCTAATAATGACTGATTTAATATGTCTCTCAATAATAATTTAAATAGTTTATAAAGACAGATATTCTTTTTTTAGACAAACCATGGTTCCAACCGGAACCAAATCATTTTTTTATGGTTTGGTTCAATGCATTCTATGGATTGGTTTGATTTTTGATTTTCAAAATTCACCATCCATTGGTATTGGTTTAATTCTTGATTTACTATAAAACTGAACTCATCCGGACCGTGTTTACCCCTAGGGTTGGCCATCCAAACGAACCTGGGACCCTATGGCCTTGGTGAGTAAAGTCACTATTGGATTGTAGTGAGCATCTCAGCTGCAATCTAACGGTTTGGATTTAAAACAAAGTCTTACAAGGAATAGTTATTTTCTTTCATATTAGAGTTTTTTTCTTAAACATTTGTGGACGGCTGAAATTGCTTACAAAAATCTTGTAGTGACTTTGCTCACTGCGGAATTCCCGAATCTATAATATGCCTTTATATCCTAGTATTTGAATATTCCCGGGATTTTGCACGAAATTTCGAAAGCATTAACCCTAAAATACATTGAATTTTACAAACTACTAAGCCCCTATTTGTCGTTATACAAAATTTACATTTAAAAATAAATAAAAAATCTAACATTTTATTTGAACATCTTCAAAGTGACTCTAGTGTTGATACAGATCTCAACCATCATTGGTCTTCGCCCTTGGTATTCCTCTTGTGTCAAATTGCTCCATCATTGAACCTTGCACCCTCTGTCAAATTGATCATCGAAGTAACCGATTTACCAGGATACAAACATATCCGTGAGTGATAATTTACTCAGTAGAATAATCCCAATACAATCAACCCCTTACTCTACAATTAGCATTCAATAATAACAATAATATCACTATTGATAATACGCGAGAGGTACAGAATTATAACACATCGTCTTTTTCTTTACTATCCATTATCTTACATGAAATCTAAGGATCATCTCCACTAGATTCTTCCCTCCCATATTCACTAACTACAACCGTCTCATGAGTCTACCCTTCCTCTTACTTATCCTGTACCAGGGTCCTAGGTGAGAGCACCTAAGTTATGTACTAAGCATTGTCACACCCTCGATTTTCAACACATATAATAATCATTTTCGATAAATAAAATGATAACTAAAGTATCGATAATACCCAAATGACATATCTTTTCCCCGCTCTCAAAGTTAAATTTAAAAATTACAATCCTTGCTCGAGGTCCCAAGTCACCAAATACCGAAATAGAATTACTCTTTCAAGTCATATGCATAATGTCGCCGCTTTTATACCTTCAAAACATATGATCAATAAGCACTAGATGTATGCCATGACACTTTCCTTGTTTTGTGTATGAAAATGATAGGTTAAGCTATACTAGCCTAATAGAAAAATCTATACTCAAGTTATGTGACAAAACGATGAAGCATGCAACTAGAGTGAATGAATTTTAACAAAACAAACGAGAGATATAGGAGTTACCACTGCGAAAAATTGGACTAAGACTGAAAAATCCTGGACGTCATACAGATGTCCCTCACCATTTATGCATCAACTAGAAGCAGCTTTTAAACTCGTATCAATCTAGCAAACTACAACAATAGTTCAACCATCTGATAACTTTTCGAACGAACGCCACAACTACTTCCTCAACTCATACCACTCACCATAGAGTCTCATTTCATAAAACTTTCCTTTTGATTTCCAAAACAATTTTGAGAAAATTCAAGACTATTATGGGTCAAACTCCATTGATTCGAGCTTGAATATCGGAGTTTATTGATTTGTGCCCAAATACCGGATCCGTTGATTCGCTCAAGAATACCGGATGATTTTTGATAAAAAAAATTCTCTTTTCAAAATCTAAATTTCTTTCTTTAATAAAACTTTGATAAAATCAACATTTCATTCTCTTTTCCGACAACCACAATCCCAAGCTACAAACAATCCAAACATCAACATAGACTTCTGAAGTCAATCAAAATTCTCTTCATCATGCGAGACATTCAACTGTGTTATCACCCCTTGCGTCAAATTGAATTCTCTCCACCTGGATTTCTACATTACCATACCTTGCGTTGCGGGCCCTCTAGAGTCTCCGCATTACCACAACTTGCGTTGTAGGACTCTCAATTCAGAATTCACAACTCACGTAAACATAAAAGCATTATCAATCAGTACATAAGCTAACATCATTTTTCAAATTTACATTCGTTCATATATCATCAACAATGTATTACAAACTCATAAGTATACCCCATTGCACATTGATAAATACTTTAAATCCACGTTATTCCTAATCAACCTTACAGTACATTCCCCACCTAACGACACTGATATTATACTCTAACGAGTGCCAAGAGACAAGATCAAACAACGAGCCGTCAGAGCACAAGCAATCATACTCGAGAGTGACTTAAACATGTTCTAACCATATAAGGAGCCATAACACGGAACGAAAACAACGTTAGGAGTAGCTACAGACATTGGCAGATTGACACATCTCTACTCAAATGGTCATAACTTTTTGTGTACTAAAAATTTTAAGGCTATTCCAATGCCAATAGAAAGCTGACTTCAAGACCTTCAATTTGATATAAAGTTTTCATGAAACGGACATCGGACGAGAAAGTTATGGCAGTTCAAAGTTGAGCGCAAACTCAGAAAATGAGATAGATTCATGACCAGATTTCTAAAATCCACCATTAATTCAATTCTCAACGGTTTTGGGTGATTCTAGCGGCATTAGAACGGGTTCTAAGTCTACTCTATTTCATATGAAGGAACCAAAATTTATTTCCAAATTTAAGATGACGAAAAACCCCCATAAACAATGACCAATTCTGCAGAATTTCGGAAATGAAAAAAACAACCTCAAACAACGAAGCAAGGCATGATCTAGCTACACAATCACCGCATAAACGCATAACAAGAGTAAGAAATCCCTACTTAGATGGGTTTTAAGCAAAATCCTAGGTCTACCAAGAGCAATAAGCTTGAATCCTTTAAAGACAAGCTTTATCCAAGCTTGGATACAAGATCTAGAGCAAATAAAGTCTAAAAACATGAATAACAAGCAAAAATCAACAAATAATCGAGAGGAGAGAAAAAAAAATGTGATAGAGCTTCAAGAAGTGAGAACAAGAACACAAAACTCACCATTAGTTCACCAAATACAAGAATCTTGTGATTTTGAGGAAGAAAACCCTTGGATCTTGAACTTGAAGATTTGATGTTGAAATTAAAAGTTTTAGGTGAGATTGGAGCTGGGTAGGTGAGAGAGGGTGTTTCCAGGCCTGGCTCGAGGGTTTTAGGTGTAAAAAATGGTAAAGTGGGGTATTTATAATGAACTGTCATGCGTGCTGAAAAATTAAAAATTTTGCATGATGTACCAGTACCGCAGAATGATAGTATCGGTACATGTACCAAGAAATTTCAGCATTTCACAATTTTTGGCCGTGATGTATCTATACTGGAAAAAGCTGTACCTGTACATCAAAGACAGATTCAAATTTTTTTGCCAACGTTCATCAAATCAAATCCCGATCGCTACCAACACTTCCACACATCATTTCAACACCGAAACTCAAAATCGAACTATTCTCCGAATGTCTGATACATAACGGTAGACGTATCCGAATAACCTCATTAATAAACATATAATTTAAAGCAAATACGATCTTTTACATATTAAACGATTAAAGAAAATAGAAAAATTTTACGGGTCTCTACATTCTATCTTACTTAAAGAAATTTCGTCCTCAAAATTTTATAAACCATGCCCAATCATTCCAAGCAACGTAAAAACATACTCCAATCGTATTGCTATCCATCATACAACAATTCAATAACCATCAAAACTTGTGGCAAAGATTCGTATTAATTAAACCATAACAAACACGAGTATATCTTTCTAATTTCGTTCCCCCCTCTCTCATGTAAATTCGCGCTAATGGCATCGGCTTACTTTTCAACACTTGACTACGCAAATTTAGGATACGTATCGGACTCTCACCATGGGACACATCGGCTTCTAATTCACGTTCGGACCATTCTAACTCATGTAATGGATTCGGCTTGTACCTTTTTATTATCCAAATATATATATATATATATATATATATATATATATATAATGCATCACAAATGCTCAAAAGTTTCGGTGACACTTCCAAATGGTATGCTATTTCTAAGCTTCCCTTGATTACGAAATTTCTATACACGACTATCTATCTCGCCATAGAAATCTTACCACCTAAGTGTAACCCGATAATCCAATTGACTTCCCGAGACTTCCATCTAGAAGGTGTGGTGATCAAGCGACTCTTCTAACTGAATTTCATCGGTTGTCGCCTGGCTATCCAAAAGACACGCGCCGTATCCGATACCTAATCTCTTCTTCTAGTGGTGAACGCTTCATTTTCTTCCCGAGACAATACAAGCTTCAATGCGGCGGTACTTTACGAAATACGTGAATCTTCCCACTTCGAGTGGCAACGGGTGACGATAATGATCAACACAATTCTTTGATTATCTCAAATGGGATAAGCGAGTTTCAAAACTCAAACAAAGCTGATCAAGAATACGAGAATGGTAATAAGGTACCCAAATCTAAATGACACATGAGATCTTTAGAATCGTTAGACAACAAACCATTGTACAAACTCATGATAATCCGAGGGATCTTAAAACAATCAATCATAACTTTACTGAGGACGAATACAAATAATAAGACAGATCCCTAGTAATCCAACTCATACAAGGTTGAAAATTGGTCCAATACCAAATTTGAGCAATATTTCTAACAAATTGGGATTGAGATTTATAGAACGAACCATCATATACCTCCAGAGTCAAGGAATCACAATAGAGTTGAATGACATTGAGGACAACTACAACAAGTGAATTCGAATTTAATAGAACCAACAAATAGGTATCAAAAAACATTTCACCACTAGATTTGGCTCAAATTTTGACAAGAGAATTGTGTAGGATGATACATTCTAACAAATAAACTGGTAGCTCCAACAAGGAAACTCAAACCACCTAAATAGGTTTAGGCTTATAGACAAATACAAGGCGGATACAAGCAATAATAGCAACAAGTCCGAATTTAACGACATCACAAAATTTGTATATCATAAAATGTGTGACCACAAATTGGGTTTAATAGATTAAAGTAGCAACAGAAGAACTTGCGCAGAATAATGGTGACAAACGAACTAACTGATAATCGCCACAAAATGATCTAAACTGACCAATGAAAACTTATCTCAAGCAGGATGATGTCAGAATAAAACTTCGAATGAAATACAGGAAACAGTCACCAACAGCAATAACAAGTGTGTCATAGGGTGCTTCGCCATAAGATTTTGAATATTTCCAAGAAAAGCTAGGAATGGATTGTGCGATAATTAACTAAGATGTCAAGAATTACAACGGGTCAACAATATGACAAATTCTGCAGAAAACAGTCTTTGGTACAATTTTAACAAGATTCAGCTAGGCCAATCAAAGAATGTAACAAGAGAAACAACTCCAATAAGATCACGTTCGAAACGTCACCATCCATCATGGATACAACTAATCCCTTCCCAAATCAAATCAATCCTCGTTTTACACAACTTAAAGAAGTCAAAGGCATTACTTTAAGATGGAATGACTAACAAATGAACTGAACAACAAATGAAAGAGGACACCTCGAACAACTGACATTTATGAGAACTAGAAGGAATGGTAGGAAATAGTAGTTTAGCTGTGGAACTACATCTGTTACTGTTTCGGTGTACGTTTATCCTACTGCATTGAGCTCGACTTACCACGTACTCTCAATCCCTAAGGACAATTCCTTGCCATGTGGCCAACTTCGCCGCAAGTATAATAAGATCCCTCACGCCATGGACATTAAGAACAAATATTACCAGACTAACGACATCGATGACTGACAATCTGAGGTTGGAGGACAACTCCCGAGGTCTCAGAATGAGAAAGTGGTTTCAAACCCTGCTGGCCTTGCAAAGACTGACACAATTTTCTTGGTATCTTCCCTCCTAAACTCTCAACACTCTCGAAAGATAACCCCGCACTAGCAACTTGACAGCTAATATCCCCCATGTTCATACTTCTCTACGCCCACTAGAATTTTAACTCCCTTCGCACACTCAACTATCTCAGGAAACATCTTTACCTCCTTAGTACACCAACTCACCTCATCCTTCCTGGAAACACTACGGCCCTGATAATCATGATCCCAGATCTTACCCTACCTAACCCACGCCTCAACGACATTCTACTGCGAAAGTATAAGAAACGAGATTATTAACATTAGTCAAATCACTATATGATACAGGTCTCTAACATATCCATCATAGATTAACAACTCTGCGCCATTCTATTGTGATACATATGCAATGTCATATCAATGTACTGACTCGCTCATGCAAGCACACATATGGTTTTGTAAAAAGATGTAGTGATTTTTGAACACATGAGACTAAAAGTCTCCACATGGTCTCGAGGTGTTCTAAACCTAATGCTCTAATACCAATTTGTCACATCCTCGATTTTCAATATAAATAATAATTATTTTCGATAAATAAAATGATAACTAAAGTATCGATAATACCCAAATGACATATCTTTTCCCGTTCTCAAAATTAAATTTAAAAATTACAGTCCTGACTCAAGGCCCCAAGTCACCAAATACCGAAATAGAATTACAATTTACAATAATCATTCTTTCAAGTCATATGCAAAAATGTCGCTGCTTTTATATATTCAAAACATATGATCAACAAGCACTAGATGCACGCCATGCCACTTTCCTTGCTTTGTACCTGAAAATGATAGGTTGAGCTACACTAGCCTAGTAGAAAAATCTATTCTCAAGTTATATGAAAATACGATGAAGCATGCAACTAGAGTGAATGAATTTTAACAAAACAAACGAGAGATACAGGAGTTACCACTACAAAAAAAAGGACCAAGACCGGAAAATCCTGGACGTCGTACAGATGTCCCTAACCATTCATGCATCAACTAGAAACAACTTTTAAACTCGTATCAATCTAGCAAACTACAACAATAGTTCAATCATCTGATAACTTTTCGAACGAACACCACAGCTACTTCCTCAACTCATACCATTCACCATAGAGTCTCATTTCATAAAATTTTCCATTTGATTTCCAAAATAATTTTGAGAAAACTCAAGACTGTTACGGGTTAAACTCTGTTGATTCAAGCTTGAATACCGGAGTTCGTTGATTTGTGCTCAAATACCAGATCCGTTGATTCGCTCAAGAATATTGAAGGATTTTTGATAAAAAAAATCCTCTTTTCAAAATCCAAATTTCTTTCTTTAATATAACTTTGATAAAACCAACCTTTCATTCTCTTTTTCGACAATCACAATCCTAAGCTACAAACAATCCAAACATCAATATAGACTTCTGAAGTCAATCAAAATTCCCTTCATCATGCGAGACATTCAACTGTGTTACCACCCTTTGCGTCACATTGAATTTTCTCCACCTGGGTTTCCGCATTACCACACCTTGTGTTGCTGGCCCTCTAGAGTCTTTGCATTACCACACCTTACGTTGCAGGACCCTCAATTCAGAATTCACAACTCACGTAAACATAAAAGCATTATCAATCAGTATATAAGCTAACATCATTTTTCAAATTCACATTCGTTTATACATCATCAACAATGTATTACAAACTCATAAAATTACCCCATTGCATATTAATAGATACTTTAAATCCACGTTATTCCTAATCAACCTTACAGTACATTCCCCACCTAATGACACTAATATTATACTCTAACGAGTGCCAGGGGACAAGATCAAACAACAAGCCGTTGGGGCATAAGAAATCATACTCGAGAGTGACTTAAACATGTTCTAACCATATAGGGAGTCATAACACGGAACGAAAACAACGTTGGGAGTAGCTATAGACATTGGCAGATTGACACACCTCTACTCAAATGGTCATAACCTTCTGTGTACTTAGACTTTTAAGGCTATTCTAGTGGAAAATGGAAAGCTGACTTCAAGACCTTCAATTCGATATAAAGTTTTCATGAAATGGACATCAGATGAGAAAGTTATGGCTGTTCAAAGTTGAGCGCAAACCCAGAAAATGAGACAGATTCATGACCAGAATTTTAAAATCCACTATTAATTCAATTCTCAACGGTTTCAGGTGATTCTAGCGACATTATAACGGGCTCTAAGTCTACTCTATTTCATATGAAGGAACCAAAATTTATTTCCGAGTTTAAGATGATGAAAAATCTCCATAAACAATGACCGATTCTGTAGAATTTCGGAAATGAAAAGAACAACCTCAAACAACGAAGCAAGGCACGATCTAGGTACACAATCACCACATAAACACATAACAAGAGTAAGAAATTCCTACCTACATGGATTTTAAGCAAAACCCTAGGTCTACTAAGAGCAATAAGTTTGAATCCTTCAAAAACAAGCTTCACCCAAGCTTAGATACAATATCTAGAGCAAATAAAGTCCAAAAACATGAATAACAAGTAAAGATCAACAAATAATTGAGAGGAGACAGAAAACAACATGATAGAGCTTTAAAGAGTGAGAACAAGAACACAAAACTCACCCTTGGTTCACTAAATGCAAGAATCTTGTGATTTTGAGTAAGAAAACCTTTGGATCTTGAAGATTTGATGTTGAAATCAATAGTTTTGGGTGAGATTGGAGTTGGGTAGGTGAGAGAGGCGTTTCCAGGTCTGGTTTGAAGGTTTTGGATGTGAAAAATAGGAAAGAGGGTTATTTATAGGGAGCTGTCATGCGTGCTGAAAAATCAGAAATTTTGCATGATGTACCGGTACCGTGGAATGATAGTACTGGTATAGGTACCCAAAAATTTTATCATTTCACAGTTTCTGGCCGCGATGTACCTGTACTGAAAAAAGCTGTACCTGTACATCAAAGACAGATTCAAATTTTTTTGCCAACGTTCATCAAATCAAACCCCGATTGCTACCAACACTTTCACACATCATTTCAACACCGAAACTCAAAATCGAACTATTCTCCGAATGTCCGATACACAATGGTAGACGTATCCGAATAAACTCATTAATAAACATATAATTTAAAGTAAATACGATCTTTTACATATTAAACGATTAAAGAAAATAGAAAAAATTTGCTGGTCTCTACAAGCATGTTCTCATTTAAAGATCATAACCGGAAGATCGAGTCATCCCATGACGTATCGTACATTAAGGTCGGGCATCCACTACCCGACGCTAACTGTAACCGTCTCATGGGACCCATTTTCTTCCCCAAGGAGAAACTTCCCATGATGTATCATACATTAACGTGTCACTAACTATAATCGTCTCATGGGACCCATTCTTTTCATCGAAGAGAAACTTTCCACGACGTATCATACGTTAGTGTCATAACATATCTCATCACTAGGCCCATTTCAACACAGGGCCCAATAGGTTACCCTTGCCATCGCCATGGCTCAATTCACAATCCATACAGTACTCACACTTTCAATATGTTACCATTTTCCATTTACTTCATCGTCTATATGATTCACTACTCGTAACCACCCAGTGAACCTAAGTCCAATCTAGCACGTACAACATGATTGATCAATAACAAGATAACGCATACAAATGATACATTTCAATGACATAACAAAATATAACAAATGATATGTGCAAGTAATTAAACACGTAATGGTTTTGGATTGGGCCAGTGCCTTTCGGATTATTATATTTTTATTGAATAGGTTTCGTTTCCATCTTTATTATACTTGAGATTATTAATCTTGTAGTATCTCGTAAACCTTAAGATACTTGAACATACCTAATTTTTATCAAATCACCTCACACTTTCACTTAGTAAGACATTAATATAACAATTAATACAAATCTTTTAAGTTAACAATAAGTTTAGTTATTTAACTTTTTTTTTGTTTTTTTTTTCATTTTTACTACTAATTTCTCTTTTCATCTAATCCATTTATAAGTCCCTTATAGATTATTATTTATTTTAGCATGTTCACTATTTTACCTACAGTTTAGTTAATGTATACTTATATACATTATAATCATATTAACATTAATCATGGATAAACATGCATTTGTCATTTCATACTTTAAAATGTAAATGATGATAATAAGTCAAAAACAAGTTTAGGGTCAAATCTAGTGCGGAAATAAGTATAGGGACCTAAGTGTAATTCTAGCACAACATTTTTAAAACTCATCGTTCAGCTACAGTAGCTTTCCAAAAAACAGAGAAAAATCTCGGCTTATGGGTTTTGATGCATGGGCTTGATTTCTAGCACTATAATCCATTAAAACTAACATTTAGGAACTAAATATACATAGGAGATGGTAGGATAGAGATTAATCTATCTTAAATCCGGCCGAAAAAGCGGGTACTAGTTTGCGGACAATTTCGGTAAAATAAAAAAGACGGCGGCGGCGGCAAGGGACTCGGGACTAACTCGAAATGATTAGAAGGTGGTTTGTGGATGCTTGGTGATATAGTGGTTGATTGAGAACCTAAATATGATGTACGGAGGGATTTTATGTAGAAATTCGTTTATATATATATATATATATATCTTCAACAATACTAATTTGCATTAAATTAAAAGGTGTTGAATCAAGTTCACAAATTAGTAAACCTTGTTATTCTACACAGTCAAAATTTGAGGATGAAGACACCTTTCACGGATCTCCAACTCAAACAGATTTTGAAGAACCCACTGATCCAACTTTATTAGTTTTAAATAAACCTTTTGAAATAAATTTTGACAAATTATATTCTGAATTTAAGTCAAAAGAAAATAAACAAAAAAGAAAAAATTATTTTGCTAAATATACATCTAGTAAACAGGATATAAAGTTTTAGCTCATTGGGAAGCATTTATGGAAGAATCCAGAACTGAAATTTATTTTTTCGACTAGTTAGAAAATTATTACAAAAAAGTCAATACTATTAAAAAGGTGAATAGGAATAAGTCGGACCAGCCTGTTATAACCACAGGACACCCTCCTCTAGATCCAATCACCATTAGTGATACCCCACCATCTAACAATAGTAAATTAGAAATTGAGGAATTTAAAAAATTAAACGTAATCACCAAAACCTTACCTGAAGAAGAATTATTAATTGACCTAATCAGTAAAATAGATGATTCAGAGTTAAAGAAAAAATATATTAGTCGCCTTAAGCAAATTTTACTTCAAAAATCTCATTCAATTACATCATTAGAAAATTCTGGTAAAAGATTAAACAAAGTCCACACTGAAGTCACTTTGCAAGATTTAAAGCAGGAAGCTAATCTTATTAAAAAAGATATTACCAAACTAAATAAGTCTCAATTTGGTAAAGAAATGGCTACAATTCCTAAAAATCACCAAACATCTGATCAACAAGAATACTACCAACAATGGTATGCCAAAGTAAAATTAGTAATCCATGATTATCAAATTGAAATTCCTACCCTCATTGATACAGGAGCAGACTTAAATTGCATTCAAGAAGGTATAGTACCTACCATGTACTATCACAAAACAACAGAACAATTGACTTCTGCTAACGGTAGTAAAATGGTAATTAATTACAAGTTGCCCAAAGTCCATGTTTGTCAAGACAAAATTTGTTTTAGGACTTCTTTTGTCCTAGTTCAAGATTTATTTGACAAAGTAATTCTAGGCACCCCTTTTATCTATTTACTTTACCCTTTTACGACTACTGAAGAAGGAATTTCTACTAATCCTTTTGGTCAACAGGTAATGTTCAAATTCTTAACACCACCAGAACAAAGAAAATTGAAACAATTAACATTACCATCTACTTATAAAGTAAGTCAAAAAAATGAACCAATTAAAATTTTTACAGGAAGAAATTAAATACAAAAAAATTGAAGAACAACTCACCAATAAACTACTTAGTCAACAAATTGAAGATTTTAATAAAAGATTAAAAGAGGAAGTTTGTTCTAATCTTCCCAGTGCTTTTTGGCATAGAAAGAAACATATAGTAACACTGCCATACATAAAGGACTTTAATGAAGCCCAAATCCCAACAAAGTCAAGGCCTATTCAAATGAACCCTGAAGTTATGGAAACCTGTAAAAAAGAAATAAATGATTTGCTTAATAACAATATTATTAGAAAAAGTAAATCACCATGGTCATGCCCAGCTTTCTATGTTAACAAAAATGCTGAAAAAGAAAAAGGAGTACCTAGGTTAGTCATAAATTATAAACCATTAAACAATGTGTTAGAATGGATTAGGTATCCAATTCCAAATAAAAAAGATTTAATTAATAGATTAAGTAAAGCAGTAATCTTTTCAAAATTTGATTTATAAAGCGGATTTTGGCAAATCCAGTTACACCCCGATGATAGATATAAGACAGCTTTTACTACCCCTTTTGGTCATTATGAATGGAATGTAATGCCTTTTGGATTAAAAAATGCTCCCAGTGAATTTCAAAATATAATGAATGAAATATTTAACCAATTCAGTCATTTTATTATAGTATATATATATATATGATGTTCTCATCTTTTCTAACTCAATTGAAGAGCATTGGAAACATTTAGAATCATTTATTAAAACTATTAAACATAATGGATTAGTCATTTCTGCTCTCAAGATTAAATTATTCCAAACAAAAGTAAGATTTCTAGGTTATGATATTCACCAATCAACTATAGTACCAATCAGTAGAGCCATTCAATTTGCTGATAAATTTCCAAATGAAATCATTGACAAAAATCAATTACAAAGATTTTTAGGATCCCTAAATTACATAGCAGAATTTTATAAGGACCTTAGGAAAACTTGTCAGCCTTTATTTGAGCGTCTAAGGGACAATCCCCCTCCTTGGTCACCAGTACACACCTCCATAGTCAAGCAAGTCAAAACATATGTAAAAACATTACCATGTCTAGGTATTCCTATAGTCAATTCTTTTAAGATTATTCAAACGGATGCCTCTGATATAGGATATGGTGGTATCCTCCTGCAGAAAGTCAATCCTACTTCCTCTGAGCAAATTGTCCGATTCCATTCTGGTCTATGGAATAAAACACAGAGCAATTACAGTACTATTAAAAAAGAAATTTTATCATTAGTTTTATGTGTTTCAAAATTTCAAGATGATATATTAAACCAAACATTCCTAGTCAGAATTGATTGCAAAAGTGCAAAGTATGTTTTAGAAAAAGATGTTAAAAATATTGCTAGTAAACAAATCTTTGCTAGATGGCAGTCAATTTTAAGTATTTTTGATTTTGACATTGAATATATTAAAGGAGATCAAAATTCCATTCCAGATTTTCTTACTAGAGAATTTTTATTTAGCACAACATAAAATTACTTTCCAGCTATTAAAAATTGTTTTCTCAGCAGCATTCATTGTATTTAACATTAAATTCATTTGCAGTTTAGTCATGGCAGAGAAAAGCAAGAAACCTACCTCCACTACAAAAAATCAACTTGCACTTCCTCCAACTGATTGCGGAAACAGGTACCAAGTTCTTGGGCAAGTACCCAAAACTAGTTACAGTTCTGCACTAATACATGCTCCCTCACCTAGTCACAATATTACACCACCCAATTCAAACCTTCATGCTGATCCCTTTTCCTCGACTCAAACTATTCAACCTAGTCAATAAAGATTCCCTCACCCAGCAAGAACTACAGAATATATTCTCAAACCAGTCACAACTAACCTCTTCTCCATTGAACCAGCCCACAAAAATATTCAAAACCCAGTTGAATTAGTCAAAGCCTTTTTCCCCCCAGGATGGCATTTCGTCCCTGCTCACCCAACTAAAACCCTTTCTTTTTACAAAGACATCCTTCTTCACCACAAGTCAATCTTGATAAAACCCATTAATGACAGAGTCAATCCAACTAAAGTCATTTACCATTCCCTCTATATTCACAACATAGTCAGCCTAGAAGAATGGGGCCACCCATCACTACTCAGAGATCTTCCAAATCATCCCATTCAATATAATTATTACGATTATATTGATGCATGGTTCAAAGTCATCCTCCATGAGAATGAGTCTTTCACTCACTCCTGGTTCTTTTCGTTTGATCATAAATTCAAATCAGTAATTCCATCTTGGTTCTCCCGATGGTGGCACCAAAATGGAGCCATTCCAGACATCTTACCCAGTGAACTCATGGACCAAGTCAATTACTTTTCCACTCTGTAGTCACTCGCCAGTATTTGGTAAAATGGTGGGATGCATACAAGTATCAACGCGTTATTGATCAAGTCAAAGAAGAATTCCCAGTCAAAGTTCCAACACCAGTCAAAATTCCAGCTATACAGATTCAAGTTCCTCAGATTCAACCAAGTTCACCTACACTTTCCACTATTAGACTTGGAAGTCCAACACCAAGCTCTTCCAAGCCTTCGAAATCCAAGTCAAAAACCAAGTGCTCCCAGTTATTAATGTTAGCACAACAGTTAATTGCTCAAGCCAGTCAAGAAGACGATGATACATCATCTGAAGAGTCAGCTACAGCAACATCTCACAGGAATCCATGTGGGTCAGCTTTCCAAGATGCCCAGAACCCATTTGCCTGAAGTCATTATTTCTACTTTTGGTCCCACCTGCACCGAAAGTAGAAACAATAACCTACTTTATTCACTGTAGTCACGTGATTCTACTATTCAATGTTTGTAATTTCTCTGATCTTTATTCTATAAAAGGATCCGATAAGTCAGTTAGAAAAACGGACCAGAACAGACCACAATAGACTGAAAGTAGAGAGAAGTAAGAGGGTAAAAAAGACAGGAGAGAAAATGAGAGAGGTTTTAGAGAGAGAAATTCTCCTACCACTTCCCCTGTTCCTCATCCTCTGTAGTAAATCCAATCATTGCTGAGTATCAATATACTCCAGCAACCCTTGTAAACCAGTAAACTGCCATGTACTGTTTCTGATTCAGCAATTGAATTCAGATTGTTTTAGTAAGTAATTTATTTTAGTAATTTTGTTGTTTGTTGTTCAAATTACTAGTAAAGCTATTCTATAAAATTTTAGAGCTATTATATAATTGATTTATTCATTGTTCTTTCATAGATTCAAATTTATTCATTATTCACTATTCACCTGACACTATTCACATGTCACTATTCACCCGATACTATTCACGTATCACTATTCATCCGTCACTATTCATCACTATTCACTCACGAATTTACTATTCATCCGTCACTATTCACGTCACTATTCACCATAGGTACCATAGGTTTTGTTTGATTACTCTGGTAGCTTTTGTTTTTGGCTTTTGGTATTCCCCAGTAAACATTAGGTACTCCCCAGTAAACATTAGTACCCTTCTTCAATTCCCATTGTCTTTATCACTCTGACCCACATGTTCTTCCCCTTTGTCCGTGCTTCCCCCCCCAAATGGTATCATTGGGGGGGGCGGAAGCACGGATAAGGGGGAAGAACATGTGGGTCAGAGTGATAAAGACAATGGGAATTGGAGAAGGGTACTAATGTTTACTGGGGAGTACCAAAAGAATCAAACAAAAGCTACCAGAGAAATCAAATAAAACCTATGGTACCTATGGTGAATAGTGACTTGAATAGTGACGGATGAATAGTAAATTCGTGAGTGAATAGTGATGAATAGTGACAGGTGAATAGTGACACGTGAATAGTGTCAGGTGAATAGTAAATAATGAATAAATTTGAATCTATGAAAGAACAATCAATTATATAATAGCTCTATAATTTTATAGAATAGCTTTACTAGTAATTTGAACAACAAAATTACTGAAATAAATTACTTACTAAAACAATCTGAATTCAATTGCTGAATCAGAAACAGTACATGACAGTTTACTGGTTTACAATGGTTGCTGGAGTATATTGATACTCAGCAATGACTGGGTTTACTACAGAGGATGAGGAACAGGGGAAGTGGTAGGAGAATTTCTCTCTCTAAAACCTCTCTCGTTTTCTCTCCTCTCTTTTTTACTCTCTTACTTCTCTCTACTTTCAATCTATTGTGGTCTGTTTTTCCTAATTGACTTCTCAGATCCTTTTATAGAATAAGGATCAGAGAAATTATAAACATTGAATAGTAGAATCACGTAACTACAGTAAATAAAGGAGGTTACTGTTTCTACTTTCGGTGCAGGTGGGGCCAAAAAGTAGAAATGACTACCAATCCATCATGTTGTCCATATTCTGCAGTTCTTATTCACATGTGAGATTCTCCCATAATCCCGTCCATTGTCATCACTGTTGACTTATGAGGTAGATTCATCTGCTTGACTGTTTTCAAGTAGGTGACTTTGCTAACTCTGATATTCCTTGACTAGGTTTTGAAATTTGGTGTAAAAAATGAATGGGACTTCTTGAATAGGTTCTGTGGCTCTGATTTTTTGAATAGGGTCTTCACACACTAAATGATGCAGGCCATTGATGGATGAATTGATTTGTAATCCATCAATGAATTGATTATCAATTTCAAGGAGTTGAGCAATTGACTTGGCTCTGTGATGCCTGATTTGTGCTCTGGGTGGTTTGGAACACGACTAGGGGCATTCATCTTCAATGAGTTGAATTGGTGCATGCAGTCTGCTGAATGGCCAATTTGCAGAGAGATACATGATATGCTGGGCTAATATCACATTCCCTGTGTTTGTCCATTCCGGCATTTTACTAGTAATTAGGACTTGGCATATTAATGCGCCATACTTAGCAAAGAGGTTTTTGACACAAACAGCTAATTTGCGGGTGACACGGTCAGTTTGATTTGGACTAGTGAAAATTAATTGTCTAAGAAATCCATAATCTAGTAGGGTCATTGGGCTAATTTGGATGACTTGATCTTTATAGGGAACAATAATGTCCTGAAAGTACTGCATATTGATACAGGCTTTTGGGACACTGAATACTAAATTACAAGGGCAACTGTATCGTTCTAATGGTATTTCTTGGCACAATGGGTTAGTTTTGGGGCAGGTGACTGGATTTTCAGTATAGTGAGTTTCCCAAGTGATTGATAATCCCGGGGTTGGTTGACTGGCTAGTTTAGTAAGGGTTTCAAATAGGAATTCTTGAAAATGATGGGCATCTTGTCTGGCTAGGTGTTGAATATGGTTTACTATTTCAGTAGGTAGAGATGTGGGTATGAGAGATAATGACTGTGGTAAAGCTAGGGCTTTGGATGCCATTTTTTGGAATGGTTCCAACACACACACGCTTTCACCATCATCCAGTGGGGATGATTGTTTTTTCTCTACCTTTACCAGTGGGATAAAGGAGGCCTTCTTGTCTCGGAGTTGAGCAAGTTCAATCATTGACTGGTGGTACCTGTAATTTAAATTCAAAAATTGGCAATTTATGGCTTCACATCGTTCACAATGTGAAGGGTTAGTATAATTATTACTGACTAAAGATGGGTTTATCAAAACTCCACTTGAAGAACTAGGGAAAACAACTCCACTAGTCTGGTGATTTTGCTGACTAAAATAAATACTCAAAGAATTTAAGCTGTCTAGGAATTTACGATGATCCCCACGCGTATTCCAGAGATTATCCAGAAGACATTGTTGGGTCTCATTTATGCTGCCTACGTTTTTAAGCTTCCTAAATTTTGTGCTGGCTCCTTCAGAAAATACTGGTAGTAGGATTTTCCCAAAAGGAATAGTTTTCTGTTGACTTTGAGCCATCTGTAAAACAATCAAATAAACCATTAGTAGGATAAATAGAGCAATTTTGAAGTTGACATAAGTCATCTTCGTTTGGTATTGATGAAAATTCAAAATTGACTTGTTGATCAAGAGAAGTGGTAATAATGTTGTTACTAGTGACTGTGAATGGATAAAGTAAGTAAATAAAGGGTATTCCTAAAATTACTTTATCAGTTAAATTTTTAACTAAAACAAATGATGTTTTGAAACAAATTTTATTTTGGCAAATATTTACTTCAGGTAATTTATACTTGATTTGCATTTTACTACCATTTGCAGAACTCAACCGTTCAGTTGTTTCTTGATAATACCTTTTTGGTATTATTCCTTCTTGAATGCAGTTTAAATCTGCTCCTGTGTCTATAAGAGCAGTAATCTCAATTCTGTAATCTCCTATGATTAATTTGATACGTGCATGCCATTTTTGTAATTTTATTTTATTTAGTAAATTTAATCTGTAATTTACTGGATCATCAATTGGGTGATTGGGATCAAAAGATTGTTCTTGACTAGGATGTTGAGTTTGATTAATGGGCTCTTCTTCATTGGAAGAAGATTCAGAAGATAATTGGTCATCCTTAAACCGGACGAATCTTTTTCTTGGAAGTTGATTTTTAATTATTTCAATTTCTTTTTTAATCAAATTTATTTATTCTTGGAGACTTTGGAGGGTTATTTCTTTGTGAATTTTACTGAATCGTTCAATAGTGGTGTTGAGGTTAATAATTGGCTTATTGTATTGAGGTTTTTTACTTTGTTGGATTAAGAGTTGTTTGAGTTTTTTAATATATTGTTGTTTCAACTCAGAATCATCTAATTTACTTATTAAGTCAATAAGTAATTCTTCTTCAGGTAATTCTTTGGTAAGTACATTTATTGTTTTACAGCAGTTAGCAGTACATCCTATCTCAATTTGGTCGTCACTGGGACTATTACTTAGAGAATGGTAGTCGGAAGATTTAATACTGTCATCTTCATTACTAGTGTTACTCAGATTTTGTGCTCTAAAAATTTCTAAAATCTGCTGTTTATCAGTGTCGGATATGTTTAGTTGATTAATTTTTATTTTGACTTTACATTCAGTTTTATAATGACCTTTTTTGCCACAATTGTAGCATGTAACATTATTCTTGTCATTTGACTTGTCATTTGGTTTTCTGTTTTTATGCTTTTGTGTTTTGGGTTTTTCATAATATTTATTTTTGGATGGTGTGGAGGATTTATTACGCCTATAGTATTTGTGACTTTTATGACTGGTAGTTGGTTTGGTATGAGATTTGATTTTCCTTCGTGATGGTGCTACAGGGGGTAGACCATATTTACCCAATTCATATTTGGCTTTATTCTTGTCTTTTTGGGCTTGTTTACTAATTTTCATATCAATGCACATTCTTAGACCTTCTTTTTGAATGGTACTAATAATGTCACCGTATGTTAACTTATCATATTCAATTACTCCTGTTGGCTGACTAAGAATATCTCTAATTTTATAAGCAAATAAATTAGGGAGTCCATTAATGAATTTTTCTTTCCAAAATGATTTTGTACAATCATCTCGGAGCATGACTCTAGATGTAAAAACATCTTTGTACCATCTAAAATCACTTAATGTTGGACAACGCAAGTTAGTCAGTTGATCATGTATCCTAGAGGTAATGTTGCTAGGTTGACCAATGAAATGTTTAATTATGGTGTAAATTAGGGTATTAACTCCGTCGGGTATTCCCATTCCAATTTCATTATCAAAAATTGGGAGACCATTTTCATCAAGTTGAACAGCATGTTTTACTTCTTCTCTTGACTCACTGGTGAGGTATTTATCCCACCAAGATTTTAGCATTCCAGTAAAACCAGAGGTTAATAAATCAACAATTTGTGGTTGACTAAGTTCAGTATTACTTAGGTAACTATTGGTAGCCATTGACATGTGGTTTAATTTTTCTAATATTTGGTGTTCACTTAGACCATCTATATTCCATTCATATAATTTATTAGACGAAACAGAAAATTGGTTAATTAAATTATTTTCTTCATACTGTAAATCAGGAGGGGTTGGCCTAGAGTACCAATTTTTGATAATGCTAGTAGGGTTTGCGGGGGGGTTGTAAAGGCGATTTATTTCTTGACCAGAGAATTGTTTTTGCAGGTTTGTGATTTCTTCATCAGAAGAGGTTTGACTAGAGGTATGGGAGTCGTGGTTTTGTGTAATTGTAGCAAGCTGAGGTGACTGTGGTTCTAACTTAATTGCTATTTTTGTGAGCAAATTTTTAATTTTTTGAATATTTTGATTTTGGTTTAGACTAATTTGTTCTCTTTTCTCAGGGAGGTGGATGAGAGGTTTTTCAATATTTTTACTGGATGAGGGGATGCTACAAGAGGATCCTTCATCTATTTTAGTTTCTATTTTATCCAATTGTTTACTAATTGTTGTGAGACATTGATTAGTGTAATTAATTTGTTCAGCTATTTGCTTACATTCAGTTCTATCAGTTGGTAATTTGAATGGAGATGCTGATATAGCAGATCCTTTGTAATTAATAATGATTGAATCTAAAGGAGGGTGACTAGCAGTTGTAACAGTATTGTCTGATTTTATCCATTTTACTTTTGTAAGAGTATTGACTTTTTTGTAATAATTTTCTAAGTAGTCGAAAAAATAAATTTCAGTTCTGGATTCTTCCATAAATGCTTCCCAATGAGCTAAAACTTTATCATGTTTACTAGATGTATATTTAGCAAAATAATTTTTTCTTTTTTGTTTATTTTTTTTTGACTTAAATTCAGAATATAATTTGTCAAAATTTATTTCAAAAGGTTTATTTAAAACTAATAAAGTTGGATCAGTGGGTTCTTCAAAATCTGTTTGAGTTGGAGACCCGTGAAAGGTGTCTTCATCCTCAAATTTTGACTGTGTAGAATAACAAGGTTTACTAATTTGTGAACTTGATTCAACACTTTTTAATTTAATACTGGGATCAATTAAATTTTTGTCCTTCCTAGGCAATGTAGTTGAACTATTTGACCTATCAATAGCTATTGAGCTATTGGATCGACTTAATTCTCTGATTCTCAGAGGAGGGTTTACTCTTTGTTGATCAAAACTTATCCTAACTGTACCATCTAAGTATTGTTGAATATAGTCTAGATCAATTATGTCATTTTGGAGTTTCTGTGGAAAACTCTCATTTTCACTAAGCCAACTGGTTGGTAACTGGATATCACTCCAAGAAATGGTTTTGGGTACTTGTACATTAGCATTTGTGCTACTTTGTATAAGTACAGTTTTATCCTTGGGACTTTTGACTAATGCATGAATATTTAAATTAGTTTTCATACATTTATAATAAATACGGTAAATTAATGCAATTGACTGACTACCTTCAAGCATTTGAGTGATTGCTCCGGCAGTTTGAATATTTAAAGTTAATGCTTTCAAAATATTTTTATCTTTTAAACTAAGGGGTAAATCGGGGTAACAGTTAAAATAAACTGGACCATTATGTAGACTTGACTCCATTAATCCTAGGAGACTATCACTATAGACTGTGAATCTACTATCTCTTAAAGATAATAAAACTGAGAAATTTAATCATCTTCTTGTTAATGGTTTAATTGCAACTTGTATTAATCCTACATGAATATAATTATATCCTCGTTCAAGGTGACGTTTGACTGATTGTTGACTAAGGAGAGAACATCTCTCTTCTTGTTTAGTAATGGCATAAACATGTTCAGCAGTTTTAGCAACTTGATCAGTACGAAAAGCATCATCTAAAAAACTTGACTTATAAATTTCTTTTACTAGGATTTTAGGTATATTCCAATTTCCTAATCCTGTATCTAAATCTTGATACTCATGTTCTTCTTGGTTGACTATGTCCGCTAACTCAGATAGAGAAGCCATTGAAGAACTGGCTGAAGAACTACACCTAAATAATCTATTCATTGTTTTTAATCCTACAGACTCTTCTTTTAGTATTTTAACCCTAAAGATTTCTTAATTAATATTTTAATCCTAAATTATCATGATAGACACATACCCTACGTAACACATACCCTAAGTTTTTTTCCAACCCCTTCACTGCCCTACCCTGGGACTTACCAACGGGGACTTTTTACGGATTTCTCAAGGTGGCCAGAGGACAAGGTGGTCGACCGATGACAACCGGACTAAAATACTAACTAAAATTTCAGCAGGACTAAAAGACTAAATGAAAACTAAGTAGGAGTAAATACAACTTACAGATTACGTGAGTTTAATTCTTCAACTATATCCTACTTGGCTCTGATACCATTGGGGGGGCGGAAGCACGGACAAGGGGGAAGAACATGTGGGTTAGAGTGATAAAGACAATGAGAATTGGAGAAGGGTACTAATGTTTACTGGGGAATACCAAAAGCCAAAAACAAAAGCTACCAGAGTAATCAAACAAAACCTATGGTACCTATGGTGAATAGTGACGTGAATAGTGACAGATGAATAGTAAATTTGTGAGTGAATAGTGATGAATAGTAACGGGTGAATAGTGACACGTGAATAGTGTCGGGTGAATAGTGAATAATGAATAAATTTGAATATATATATATATATATATATATCTATTCTAGACTCAACAATAGAATTGAGAGTGAAATAATATACTGGTGTTCAATTTTTGGATTTATGTGGGTATGTATAGTGAAAGAGAACAAGGTAGTGAGAAGGTGAGAAGATAAGTGTGGAAGTAGTGAGATAGGGAAGGAGAGAGATACTGATAATGATAAAAGGGATAGGGGACAAGTGCCACATTTGGTGGGATTTTCTTTAATTCTAATATATATGGACGCGTGTATGTATAGAGAGAGAGAGAGAGAGAGGAACAAAATCCCTTAAATGTGAGGAGTAGTTTGAAGGATAAAGATGGAGGTAGTAGAGAGTTAGTTTGAATAGAGTTCTAGTTAGGGTTTAGATAGGAAAGATAAGAGATGAATATGAATCAATGTATATCTAAAGTATAAATATATATCTTATACAATAGTGTAAATAATATCAATTGTACACATAATAATAAATTTTAATTATTTAATCTAATTAATTATTGAATTAGGAATTTAACAATATAAATTTGCATTAAAAAAAATTGGGTAAAAAATCCGGGTCGTTATAATATGCCTCCATATCTTGGAATTTGAATATGTGGGACACAATTCCTTTTTTTCGTTTCTTTTTTTCACAAATCTTTTTTGGTAGATTTCATTGACCTCTAGCTTCTCTGCGGTTTCTGATGAATACAGAGACTCCCCTGAGGTTTCTAAAATGACATTGACCTCCTTACTTTTGAAACTATTACGTAGAGTCTCCCTTCCGTTACCTAAATCACTCGACACTGTGAAATTAAATTCTTAAAAAACAAAAATGCCCTTCTAAATAGATTATGTTTCAAGTGTTTTTGTTTTATCCTCCTCTCAATTATAATTTTATTTAATAACAAATATAAATTACCAGTATTTTATTAGTTAAGTTATGGATGATTTAGATTAACTTATCAATTTCATCTTATTTGTTATTTATTTTTGTATTTTCATTAGTTTTGCATCAAAAATACTTTGATTATTTATTTGTGATAGCTAGTGAGAGAAACAACAAAGTAAAAAAATTATGAACCAAACTTGGAACGAGATTAAAAAGACAAACATAACTTCATTACATAACGTGGGTCAAATATTTAGTGAAATTGAAGCTTAAGGAGTTATGTTTAAAAAAAGAAGATGCATAGAATGTTTAGAAAATTATTTTATCTAAACTTTGTTAGTTTTAAGATTTCAAATATCAAGCATAACAACAGTTTAGACTAGTGAGTTCAAGTAACAGCTATGGCTTCTAACTCTAAGGGGAAAGAGGTTGATGCCTTTTGTGGTGAGTTAAGATTGGTTTAATATGAATGCTTCTATCATAGATTCATATGCACAAAATTACAACAGAAAGTCTAAGGTTCCCGACCGAAGGGATCCTGATGGTGCGTCGGACCCACTTCGGCTATCGAACGGCTGATCCGAGCCTCCAAAAATTCTAAAAAAAAAATCGAGTGGGCCCACACGAGAATCAACGACATCTGATATGTATAGGTGGCCGATCCAAACACTCTATTTTTTTGTAGGATCGACAAGCTACACACATCGGATACCGTTGATTCTCGCACTGGCCCACTCAATTTTTTTTTATAGATTTTTTGGATTGCTCGGATCAGCTGTCCGGTGGCTAGAGTGGGCTCGGGATGCCATCGGGATTCCTTCGGTCGAGAATTGTAGCACCGCTGAAATTACAATGTGAGTTTCTTTTTCAAATATTGTTAGAAAATTTATGATTCAAGTGTCTTGGTCGGATGAGGGACTTTTGAAAGCACTCACTTAGCGATTTTTATGCTTTTGTTGTAGTTTTATGCACATTAGAATGATATAAATGGTTCTCATAGTTTCACCCGAGTCTCATTTTCGTCCTCCAAGTATCAATTGCAACTATTTTGACCTTTAAGTTTGGTTTTCGTACCAAGTTGGTCCAATTGATAACGTCTGTCAGCCTCCGTTCAGTTTGGCTGACAAAAGTTATCAATTGGACCAATTTGGTAAAAAATCAAACTTGAAGGTCCAAAGAGTTGCAATTGATACTTGGAGGACGAAAATAAAACTCGGGTGAAACTATGAAGACTATTTATATAAATTTTTCAATAAAAAAACTGGGCTAATTCACTCCTAAGTCCTAACTCAACTAATGAAATAAAACTTAATATTTGTCGGTACATAAAATGTAAACTAGAGATTACGAAAAAAATTCAAAAGACTAGGAGTATAATGTATTTTAATGGGCACATTTGTCTTTTAAGAGCTAAAGTTAACACCGTTAATGATTAAGTTAACGAAAGTAGAAATCTTGGTATGATAATAGTTTAAAAAGGAAGGAAGGTTAGTGTCATTCAGAAACCTTAGGGAGGTCTCTGAATTTGTAGGAAATCTCAGGAGTAGTCAGTGAAATTTACCCTTTGTTTTTATAAATGGATTAATCTAAGCAACTAAATAAAAAAAATATTAAGTTAAGCTTCTCCAAAGTGAAGTTTAAAATTGGCTAAAAATTCGAATCATGGATACTGCAACAATTATATTGAATAATCAGGTATACAAAATAAATAAACGAATGCCTAGCAGTTCAAACAATTTCCACCCCCTCCCCTCTATAACAATCATTTATAGCTTTATCCATCCTAAAATCTCTACCATATGAAGGATTCAGACCAAAGTGGAACATGACGACGTGGCAGGATCAAATAGAGCCGGAACCAAGTATTTTCTCCCATTAGCACCATGAGCATTGTAGCTAGCACTCGTTGTAGAGTCCACCAAAAGGTTCCCTGCGTAGCCGGGGAATGCTCCCTTGGCGTAAACTCCAGGACAAGCCGATGCGGCTTCAAATGGGGCATCAGCAGGTCCCTGATAGTAACCATTTCCGAATGGGTTTGTGGCTGTCCCGGCCAAAAGGGTAGCCAAGTTGATCACCATTCCATCCATACCCACATCTTGGTTGGGTGCGACCAAAGGTGGACTTTGTGGTCCATAAATAGGCTGGTGGAATGGCCAAGCGCATTGGCCCGGGCACTGAGTCTCCGAGTTGCCGACCCAGATATAGGCAAACTTGTAATTTTTACCATTTTCTTTGATATTGCCCTTCGAAGATCCGTGCGTCCCACACCGGCTCATACAGAACCCATCGACGGTGACGTCGGCAGATGTGAGGACAACGTTAATGGCGTTCATCTGATCACCCTTTGACGCTAATTGCACAATTTGTTTTTGAGTGAGCGATTTTCCCAAGGAGTAGTTCTCATCAAGTATTTGATTACCGAGAGTGAGAGAAAGGGAAGACAATTTCTTGGATTTGACTAGGTTGTAGTATTTCTCGGTGGTTTTCCACCATGTGCCGACCGACGGTTGCATTTGAGGTGGGGAAGAAGACAGTGAGGTGACGAAATCGGAGACTATGGCTCGTTGGGAAGGAGTGAATTTGCCGTACCAAATTAGATTGATTGGCATTTGACCAGAAAGAAGAGGGCCATTGTGGTATTGCATGAGTGCATTGGGTTGATCTTGGACCAACTCGGTGAGTTTTCTTGCCGCGAGTGAGACGTGGAAAAGAGACATTAAGACCAGGAGTTGGGAAAAGAAAGATGCCATTTTTTTGATCTTGATTAGCAGATTTAGGGAGAGAGAGAGAGAGAGAGAGAGAGAGAGAGAGACGAGGGGCTCTAATTTTTGGTGGGTTTGATGTATGGATTAGATGCGCGGTGGTGTCTATTTATACGGGGGTTGCATTCGATGAAATGGATACAAACAAGGGGTTGGGGATGCTGGAGTACTCTTGCACTACAGCCGTGTACTGGGGAAGGTGCTGAGAAAGGGCCAAAACTTGACTACTGCCTTGGCTGTTTCCTGCCAAGGAGAGAGACAATGGAACTCTCATACGCGTCTTTTTTAAAATCAGAGGAAAAGCTAAGGGGAAATTGCCAATCAGTGGAAGGAGGGGAAAATATTGCCCATCTCATGGACCAGTTTTTGGAAATTCCTAAGTGATGGGAAGGAGAAATATAATTCCCCATACATGGAAAGCAAAACATATATGGACAAAATCACCCATCGATTCCAAAACGTCATCGTTCGTCTCCCAATTTTGGGATTCCCTCCTTCCCAGTCGCCATCCCCAAACCTGGCAAACCATTTCAAATCAATACAGTGCTCCAGAAGAAGAAGGACGCCGTCTCCTCCTTCCTAGGGTTTGCTCGCCCTCCATCTCTTCTGTGCTCTCCTCCATCTGAAGATCTGCTCGTGTAGTCCGGAATACACCCTGCTGACACACCCGCCTCCGCTCCTTGGTCCGACGCCCGCTCCCACCAGGTTCCCCCATCTCTCTCTCTCTCTCTCTCTCTCTCTCCCTCCATTTAGAGGTTGGGTTTGGTATATGCAGTAATGGTATTTATGATGAGGATGGTGAAGCATTAATATCATTATTGACACGATTGTGACTTGGTTCCACTGAAGGTGCCCGACTCAGTTCTGAGGATGGGGTATTAAGCCCGACTCAGTTCTATTTTTTGAGATTGAAGTTCTAAGTATTCATAGATACGTATTTGTTGATGGCAATCATTTGAGCATTTGAGTGTGTGTGCACAAATCTGTTAAGGCACAATGGTGCCGTTCTATTATGATTATGCACAAATCTGTTAAGGCACAATGGTGCCGTTCTATTATGATTTTTTTTTAACAGCTCTGTTCTATAATGTTAGTAATCACAGATTCACACATTATTTGCAAATGCTTACGTTATTACGAGGTATCTTATATATTATTTCAATTAAATGCAGGTTGAACGAGTATAACACTACCTTGAAGTCCTTGAAGACTCGACGGGATTTAGTTTATTCAAAATTGAGTGAAGTGGTCGTGGCAAAGGTCAGATTTTGTTCCTTGTGAACTTGTAGCCTTCTATGTTGGTATTTTTGTCTAAATATAACAACTGTGAGGTCTCCTACATAAATAGACATTTGATTATGAATCTTACTAAATAATATGAGTACAACACCTTGGGTAGGCTTGCCTTTGAGGCTTTTGTACAGACAATGAGTCATTAAACTGACAGATTTGTAAAACTTTTATCGTTCTGTTTCATATGTCATACATGTACATATTGCTTTTATGGGTATGTTTGGAATATAGAGCACGTAAAGGATTTAAAACTGAGGTCATTAGCCAAAAAAATTGCTTGAAGTATTATCGTTCTGTTTCATATGCCATACTTGTACGTATTGGTTTTCTAGGTATGATTTGGAATATAGAGCATGTACAGGATGTAAAACTGAGGTCATTAGCAAAAAAAATGATGAGTGCTAATGATAAACCACATTTCCAATAAAATTATGTGTGTTACTTCTACTTCTAATGGTAAGTGACCAATGAAAAGTTGTAATATATTAGAATATCATCGAAATAAACAAGAAGGAAGTGACCAATGAAAGGTTGTAATACCTGCGCCATAAAGCACATGAATGTACTTGGGGCATTTGTAAGACCAAATGGCATGACTAGCCACTCATAGAGGCCATCCTTGGTCTTCAAAGCTATCTTCCATTCATCTCCTGTCCTTATGTGTAGTTGATGGTAGCCACTTTTCAAATTAATCTTGGTCAATTTAGAAGACCTACCTAGCATGTCCAACATATCATCAAGGCTTGGGATAGGGAACTGGTACTTGATTGTAATCTTGTTTAGAGCATGGCTATCTACGCACATGCGCCAGCTGCCATCTTTCTTTGACGTCAGCAAAGTTGGAATAGCACAATAGCTTAAACTCTCACGAATAAACCCCTTGGACAAAACCTCATCTACCTGTCTTTTAAGGTTTTTTAAGCTCTGCATGTTTACTTGGATTCATGCGATAGGCCGGAAGATTAGGCAATTGCGATCCTGGAATGACATCTATTGCATGGTGGACATTGCGCATGGAAGGTAATTCATTGGGAGCTCTTTAGGTGCAACATCAGAAAAATGGGACAGTAACGATGCCCCTTCTGATGGTAATTCAGAGGCTGTTGTAGCAACTGAGTCTGATACTTCTTTTACCACCACGGCATATATAACTCCCAGTTGCATACTCTCTATTTCAAAACACTTGTTGGTGAAAATGTGGAGAGATTTAGGCTTATTTTCAGCAACACCCTTTGGCTTCTTGTATTTTTCCATTTTAGCTGTATTCATTGCCCTCAAAACGATCTCCTTGTTTTTTAATGAGAAAGCATATGTGTTCTCTTTCCCACAATGATGCACATCTCTATCATAAAGCCATGGTCTCCCAAGAAGGATATGTGTCACATTCATGGGATCCCTTGTGGTTGTTTAGTAATGTCCAATTATTTATTTAGATATTCAAAGACTACATTTTGAATGCTCAAAGAAGTTTTCTAGCTGCTCAAAATAGTTTGAATGATTAAAGTTTTGTTTTTTTTGCACTATATGAAGGATGACAACTGGAAAGAAGCGACCGCGAGTTGAAAAAGGATCTAAGGCAGGAGTAAAAGGGTCAAAGGCAGGAGAGGGAAGTACCCACAACAATTCTTATCTGTTTTTCCTGTACGTATTTATATGACGAATATAGTTATTTTGTTAATGTGTTTACTTCCATATTTTATTGATTGTGTTGTAATCCCTTTTTTTAAATTTCCAACTACAGTGACGATTATCTAAAAAAAGCCAAAGCTGCCAATAAGAGTCCAAGGTTTATAATTGCAAAGGTTAGAATTAATGCAGTTGTAGTTCGTATGGTTATTTGGTAAACTGTAGTGCATGGTCTTATTAACACAAATTTTTGTGTCCACACTATCCAGCATACCAAAGTAGCTGCGGAAATATGGAATAACATGTCTGCTGCGGAAAAAGCGCCATTCGTGGACATGGTGAAAGAAAGAAAAGCCCGCATTAACAAGCATATTCTGAAGGAAAAAAAGAAAAATGCAGCGGTATGGTTTCAGTTATTATTGTTGTTTTTGATATAGTTAATCTTTATGTTAACGTATCATTTATTTTACAATGATGGGTTGTATTAAATCGTAAACCCTTTATATGTGTAGCCGGTATTTCGCAGTCGGTGCTCGCCATTGAAATTGTTCAAAGTAAATGAGGCATTGACCAAAGCCCAACAAGATGCTGTTAAAGGAGTGGGTTTTGGTTCAATGCTTCAATTGAAGTGTCGAATGTTGAACCGTGATTTTATAAGTCGGTTAGTTAAGCATTTCAACCCTGTCACCAAGAGCTTGGAGTTTGGGAGGGTGAGGGTTTATACAATCACGCCTGATGATGTTCGAAGGGCGCTAGGGCTATCTTGTGGAACGATACCAGTTTCGACGGACTGTCAAGACCCCCACTTTGAACACATTAGGAAGATGTTTGGGACAAAAAAAAAACCGTTGAAGAGAAGAGTGACATTTGCGATGATGCAACAAGTTTTCAATGAAAAGAAAGCTGATGTGAAGTTCCAGACGTCGTACGTTCTATTTGTGCTTTCTTGTTTCTTGTGTCCAACCACGAAGGATGTGGCCGCCACAAAATTTTACCCGGCAGTGCACAATTTATTGCAAACTCCAACATATGCGTGGGCAGAATTTGTGCTTGATTGGTTGGCGAATGAAATTGCGAAGTACAAGAAGAGGAGTGGCAAGGTTGTTGGTGGTAAGAAGGATTGTGTTGGCGTTGCTGGTTGTGTGTTACTTCTAATGGTAAGTACATCAACATGTTTTTATTGCATTTCAATTGTTTGCTATCAAATTCGTCTGTACTCTATTGTGAGTCATAATATTTTTGTTGTTGCAGCTTATATATTTTGACAAACAGCCAATGGGTATGAAGGTTGGGAGTGAAGGTGAACCCCTTATTCAGTCATGGACGACAAAGTTAATAAAAGAACGTATTGCAAAGGAGGAGACATTGGAGTTGGTAGATCCAATTTCTGATCGATTCCCTGAGGCTTCTTATCGACATCCGGTGAGAAAATTTAATTTCGTTGCCGATATACAATTCGACCATTTATGTCATTTAAATTCATAACATTATGGCATTTACCTTATCTGCAGTTCTCAATTGCTGCCTATCATGATTTGAAGAAATATTTCATCAAGCAAATGCAACTTATCGATGTCATGGACGGCACCTTGATGGGTGATGTTCCTGACACATGCACAAGAAGTCCGTCAAAGAGGAAGGCCTCCACCAAGAGAAAGAATCGAAAT